>JAWRVZ010000008.1:8747500-9240030 GCA_037043235.1 Rhodeus uyekii
CCCATGTAAACATGTGTTTGTGTTGTTATTGTGTATTTACCCACGTTAAATGTTTGACATATCCAATGTACAGGATTCATAGGTCAACCTGTTGTTTAACAACAAGGTCTAATGATGTTGAAGATGAGCAAGATATGTATGTAATCAGTGTTATGTCTTGTAAACTTACTTATCTACTTGCTACATTTTGCTGGATTTTGTCAGAAACCTTTTTTTGATGAATAACCATCCGTCTACACTACATAGAACATCTGAAAGTGTTTCTTCAGCTAACTAGCACTCAAGTTCTTCTCTGCCTTAAACACTCGGTGTAAATGCAATGTAAATGAGTCACGGAGAGGACTGTGGCCCAAGGATTAATAAAAATGTGTTAATGTCTCATTAAACAGCGCATCAACTATTCTGTTTAGAGCCTTTGTATAGTTGTATTTTGATTTTTTTTGTAATGTGTGGGTTGTAAAAACACGGCAAAGTGGTTTCATACATAGGAATACAAGATTTCTCCCCCTTTTTAAAACGTTTTCCACATTATTGCAAATAAATATTTGAATTTTAATGGATAGTTGTTCTTTTGAGCTTGAACATGCATCTTATTTATTAGAACAAACACTTTAATTTGTGTTCTATGTCCTCAGCAAAAGACACTTATTTCTTGATATCATATATATTTGCAAAAGTGCATAAAGCAGCTGGCACCAGAAAGAAGATATTTCAAAGAATATGGGTATCCAAACAGTATGGAAAATAAATACTATGGAAGTAAATATGGTCACATCAACCATATTTGGTTTGGTTACCCATGTCTTCAAAATATCTTCTTTCTGGTGGCAGCTGAAAAAGATTTGGAAAACCTTGTGGATGAGTAAATGTTGACAGAATTTTCATTTTTGGGTGAATTACCTAAGCCTTTAAAGTTTGAATGACGTTGACTGGATGCAGGGTTAGTTCCAGTCCAACAGAGGGCATTAGTGGATCATTGGATGGGACTCACAGATTGCTACTAAAGGGGGAGTGTGCAAGCTGGGGAAATTCCTCTTTTTCACGAAGGATGGAGCTGACTGTGTGTAAACGGGGTGGACAGCAGACGAAGTGTTCCTGCACTGTTTTCAGGCCTCCTGAGCTGTAAGAACAGCCCTGCTGAAACACTCCACTTCAGCCATCATGAAGCTCTGGCTCTTCTTCACACTGGCATTGCTTTGGCTGGAGGTCCAAAATGGTGAGCTGACCTCTCTTAGTTTCTTCTGCCTTGTTATTCTTTCTTCATAAAGTCAGAACATTGTCTTTGTGTTATTTGAAATACTAAATAAGTTGAAAGATGCCATGGATGAATGTATATGGTGTGCCAGTGGTGAAACTGCTGCCAATAGAATCCAAAAATCTGGAGGAAAAGGAAAAGTCTTAAAAAGAGTAAAAAAGAGTTTTACTGAAACTTAGGTTATGGTGCTGAGACAAAAGATAAAGATCTGTTTGAGCTTAACAACAATCTTTTTCGATTTTTTTATATGTATAAAAACAACTTTTTGGGAAAAAAACAAGCTTTTTAGATTTTTTTTGATGTATATATATAAAAAATGTATATGTATGTATAAAAAACAAGCTTTTTAGATTTTTTTTATATGTGTATATATAAAACATTTATATGTATAAAAAAACAAGCTTTTTTGATTTTTTTTATATGTATAAAAGAAAACAAGCTTTTTTGAATTTTATATGTATATATAATATATATAGTTTTTTCCCCAAAAAGTTGTTTTTTCTTTAATGATGCAAACATGAACAGGAATCAAAAGATCTGCAGACAGTGTACCTCTAGAAGCCATTATCCTTGCATGAAATTATCAGAAATTAATTTAAAAAGGAAATTATGATTCAGGAAATGTCTATATTGTTCAGTTTTCAACATTTTCCTCACATAGAACATGAACAGCATATTTCCACAATTGCTGTTTGTACAGCTGTGAGCCGAAGTAGAGCAAATTTCCAGATGGCAGAACACTCTTTTGCTCTCTCTCTCTTCTCTCTCTTTTTTCTCTCACTCCTTCTATTCTTTGGCTTGGTCATAGGAGGTAGAGAAGTTATCAAGTGTCCCAAAAGAGAAAATGAAACACACGTGCTGTATAATGTGTCCATGACTTACTCACATAATACAGAACAGAACAAAGGAATGTTATTGCGCTTTAGCAGTTCCTCAAGTTTGCCATTCTCTTCCAAATGCGTATGCCGCTGACAAAGAAAACTATTTTGGTTTATCCAGGTGTGTGTCAGGAGGTCAAGCGTAAGAAAGAGGCCGGTGAGAACCGCATAAGACCAGGAAGAAAGAGGGTGAAGGGCCGCTACCCCAAAGTCAAAGAAAAGGAGGCAGGAAGCAAGGGCCAGTCTATTCTCACCCAGGTCCTTGACAAAGGCCGTTTTCTCCGATTGGGAGAGAGTCTATCCTTGAATCCTGGGAAAACATTGGAACTGAGATGCAAAGGAACTAAGATTGGCTGGGCATATCCCTCTTACCTGGACACCTATAATGATAACCGCCTCAGGTATTCTTCCTTCTTGCTCTATCCATTCATTTAAAATGTTTAATTGAGACTAGTTTGGCTAAATCAGGCAAATTAACAGCTACTGGAGTATTTTATTTGGAATACAAGAATTGAAAGATGCAGGATTACATTGTTGCATGATTCTATTGCATTTGAAAGGTTTATGTAAAATAATTTAATTAGAGTTATTAAAAATCATGAAAATAAGAGGACACTTATAGTGTTCAGAAGAAAACAACATATGATGCTGGTCACACATTGTCTGGTTCCAGTAGATTTAAGTTGTCGACATTTATTTATATTATAATTTTTTAATTAAATTTAAACTCAATATAATAAAATAAAAAAAAGTATTTAGTACTTAGAGTTAGAAATACATTTAACATATATAATTTTGACTTTCCTTTTCCCCTTGTTGTTTTGAACCAGGGTTACTTTAGTATCATTTTTATGAATATTTTGAATGTTTTTATTTGTATATTTTCTGTTTTAATTTTGATTGTAGTTAAAGGTTAAAGGTATTTTTATGTTTTTTAACTAGATACTATATCTATCTATTTAATATATATATATATATATATATATATATATATATATTAATCTTTCACTGTGTTTTATTTTTATTTTAATGGAAGGTAAACTACACGAAAAGGAGAAATGTTGCCTTGGCAAAAAACAATTTCTTTTTTTCAGTTAAATAAATTCTTTGAATGTTTTAGTTAACTATAATAATCCTGTGTTGAACTCAAGAGACTCACTTCAAAAGC
This sequence comes from Rhodeus uyekii, assembly GCA_037043235.1. Classification (NCBI taxonomy): domain Eukaryota; kingdom Metazoa; phylum Chordata; class Actinopteri; order Cypriniformes; family Acheilognathidae; genus Rhodeus; species Rhodeus uyekii. Next base: position 8,750,802 of record JAWRVZ010000008.1, read on the forward strand.
AGACACTGCAAAAAAAATGTAATTTGAGAGACATCAAGGCTATTTCAAGCAAACTTAGATTTTAATATGATTTTCCTTAATGTATAAAATATGATGATTTTCTGAAGACAATTGTTATTATCAATGGACATGAAATGTAACCTAAACAGTAGAATTCTGCAGAAATAGTAGGATTAGGATTCTATTCCAAATGTAGAGTACCTTTGATTCTGCTGTTCCAGCATCAAGCAGCATGAGCGGTACAGTCAGTTGATCCTGACGTCGCCCTCTGCTGCTGACACAGGAGCGTACAGCTGTTGGGTGGTGCTCTGTGATGGACAAGAATGTGAAAAGGACGGAGACAGTACCTCTGCTACCTACATATACTTTACAGGTACAGCATCAAGTCACATATCACACACACTCTTCATGATCTTGAACCTCCAAAGGCACAGTTACAATTCTCTTTGTATCTAGACAAAGATGAGCTGTTCGTACCCTCTGCCATCCATTTTGAGATTATCTACCTGCGCCCTGACAAGCCCGCCACCGTCCCTTGCCGGGTGACCAACCCCAAAACTAAAGTGTCGCTGCACAGGGAAGTTCCTGCGGAAGAAATCGCAGTGGATGGGACCCAGATATCTTATAATCCCACCAAGGGCTTTATCATTCAAAACCCCGGTCCAGAATATAAGGGATCTTATTACTGCAAGGCCAACAGCACCACGAAAACCACCCCACAAATATCCACTAAATACCAGCTGCTGTATGTGGAGGGTAAGTGGAGAACAGCGTTGCTAGTAACACTTTGCACACACATTTTACACAGTATTTTTATCACATTTTTGCCATTGTATGAATCTAAAAGACAGGGTATAACGGGGGTAAAGGCACACCCAAAGAAAAATTTGCTTTTCACTACTGTGTGATTGCATAAAAAAAAATGGAGCATCAAATGTGTAAATAAATCATAAAAGTTTGTTTAGAAAACCTATAAATGTATGAGGTAAGCATGGGGCAAAAGGCGCAAATTATTCATACAAATTAACTACAATTATATGTTTTTAATAATGACTTACTTAGCAATTGACTTTAGCAATGTTTGCACCATTTCTGGTTTATTTTGATAAATAAAGAATTCATTTTTGTTCAATAAATATACTGTTATTAAAATTTTAATTTTGAAAATACAGTAACGTACAATAAAGTAAATGTTCTGAAAGCATTAAATGAAATCCCATAATAGTTTACAAAAATGTTATAGTAGTAACAAATATGATATTTTATTATTTATGATTCATATAATATTTTTTTAAATATAAGGTGGACATCCAACTTAATATATGATATTTGCCATCTGAATCTAACCTTGGCATGTCAACAAATGGAAAAGTACCGGTATATTTTTTCCCAAATATCATACTTTTACATATTTTTATGTTATTGAAAATCTGTTGCTTTAATTATCCCGAATAAAACCGAACATTATAAAAACTCATAAAAACTCATTAACAAGACCTTTGTCTCAAAATATAGACATTAATTTTAGTGATCCGCATTTGTGATCCGCAAATCTACAACTTGTGCATTAATAAAAGCAGTTGTTAAGAGCTGATTTATTTTTGCCATCTTGTGGTTTAAAAGAGAATAAAGTCAAATGGTCCACCAGTTACCCTGGCGCAGCTTTAGCCCCTTTTTTTGGTGTTTTTCTCCTTGCAGTGCCTAGTGGCCCCCCTTATGCAACGATTAAGGCTTCTTCGAACACAGTGAGGGGTGGAGACATCTTTAACGTTACATGCACAGTCCTGGGTGAACCCGAGATGGATGTCAGCTTCAGCTGGAGCTATCCTGGCCAGGTGAGTGTTACTTTTGTTATTTTTCCCTTAAGAAAAGATGATTTGGTCTCAGGATCTGAGCTTCTGATTCTGGATGTAGTATTATTAAAAAAAAAAAAAAAACGTATTAATTAACAGTATTTTACAATGTTGTGGATGCTACAGCTTTGCTCTATAAAGAGATACAACACCAGGCAATAGTTCAGAATACTTAAGATCTTGAATGTTTTTGAAACAAGTCTCTTATTTGATAAAAAATGCAGTAAAAATGGGAATTGTGTGAAACATTATTAATTTAAAATGTCTGTTTTCTATTTTAATATATTTTGAAATATTGTGTTGACAGCTGAATTTTCAGCAACAGTAACTCTAGTCTTCAGTGTCACTTCAGAAATAAAGATCTAATATGTTGATTTAGTGCATATTAATGACCAGTTAATATTGGTGCTCAATTATTAATAATGATTCTTATCATCATCAATGTTTTTTTCTGTTTAATATTCCTGCGATACAAAGATTATTTGATGAATAGAAAGTTCAAATGAACAGCATTTATTTAAAATGTAAAACTTTTGTATTATAAATTATTTTACTGTTATTATTAAACCTTTCAATTGAATGCATCTGTTTTTCTTTCCTTTTTAAAATCTTCAAATCAGCATATTAGATTGATTTCAGAAGGATCATGTGACACTGAAGACTAAACAATTCCACTTTGCCATCACAGGAATAAATTAAATGAATAACAAATATTAAAATAAAAACAAGAGTTATTTTAAATTTAAATAATTCTTAACAATACTATTGTTTAAATATTATAGTGTGCTTGGATCAAATAAAATGTTTGATCTTTAGTGTGGATCGATATAAATGATCATATCATGACGCGTGTCTCTCTCAGGGTCTGAGGCCAGTGAGCATTCATGACTCTTGGAGGCTGATAAACCGTGGCATGGGACACACCACACGCATCTCCCAGAGCGTCATGATTGTTGATGACGTTGAAACGATTGATGATGGAAATTACATCTGTACCACCAAAAATAAGAATGGAGAGACATTGGTGGCCACATCGGTGAAGTTACCCAAACAGAAGGAACACTAAGATTATATATTGAACCGAGCTGGACTCTATTCACACTTCAGGCTTCTTGCTGTTTTAATCATTATAAAAAACATGCATTCTATATATGACTTGAAAATAAAGTGCTTCTTTGATTGAGACTTTGCCTCCAGCTCAATGGTAAATCAACACTACTTAATATGTAATGCACTATTGTCAATGAAATAGAAGTTCAACCCTGTTAAGGTGTTATGGTCTATACACATGAAATATGTCTGAGGAGCATGAAGGCTTTGTGCTCCGCTCTAATGGACTCCGTATGTGGAATGTGAAGCAGGAGCCCAGTGCTTATTTTGGTTCAGTGTGACATTCAAAGTAGATTCCTCCTCCTCTAGCAGAGATCTCTGTTATTGAATACATTAGTTTACCTAACAAAATGATGCCAAATTTCACAGCTACTTACTAAACGCTTCTAAGTGCTTCCATAGACGTACAGCCAACAGATGATGAACAGCAACAATAAAATGGACAGATACAACAGGTTCCTGCATGATTTCGCACAAACAGCATGACAAATACAAACAAGGTGAATTCTGAACTCCTTTATTAGTTGCATATTTTCAGTTTCACACCAACTATCACACAAACAGCTGAGCAATACACATCACAATAATAATAATAATAAAAAATAATAAAAATCATCTGAACTTTTGCGTTTTAACTTTGTATTTAGCTAGCATGTAAAGCTGCAGTGGAGAGTTTCAGACAGAGGGGGCGCCACTGAAACATGCTCAGTCAATGTGGATGAATTGGTCTCATGATCAGATATAAATAAAAATAAAGACAACCAAACTCTCAAATCTTCCCCCAGGGCTCAATCATATTGAATATAGAAGACCCGTATTCAAGAAAATCTTTATGAAAATAAGCTTCCCAATAATGCATGCAATCATTCACAGGGAAATTCGTCCATTTCCAGCATACCGTTACAATTAGACTCCATATCAGTTTATAAAGAAAGTGAGGAAAAGGTATCATTCAACCATTATACAGGCATCAATTCAATCATTCTGCATCGATCATTGTATTGCGTCTCTCCTATGCAATATATGATATGGAGAGCATATCTGAGATGAAACATGCATCATCTGAAACGGGTGAAGCCCACCTCGTTACAGATCTTAAAATGTGTGATGATATAAATGTACATACAAAAAAAAATTTAATTTACAAAATTCAACAGCACGATAAAGGCATGAAATAGGCAAGACAATGTTGCATAAGGATTTGAGAACACCTGCTTAAGCCAGGGAATATTTCCATTTGAGTAAATTGTAACAGTCAGTTTATGGCATGAGTTGATCTATGAAGTGTTGCTTTAGAAAAATTCACCTGGGCTCTAACATTCTACATGAAGTAAAGTGAAAACAACTGCTACACAAGCAACAGCTGGGAAATGTCCAATATGCAGCTGGCATTTGGGCATTTGTCCCAGAGTAATGATAATGATAAATCTGGGTGTATACAGGTACAGGTCAAGGCTGTTGGTGGAAAAGCTTCAGAAGTTGACAAAGGCCCCATTCGTGGATTCTAATGTCAGTCATCCAAAGTAAGGAACATCAAGCAACAAAGCAATTAATGAGGGAAAAACAACTACTTTGAGAGAAACTTTCTACAAGCCCTGAGATATTCCTTTTTTCCTCCATAGATAGATGTGAAAGGCAAAGTATGAGGGTGGCCTCATAGGTAAGTGCTTCTGTGCAATATTTTCTTCAGTTATTTTTGTTTTGTTTTTCTGTCCAAGAGAGTTCCTTCCATTTTGAGACCAACTGTCATGGTCCAGACCAGCTTCAGCATGTAGGAAGTGCTCCATCCTGTAAAAGTGCTTCCTCGAAGCTGAAGGCCACTGTTATCTGGGCGAGACGGGAGGACTGGAGAACAGCCCAGAGTTTCGTGGTGACTGGAGAGTGAGAGACGGGGAAGGGGAGACCTTGCGGGGACTGCTAAGATCACCATTGTTAAGCTTCCAGAGTAGCTCTTCATTCTCCATAGACAGACGTTTGTTCACTTTGGATTCCTTCTGGAGGGATTCTTGCAAAACGGCCTGCTCTGTGGACAGTTGTCTGAAATGAAACAAGGGAGCGCTCAGGTAAACTTGATTAGATTATTCACTATTACAACACAATATGAAACAAGATAAGCGGTCTCAGCACAAAGCTTTGATGCAATGAAAACACACCTTTCCTGCCGCCACAAGAGCACAAATAATAATCGAAATAACAAAATGGTCAAAGCATAGCCAGAAGCTAATTTGTACTACCCAGAACAAATGCAAATACTGTGAAACTTAAAAGCCTTTGGTTTGCCACAGGTCTGTCTGAAGCTCACTGGGGAAAAATATCCAAGTGTAACTTTCCTGTAGCTCAAAGAGTGTGGCGCTTGCAACACCAAGATCACAGGTTTGATTCCCAGGGAAAGTAAGACTTGATTAGAATATTAATGTGTTCTTTGGATAAAAGCATCTGCCAAATGCATAAATGTAAGTGTTAGAAGCTAGACAGGTGGATTTAGACAAATTTGGTTTATATTTGAACAATATGTCTGTCTGAAAATGTAATCCTCTAAACTTCAATCTATCAAGCTCTGCAGGACACTGACCCACCAGGACTGGCCTTCATAAGTTTATGAACACAATCACAAACGCTACCTAGATAAAGCAGCATGTTTGTCCATTCTGGCTTTGAGGTCCTCGTTTTCTTGCTGCAGCTTCTTAAGACATTCATCCAGTTGAACATTTCTCTCCATCTAAGAATAAAGCAAAGTCTTAGTGTTTCTCAAGCACAGAGATGAGCATAAGATATGTAATCTCTTTACTGTGATTAGAAAGAAAACAAAGGAGAATTTATCCAGCTAAATGCTTTATGCAAAACGGGTAATTGAGCTCACCAGTTTGTCTAACTGCAGGAGTTTCTTGTCTTGTTCGTGGAGCTGCTTGTTTTTGATGTCCAGCACTACTTTGAGACTTTCAAGCTCTTGTTCCAGATAAAGTGTGTGAGAGTCCTTCTTCAACATAAAATAAACAAGAGAGATCAGGGATATATACTGGCTTTCCTAAACTGGATTCTTCATTAAACTGATAGTTCGCCCAAAAATAAAAATGTTGTCCTCACCTACTTACTCTCTGAAGTTGTTCTAAACCTGTATGAGTTTCTTTCTTCTGCTCAACTCAAAAAGAATGTTGGTAATATGAGTTTCTGGAAGCATTGACTTCCAAAGTCAGAACAAATAAATACTATGGGAGTCAATGGGTGCCTGAACTATCTGGTTACCAACAATCTTTAAAATATTTCCTTTTGTTTTCAGAAAAAGAAAGAAACTCAGGTTTACAACAACTTGAGGGTGAGTAGATGAGGATAGCTTTTTCATCTTTGAGTGAACCAATTCACTTTAAGACTGGAATTACATTTTCATGCTTACATTTGTGGGCTATATGTAACAAACACTTTCTTCAACTTCAGGCACTTTTATGCCCAGGAGAATTTAATGTTAAAATTTACAGGATATTTTGACATGAATAAAACAAATCTTAATCTTAATCTGCTTAATATTTTATGAAAACTGATAAATTGTTTTCATGATTTTTGACGAATAAAAAGTAAAAAAAACATTAATTTGAAATCGAAATCTTTTACAACATTATAAATGTCTACTAAAGCATCCTTGCAGAATTGAAGTACAGTAATACCTCGGTTTACGAGTTTAATTCGTTCCAAGAGTAAGCTCGTAACCCAAAATGCTCGTACACCAAAACAATTGTCCCTAAATGTGCACTAAAAATCAATCGATTCGTTCCACACGACCATAAATGCCCATTTTAAATATTATTTTGGTTTTAACCAATTACATTTAAAATTATAACCATTAAGATCTCATATAAATACTAATTAATAATTGAAAATTAAACTCTAAAAATACTTGACAATTTACTGTACACTTTACCTGTCTCTGCTGGCGTGATGGAGATGAGAGAAATAACATTTCTAGTCAAAAAATAAAACCATCAAAAACCAGCCCAAATTTTATCAACCAGCCCAATGAATTTTTTCCCAGTCGGACGTGACCAAAAGGAGCCCAATTGGGCGGGAACCCGCCAAAACTGGCAACACTGCTCTCATCCCTCACGACTCAACTCTCTCTCTCTCTCTCTCTCTCTCTCTCTCTCTCTCTCTAGCCCCCCTGAAACCAAACCTTAAAGTGACAAGACTGTTAACTTAACACTTATTGAACACATCAGATTAACTAGTTCCTTCAACATTTGTAACGATATTACAACGTGAAGAATAGCGAACAATTAATGCAACAACACAAGGTAAACCCGCTGTAAATCACTTATGTAGATCATTCTATCAAATGATCTGTACAGAGTTATAACTGTGTTATAAGTATGCTGTTCTCTAAAAGTGTATAGCCCTTTAAAAATGTCATCGCCCCTCTGGGTGCGTTGTACCGAGAAAACACATGAGCCTCATTAGTATGCAATGTGTCGTGTTGGTAACACATGCTCCGTTAATAAAGTTTCATCATATTCACATGTAACAGTCGTTGTGATGATTAACGGGGTGATAAAGGGGTTGGAACCGCATGACTGTTTTATGAGAGGCTGTCATTAGGATATTTCCAGAAAAATGCACGTGATGATGCTGAGCGTTAGATCTTTTCCACACAAAAATGCACGCGGGTGAGGGAATATTTTAAACGCACACCGATACAATGCTCGTACACCGATTTGCTCCGAAGTCCCTCATAAACCGAGGTATTACTGTACTCATTTCCTTAATAATAATACAAATATCAGGGACACTAAGATGACGTAGTTATTATGGTAATAACAGTAAACTATGCAATTACAAGTAATTAACCCAAAACCTAACCCTGTAGTATGTAAAGGTAGTTAATTACTATTTATCCATACATACTTGTGTAATTAAAAAGGGCACCTTAATATAAAATGTAAATAACTATAAATATCTTATGACCCAAAACTTTTAAAACACACAGTTTATGGTCAGTTCAACATCCAGTAGTGTTTATGCACACATACCACAGGTAAAATATTATTATTTAATTATATACTGCAGTCTTTAAGAGTATTTGCTAAATGCATACATGTAAATGAAGAGTAGTTGAAGAAAGGCCCATATATGAACTTTGCCTCTGCTACATTGTCACACTATTCATAGGGCAGGGTCTAAGGGTCTAAGCATTAAGCAGGGTAGTTATCTAAATAATTATCAGAATGTTGAGAGTTCCAGAATCTTCTTAACCCTGATCCGAAAGACCCATCTAATATTAACCTGCTATTCTTAGAAAATACATGGTCTACTCAAAGCAGAGATGCATTACTATCAATGGCACTGGTTGAGCCTGCTTGATAACACAGATGTTTGGGAGTTACAAAGGGTCACCTGGGATTTCTCAGCGAGATCCATCCTTCTCTTCACCTCAGCGTTCAGTTTTTCTTTGAGGTTGTTATTCTCTGTCATGAGTTCCTGAATTTGATTCTGTTTGAGGAGAAATACACCGTTATGAAAATGTTACATTTCAACAGGGCAAAAAAAACAAGATGAAACAAGGGACTGGAATGTTGTGGCTTTTAGCATTGAAGCTTTTGGTAGTTGCCTTACAGATAATGTGTCCTCTGATTCCTTCAGTGCTGTGTGGAGAGTTTGCATTTCCTTTTCATGGGACTGTTTGAGTTCTGAGAAAGTTAAGTCAGGATATATTAATATTTTGCTGGCTTTCAAAATGTAAGTAACAGGTGCAAAATGTGCACAGAGTATAGAGGAAAAATAAAGAAAAACACTCAAGATTATTTACCTTTGAAAGACTCTTCAAAATGTTGTTTAAGGCCGTCCACCTCCTCTATATGGCTGACTTCCAGTTCTTCCTTCAAAGCCTCATGTTTTGACCGCAACTCTTCAAGCTAGACAAGTATAAAGTAACTTTGTAAAAGTCTTGTTTTTTTATTTTTATTGTGCAAATGATTAAGAAATCAGATGTCATGTGTCCAAATAACTAAAAGGTCGAGGCTCATATGCCAAAATACAAGAAAAACAATAGCTACAAAATTTCTAGAGATAATTATGGGAAAGTATCATCATGAAAAGATCATGTTTAAGTAATCATCTAAAATCCAACAGAAAGTGAGTCAGAAAACCTGTTGCTCCATTTGAGTTTTGCACTTATCAGCCTCCTCCTGGTAGGTCTGATGGACCTTCTCCCACTCATTGGAGTAGAAGGTCTTCAGTCTCTCCTCAAGGTCAGCGAGGTCCAAGTGGTGCTGCTCCTGGACCTTCTGCAGGACTCCATCAAAGGCCGCACGCAGCTCTTCTTTCTCTTGCTCCAGACGCTCACAAGAGTAAGCAGAGTTCACTGAGGAAAAATTCAGATCATTTGGACATTAGAAGATCGCTTAAGTAACATCAACCCTAGAGATCACCATTTAGGATGCAAGAGTAGGACAACTAATATCTTATGCACTGGTTTATGATATGAAAATATAGATATGCTATATGTAGACAGTGAAATAACCAGAGCAAATGTTGAAAGGCTAACACGTCCATTTGCTGCTTTGATTTCAAGCCCTGCCAACACTAGACGCTAAGAATCATTACTCAAGTATTCTGCATTGAGTCCCAGTTGTCTCTACAGTTATAGTATCTCCAGTAGTTCTGTAAATAAAGTGTCATCTGTTACACCAAACACTTTAAAATACAACGGAGGGAAAGTTTGTCAAAAGGAACACTAATCCACAGAGGGATAATGAACAGATGTTTTCATAACCCGTCACTATAGTGTTCTCTCTCAGTCAGAACTGTGTCACAGATACAGTCCCGCTGAGCTTTAGCAATCTTTGCCGAACTCTTAGAAACAGATGACACTTCACTACACAGAACACATTGCCACAGTACTGCTGTGCTTTACACACAAAAGTGGCAAGCTGAATGCTGCAGCTGCTCCTGTCTTTGTAGTGTACAAGTGTGCTATCAAGTCATGCAGCTCATGAAGTAACAGGCTATTCTGGTGGGACCATCCGAGGATGGGATTTATGGCTAAATGGACACCCTATGGTTTTCCATAATTAAGGTACAAAAATAAACAAAAGGAAAGTCAAATAAATTATTTATTAAAATAACTATTCACTTTAATATTTGTATATTTATTAACCATTTATGCATTGAAAAACAGCTGTAATAAATTTCTTCATTTAAATATTTGGATTTATTTATTTTTCTGTACTTAAATGAGTGCATTAAAATTAATTTATTTGTTAAATAAATCAATGAATAAACCTGCATTTAAATCTTATATTTATGCATTTAAATGCCTGTACGTTTTTACATTTATAGCCATTTATAGATTCATTAAAATATCTGTATTTATGCAATTCATACATACAAAGACTTAAACATCTATGATTATCATGTTTTTAATTTCTGCATTATATTTATTGTGACTTTTTTTAAGGGGGACATGAAGTCAAATGTCAGGGGGATACAGTCATGTCACTATGAAAATAAAAGAAATCCTAAAAAATAAAATATTTAAATTAGTCATCGTTATTTATAAGAAAATAAATAAAGCTGCTTCACGATTTATTACGATTTTAAAAATGTTTATCAGCCAAATCCAAGACATATGATGGGACCAACAAAGGATGAAATGACAAAGGATAAAATAATGAAAATATAAAATTAAATAACAGTAGAGTGTAGTTATCAGTTCACTTGCTCCATAAGACTGATGCAATTGTCCTATTTTTATATGTACAAAGTATGCTGGAACTTATTTAGTAGTTTTTCTATATGCGTATGCATGCAAAGGGATGTACAACATCAGGCTACAATTCATTTGCATTTGAGCATTAAGTAGTATTTGATTACTGAAGCGTTTCATATATATGCATGCATGCATGCATGAGGGAAGCTTGATTAAAGTGTTACAATGTTTAAATTCAGTAGAAAAAGAGTTTGTTTTTCAGCTAATCTCTTCCGTTTACTGGTGCATCAGTACGCTTATTACCAAAAGGTCAAGAGCATGTCAGCAACTGAATTACTTGAATGAGTCACAACACAAGAACTACTGTTGTTCTCCAGGGGAAAACATGGGTCATATCCCTTTCTGGCACTGCAGCCTAATCATCTATTTTCAAAGATGAAAGCCACATATTTTGTTTTTCTTAAAATGGGTCACAGTCAGAATTGTTATATTGCTTTTAGGTGTTCAATGAGAACAGTATCTAATGACCCTGCTGTACAAGGGACAGTTAGCAGAAGCCAAACCATAATCAGATCCATCCATAGAAGAGGAGCCAGAGCTCACTAATGGCTTTATGTATTTCATGAATCTTCAGAGCAATTCTATTATAGGCTATATATATATGATGCAGAGCAAGGCTGAAGGCCTATAAATAATCCAAATAATAAGAAAAAAAACAAAGTTAGGTAGGAGGATGATGCAATTTCTTTTCCACAGAAGAAAATAGAAAAATATATAAACAGGTCATGACTTGACAGACAGCAGCCAAACATCATAATTGGCTAAATTCAGAAAGTTTAACAAATGTGCTACACATTTTCACATCATATCTTTTTTCTAAAGGAAATATGGAACTGTGTTTATCAAAAGGCTCATTTTGAAAATCACATGCTATTTTGAGAATAGTATCAATACGAAAACATGAGGCCAGTAGCAGCAATGAAGTTACCATTCTGCACAGAGAGGTTAAGAAGTCACATGCCAAACAGCAAGCTAAATTAATTAGACACAGTTTTAGCAGGTTTTGTGTGAAGACAGCACTCGCTTCACTGGCAGAGAGCAGTTGTCCCGTGTTAAAAGACACTTTTGTTTTATAAGGGAATTCTGGGTGTGTGCCAAAAACATGGCACTGACATCACTTGCGTCATACTAGAGCGAAAGCTGAAATGAATACCAGAGGCTGTGGGTAAATTGCAAAATGTTATTTTGCTATATTGTAATTTCAAAAGGTGGTCTGAAGAAATCTTATGGGGTCTTAAACATGGTCAGAATTGCTGGTATAGTAAACAAAGATCATGTGCAGGACTTAATTTTGCAGTGAGAGAAAAGCACCACTTTCTGATTCATAAAAATACATTAATCCTGAAATTCTGTACATCATCAGTCAAGAAAGAAAATAAATAAATAAATCCTTCCTAGTACATGCTCATTTTTCAGATAGTAATATGAGCTGTGAAATCAATGCAGCAGAAGTCTCTCAAGGGGAACACTGGCCCATACTAAATACATTTCTCCATGTTGCTTCACCCATTAGACAGTGAGGGACATTAGACTTGTCTGACCTTGTCGGCATGACCTTCACATACCCAAACGTCTTTCTGCTTTGAGCTTGTGCTTTCTGGAGGGGTGTCTCCTAAATGACCCTTTATGGGAAGGAAGTGTCCTTCCAACAGGACCAATAGAATGAACAGAGCGCCCTGCTCATCTAAAACCACACGGTAGTTCATGTACTAAAGCAAGCATGCTTAGTGGTACATACATTTAAATACACTATCAGTAAAAAGTTATACACTTCTTACGATCTACAGGGTTAAGACTAAATGTTTTCGGTGTCAACAAATATAAACTATGCTTATGCATTTATATGTTTTTTTAACTTGACAAAAAGCATAATTTTAAAATAACTGACAGAGTAGTAAAGCTAAAGTGACCTATAAGCACCTAACAAGGACCTACAACAAGGACCTAAAACGGGGTCGGTAAGATATTTGCGTTTTGTACAAGTATATGTTTGAAGCTAAATTTATTATAGTAAATATTTATTATTAAATACAGTAAAACAGTAGCATCATGTAATATTACAATGTAAAAGAACCGTTTTCTATTATAATACATTTTAAAATGTAATTGATTCCTGTAATATCAAAGCTGAATTTGCATCATCATTACTCCAGTCTTTGGTGTCATATGATTCCTCAGAAATCATTCCAATAAATATTTACTTTAATATTTTTGTGTAAACATGAGAGATTTTTTTTTCAGGATTCTTTGAGGAATAGAAAGAAAAACAACAAGTGCAAAAAAACAGAATGTTTGCTGAATAATTAAAAATTTATTAATTTCTGAAAAAAAAGAGTGTGTTACTGACCCTAAATTTTTAAATAGTTTTTAAATATAATAAATAAAAAACACCCAAGAATGCACTACATGAATTTGGATGAGAAATAAAACTCATTTTGGCCCAAACTTTGGAACGGTTTTGACAGATATAGACACTAAAGTTTGAGAGGTCATGGTAGTTTGCGCATTATGGCAAGAAACGGCATACCTACCATTCATCACTTATTACCACTCGTGACAAGCAATCCAAATATTACAATAATTACAAACAGTAACATTTGGCAGCTCTCTCCATTCTCCGCAGGCAGTGAAAGCAAAGCACTCTATAGTGACTCACACACACACTTACCCAGCTCCTCACGCAAGGTGACCAGCTCCTGAGACAGCTCCCTGCGCTGCTTCATCACTTCTTCATGCTACGGGAAAACGAGAAAAATCAGTGCATCATTTCTCAATGCAGTGTGTGCATCACATTATCCAAATTACTCAAGAAACACAATCTGCCAAGTATGTTGCCATGAAGCAGGACAAAGCCAAGTGCAATCTAATGTCATGATGAATGAACAACTCTGGAATTCCTTTTGCAGACATGAATTATGCATTAAGCCGTTACCCTGAAGGGTGTCCATCAATCACAGGAGGATTTGGATTCAACCGTTTTCAGATTTAAACATGGCATAGTGGTTTATATTAGCAAAGCAATTTCAACCTGGCAGAGTTCAAAAGAAAATTGTGCAATAGTCATGAGATATTTGCATGGACATGCAAGAATCCCACAGCACAGCTTTGTGGTTTACACATCACTGTGACAGCTCTGTATGAGTTTAATTTAAAAAAAAACTAACATATGAATGACATCAACAACCGAATGTAGAGCAATGAAATCAGCAGTGTCTCTCTCTCTCTCCTTCTCTGTGGAGGACAGTCAGCACCACAGCTGCAGTGTTGTCAGCCTCCCCAACCAACACAAAGACGCTTCAAAAACCGCGTGCTGCCGTCCTGACCTGCCCCTTTCCCCAGAGATCAATGCAAACACTGGCAGAGTGGCATTTACACAGCAGTTATAAACTCATTAGCATTCATAACACACTCATTAAGATAAATCAAATAGCATACCGAACTTAAATTTAAGAACACCTCAAACTAAATCATACACAACCTCATCTCACTGTACATCCACAGCCATCCCATTTCAAATGCCAATTTATCCCGCCCTGCACCCTGCGGAGAGGATATTGTCTTTACCCGGTGTCCAGCACAGGGAGTGTTAAGGCACACTTTGCTGCCGGAGCAGCCCATAGTCCCGTGTCTGTGACTTCAGTCCAGAATGCAGGAATACAGCAGCCCAGATGCATGCACCTCTGCCACCTCTACCTCCTCTCTCTGCCGTCTCGCTCCACATCAGACAGACTAGTGGAATAAGCTCATTGGCTCTCACCTCCTCCAACCACTTGTCTTCTCAGTAGTGAAAGAATACCGTAATATATCTAAAAAAAGGGCAATAGAGGGAGGCGGCTACACTGTGCTTGGGAGAAAGATAAATAAATGCTGTATTTTAGACAACCACAGCAAGTAGAGCAAAGAGAGCAGAAAAAAAGAAATGTCTGACAGTTGGTTGACTGAGTGGCAGTTAATAAAATAGTTCATGTTACTGGAAAAGTGTGCAGTGACCTTCTCACAGGACAAAGAAGGGCTGCTGTCTTTCTTACTTTCCTTTCAGCACTTCTTCAGAATTTTCTAACTGAAAGTGGTATAGAATACAATACATTTTTTTAAATGGGACAATACACTTTAGCCATGGATGTCACTTACTTTGATACTAATGAAAACAAGGCTGTCAGAATAACCTTTGGTGTCAAATTAAATATGGAGCAGAGCCTGATTATGCCACACCTATGCAACAATAGTCTGTATGCTACAGAAAACTACAATAAATTATTAATAGAAATAATAAAATTGATTAAATAACATTTTTCTGTATGCAGTAGAAATAATAATAATAAAAAAATCCCTAACCTAATTCTAATGTTTTTAATAACAATGAAATGAATTTGAATAAGTTAATTTTATTACTATTATTGATATTATAATATCTGTGTACAGCAGAACAATAGACAATCAGAAAATCAAACTAAAAATATTTTTGCATTGTAAATAAACATGAAAAATAAAATAAACAATTTCAGTTACCGGTAGTCAAAGTCAAAATATTAAAGAATGTTGTAAAGCAATGCTAATACAGTCACCACTACAGTGTCAAAAGTCATATATATCATACTTTAGAATGATGTCATCACACCCAAAACTTCACTGGGAAATTATTAAACATTATTTCTCTTTATGAACTATACTAATGAATGATACTGCATCAGGGAAAGCATGTATGGCCTCTTGTCTTGAAATTGTGTGTGTGCTGGCAGCTCATTGCAAACAAAAGATATGAAGCAGACCCCAGCAGCTCTCTAGGCATCTCAGCGTGCTTCTGACCATATCAAAGCAGCAGCTGGTACATTCTCACAAAGTCATGCTGAAGACCAGGCTATATAGCTTAACAGATTCCTATATGGGCCACCATGTTCTGTTAACACACTACACTCTCAATCAAGATCTACAAATCTGAGTTTCGTCATGAGATGTTGTAGCAGCCAAACAGAGAGATTCAAAACCATTCGTCAATTTACAATCAAATGTACAAAAATTAACTCTAAAATGACCACAAGCTGAAATTTTACCTCATACTTATAAGCAGAGATCCCTCAAACTATAGGAATAATAAATAAAAAAAACGACAAGTAAAATAACAGAAAGGGAAAACATACTAATGTTACAACGAATGGCAGTAAGAGCAGATGCCCAATTTAATTTAAAGGGAATAATGAAAGATATAGAATTAGTCAAATGTTTAATTGTTTTATATCTGAATGTCAAATAAGCTATAGGTATAGTTTGAGGTAAATCTTAAATTTAAATCTTTGACTGTAAAACAGTGAACCAAGTAAATGAATAAGTCTTGTCGTTCAAAGACATGCTTCATTAATTTAGTTTGTGTGCGTTTTTATTTTATTTAAAAAAACACCCCTTTTTATGGTCTGACTGTACAAGTACCACAGCTTAATTATGTTAGTGCCTTTTAGTTAAAGTTGGTCTTGGTCCAGATTCAGCAAGATCAGCCAACATGCACTCCAGAGTATAACCTGTCAGCGTCAGCTCAAACAAAACACTTATTTTGAGCAGCAGACAAACTGTGACTGTTGTCTTTCTCATGATTCACTTTAAACATGTACAGCCAACCAGCCTTCATATTGCCATTAAGGACAATTCTAAAGTTAGTAAGGTCCACAGTCAAGAGAGACATGTATGATGGGTGAAAGTGAATTGCAATCCAATACACGCATACATGTGTAAGGTGGTGTGAAAAAAAAAAAAATTTGTGCATGTTTGTCACACTTAAATGTTTCAGATCAAACACATTGAAATATTACAGATAACAAGTAAACACAAATGTGTGAAACCTGTGTAAAAAAAATTGCCCCCTAAACCTAATAACTGGTTGGGCCATCCTTAGCAGTAACAACTGCAATCAAGCCTTTGCAACTTGCACAGCACTTAGGAGGAACTTAGGCCCACTCATCTTTACATAATTGTTGTAATTCAGCCTTTGTAAGGTCATGCCACAGCATCTCAATAGGATTCAGGACAGAACTTTGACTAGGCCACTCCAAAGTCTGTATTTTGTTTTTCTTCAGCCATGGATCATTTTCCTGCTGCAGAAGTTTGCTTCAGCTTGAGATCACAAACAGATGGCTAGACATTCTCCTTCAGGATTTTTTGGTAGACAGCAGAATTCATGGTTCCATTTAATCAGAGCAAGTCTTCTAGGTCCTGAAGCAGTAAACAGCCCCAAATAATCACACTACCACCACCATATTTTACAGCTGGTATGATATTCTTTTTCTGAAATGCAGTGTTACTTTTACGTTTGATGTAATGGGACACACACTCTCTATTGGCTCTCACTGAGGTTTGCTGGAGCCCCAAAGCTTTAGAAATAGCTTTATAACTTTTCCAAGACTGATAGAGCTTAATTACTTCTCATTGTTTCCTTGATTTCTTTGGATCTCAGCATGAGGTCTAGCTTTTGAAGATCTTTTGGTCAACTTTACTTTTTCAGGCAAGTCCTATTTAAGTGATTTCTTTGAGAACAGGTGTGGCAGTAATCAGGCCTGAGTGTGGCTAGATAAATTGAACTCAGGTGTGATAAACCACATTTATGTTTTAACGGGGAGGCGGACACTTTGGCGAAGTCGGTGCATTCCCTATCCGATCATAAACACTGCATCGGCGCAAGAAATATCATCGTCCACACGAGACCACTAAAACCGACTGAAAACTGTGTAGTTTATATGCCAGACCAGTATGGGGCGCTCTAATTCTGCCACAGATAATACACTATACACAAAGAAGACGACTTTGAGCATGCACATTGTTGTTGCTGTTCAGTGTTGCCAGATTGCTAGTTACCTTTTGGTCACGTCTGACCGGGAAAAAATGCATTGGGCTGGTTGATAAAATTTGGGCTTGTTTTTGATGCATAAAATCGCTCAACATTTTTCATCATTTATAAGAGTACGCACTTTGGGCTGGTATTTTTTTAAATGGGCGGGTTTTAAGCTGTAGTTGGGCTGGAAATCGTCGGTCCAATCTGGCAACACTTTTGCCGTTACGTGTGACGCAGCCGACACGTGATGTGATGACAGCATCATTTGACAAAATATACGGATTGGCCGTCCACACGAGACTGCAAGGGTGTCGGATTCAGATCTATCCACTTTAGGATCCGGTCTCAAAAGAGAACGGATTCAGTCTCCCAAAACACCGGATCCGTGTGGACGAAACGCCAATCCGATAAAAAATTTATGCGGATACAGTGATACCGTGTGGACGGGGCCTTTTTCATACAGAATTTGAATTTTGGTTTCCCATAATAACAAACTACATTTTGGGTTTACTTGTGTTATCTTTGACTAATACTTACATTTGTTTGATGATCTGAAACATTTAAGTGTGACCGATTTTTTTTTTAAATCAGGAAGGGGCAAACACTTTCGCATCCACTGTACATATACACGTAGCATTAGCGTATACACGTAGCATTAGAATTATTATTAATAATAGCGCTATAACAATGGAATTAACTGTAAAGACAAGGAAAGCTCTGTAAAGTTACTTAAAAGAATCATACAGACTAAATTTGAATAATGTTGTACATGTTGCACTAATTAAAAGGTTCATTACAAGAGGTCAAAGAGGTAAACTGTTAAAAGAACCTCACCAAAATGAACAAAGAGCACTAAGGAGTACCATAATACTACCCAAATACAAACTAATACAATTAGTGCTGGACTGTCAGATCACAACTTGATATCTAACCCTAACTCAAGAAATCTGAACTTAACTTGACAACTGATCACCATAACGGACACCATGTTCACGTATTATTCATGTCTGCTGTAAAGCAGACTGATTCATCAACATAAGCTATACATCTAATAATACTCACCCCAGCATATAGATGGTTTATGACCACAGCAACAGCCTCGAACCTGCGGTTGTTGGATCGGAGTGTGTTCTCCAACTGTTGGATGGTTTGGTTCTTCTTCTCACATAAGGACTTGTAGTACTCCACATTTCTGGACTTACTCTCTGGAGGTACCAACTCCGTTTGTCCATTTGGCTGGGGCTGCTGGTTGCAGGAACTTGTCCTTGACTTGTTCTTGTCAACTGTAAGAGAACATGCATTTAGTGCTGTGACAACATTTAGCATTATTTTCTGTCAAGTTGCTCCTCGAGGTTCATAGACCTAGTTCATCTAACTATGCCACAGATGTTGTCTGTTCATTTAAATCCCAAAGATCATCCACACAGCAGATAGGACCAGCTATCCACCAAATGCAACCCTGAATGAGAGGACAGCACAGCGCACCACATCACCAAAAAATATCTTCCCTTCTGTGGATCCATCCATCAGAGGCCTCTTATTTTAGCAGGGCTATGCCACTGCGGTTTTCACTTACATCATCTCATAAATATAACACCAAGACATAATCAGGGCACAAATCCCTCTAACAAAATGGCCGTAATATAAAGCCGTAAAACCTTTGTGATGAACATACAGCTTTTATATTAACACTTATGCACCTAAGGCAACACCTAAAGTCTTTAAGTTGCTAATCCAGTTTGTCCTAGCAGAGTTATTACATGACAGCTCAGTGTGAGCAGCCTTAAACATTTCTGAAATACCAGCTTTTATAAGACAGGGGTGGAACCATAAACTTTATGAGGCCTTTCTCCTCTAATGTCACTCCAGTGGCAACTGATTTACAGCTCCAAGTGTCCATATGCAAAGTAAGGTCTAATATATTTCTTAAATATGCACATATCTATATAAAAAATTATATGAAACAATTGAATAACGCAAATAAGGAAAACACCAAATAGCAAACCTATTATCTCAACTAGTTAAATACAGTTTTTTTTAAAGGGTGGGAGGGGGGGGGGGGGGTTGAAACACTTTCAGTTGGAAAAGTTATTAGCAGGGATTCATTATTTTAAGCCTTTTACATCATGCACCTTAAACTGAACACCATTTAAACATTTATTCGGCAATATGCAAGTTTAGCCAGATTATATAAAAAAAACATTTTACAAATGATTCAGACTTTCCTGTAGTTCAAACAGTAGACTGTGACGCTTGCAACCCCAAGGTCATGGCTTGATTCCCAAGGAAAGCAAGACCTGAATAGAATGCCAAATGTGTACCTTTGGATAAAAGTGTCTGCCAATAGCATAGATTTAAAACCTTTTATCATTATAGAAGACAAGCCCTATGAACATATTTTTAATTGTGCAACTAACAAGCTACTAAATTAATGTAAGTTGAGATGCACAATAGTCTTTTTTAAAGACAGAAGTCCAGGTCATAAAATGTGCATAGATTAATATTATTAGGAAACAGACCAGCTGGGTCTTTTGAGAAAAAAGGGTGGAAACATCGTTTTGGATGCCAACCACCTCAGGAACTTGATCCAAAAGTCAATAAGGGACTTCCAACAGACATTGTTTAGAACGTAGAAGTTTAATGCTGAAGCATATACTGCATTCTGAATCTATAGTCCAAGATCTATGAATGTTCTTCCTATCCAGCATCCTGCTCCAGGTCTGTTAGTTCAATGTAACCACCCATAAAATAAACAGAGCTGTTGAGCTTATCACATGGACAGAAGGAACTTGAAACATTACAGTTCTGATTAAAAACTTGCTTGTATTAGGCAGTGAAATATAATCCAACTTTCATGTGGCACATATTAAACAAAACTGAAAAAAACAAAAACAAATTGGGTATCAATGGCTTACCCAGAAAAAAAAGTTGTGTTTTTGTCTCACAAATGTGATGTGTTCAAGTTCTATACATGCCATTCTCTTAAAAATCAGCAAAGCATTTTTAAAAAGGCAAAAAAATAGGTCGTCAGCTTGGTGTGGCACATTAGAAAACACGTTAGCCAACACATAAGAAATGCAGTATAATTCAAACCATAAGGTGTCGTTGCTAGGTAAACATTTGTGTGGCTCCCTCTGCTGGACAACTTGTGCTGAGAGCAAACTGCTGGTATATGAAAGTGGAAGCACTGCATGTTAAATATAGAATGAATCATCTAAAGTTATGCAGCTGAACAAGAGAATTCTTCAAATCAATCCACCCTGCAACCTTACATACTTTTAAACGCTGAACCGGTTCCTGAGGTTGCACCAATTTCAGGCTAGCCAATGTACCTTCAATTTACATACAGTCATGATTTTTATACTGTACAAACTGTTTTCCATATTATCTATATATAAAATATTCTATCCCCTAAACCTAAAGTTTCTGCATTTATAAACAATTTCATCACTTAACATGATTTATAAGCAACATTCCTCATGGGGACAAAAAAATAAATATCCCCACAAGGTCAAGAATTTTGGATATTGCCATATTTATGGGGACATCCTGTCCATAATGTAGATTTAACCAGGAACTACACACACCTATTTAAAGATTAAGTGTGTAAGCTTTTATTTTTCAAATGTTAAAATATTTTCTCTTTGCAGCAAATGTAAAGGTTTCCTTGAAATGTTTTACCAATCATGTTATCAAAGCAACAGACTTATTAATTAACAAATAGCAAAAAGGGGAAATGTACAGAAAATCTTATAAACAATTATTTCACAATATTGCTGTCTATTGTTGAGAGGCCTCAGTTACTCATCTCCCAATAAAGCAGGTATTAGATTTTTGGATCTATAAATCCCATATGAGATTACGTGATCAAGCCTCTTTTTTTCCCCCTGCAATATGGTAAAGCCAAACTTGATCATCTAAATTGAAATTACAGCAGAGTTAATTATTTTAAATGACTACAGTGCTTGAGTTATCAAGGGAACACTCGTGACTCCCATATACACAGTGACCCAAAATGTAAAGCATTTGCCTATTATTAAAACCAACAATGACATGTGAAGCTGAAGTGATTTACTGTGAGCATATGTTCATACAGTGGTACACATCTTGAACATTTGCTGCTCTATAGCCATCTTCAGAAATTAAAACTAAAAAAAATGTTGTGAAAAAAGACAGCATACAGAAATGAATGTCATCTCACACTGGAATTATTTAAACACTATTGAGAAAGTATGTGCTCATGTGGACCCTTTTAAAGACTTGGTAAAGATGTATGATCGTGATGGGCCCATTCTTGAATCCACTGCTTCTATCTATCCATATATAAATAAAAGCGAGTGATTATAATCGGGTTTCTAATCAATATTTATCCCTCTACATATTAAGTGATCTGAACGACTTGTTCAAGCATATATACACTACAGTCTGTCGCCTATGTGACCAATTCTTAAAGCATTTACTATACTTTTCTATATTCAAACACAAGAGAATAATGATTCATATTGTCTGAACCTCTCACTGAGAGAGAGAGAGAGAGAACATGTTATGTTTTGGGGAAAGTTTCTTATTCAGAGCAAGAGCTCGACCAACTTCAACCTGGTGTATCCTGTGAATCTGTGTGTGCGTTAGTGTGCTCTGTTACAGATCAGTATTGGTGAGGTGAACAAACTGGCACCTTGAGTAGATGGAGATTACTTGTTTATCAACCTGACGCCTAGAAACGCAGTTCTGCGACCTGGAAGGACATAACGTGCCTAAACAAGAAGCCTTGTTGACAGTGAGTGAATATATGCTTCTACCTGTTAGTCCATGTGGAGATTTTCTACATTTAGACATTTCTTAGCCAATCAGAATAACATCCCATTACTTCAATACCACTGACAATATTTGCAATAAAGTGTTTTTGAGAAAATAATGTTTTCCTTTACAATGGTTCTTGGAAAAAAAGAAAAAAATACTAACGGCTAAAATAATCTGCAGACTCTAATTGCCAAGTAGAAAAATGTATAATATTATTACACTATTATTATAATATATATATATATATATATATATATAAAATATTATATTATAACACACTGATGAAGGAAAACGAATGTAGAACATGACCAAAGGTAATACATGCAAAACAAACAAACATAAATTCAGATTATGATTAAATTAGCACAACTGTAAGCTGATAATATGCATTTATTTTTGGAGAGAGACTTCACCAGGTGAAACCTTACCCAAACACTTATTGAGATTGAAAATAGTCCTCTGTAATGTTATGGACATGGAATAAATAGTCATTTCCTTATTTGTAACAGTCCTTAGGATGAGAGTTTCTGCAACAAACATCCCTCTCTCCAGAAGGAATTTAGCTTGTCAACCTACAGTTCGCACCACAAAATAACAGTTGAGCATTTTAAACAGGAGAATTAGGTTTCTAGACCGTCAAACTAACTCACTTGTACAGATGAATAAGATAAATTACTTACTGAAACTACCGACTTTGTAGGTGATCATTATAACACAAATTGTGGCTCAAATATACCTGTTACTTGCAAAAACAATCCCAGGATCTATTTGAGGTTAGCAAGAAGATGCCTACTGGCCATGTACACATATCAAATACTCTTTGGCAGAGACAGACCATCTAAAGATAGAATTAACACCACGAGTGAAGACGGCACCTTGAGAGCTACACAGAATCACTCTGAAATGTCTGCGCAGAATTAAGGAATAGCTACATCAACAAAATGTTTTCTGAGGACCAGACCTGCCTGAAACACCACAGTGCTCTTGCTTCCTGACAGCAGCTGAAGGTTCCGGAGCAATCCCTTTGCTGTCAGCCTCACATGGATGTTGGACAGTGGGAATTTGGGAGAGAAAAACCATCTCTCAAAAAAATAAAAAAAAACTCAAGAGAAGAACTCTTTATAAACAAAAATATGATGCTAAAGCAAAACTTATATCTGCCAAACAAACGGCTAAGAATGTGATAAAGGGAGGAAAAGAAAAAAAAAATCCGTCACACTTTAGCAGCCTGGATAAAAAGAAGGGTAGAAGCCCCTGAGACAAATGAGGCAGAGAAGGCGGCATTAGTCCACTGTTTTCAGCTCTCATCCATTGACGCCCAGCATCTCTTGAGCTCCACTGGGTGCTACGGAGGTGCAGGATGCTGGTTGAACGGAAGGAAGGAGAGAGGGAAGGGAGGGAGCAGGGAGGAGTAAACAGCAGAGCAGGAGTGAGTGGGCTAGCGCTCGTTGGATGGTTAAAAATGGCAGGAGAGAAAGTAACAGCTTATAGGCTTGACAAGAAATACCCCGTGAGCAGGTCATCTAATAAAACTAATTAAAAAACAACAACTAAAACGTAGAAGGGTGTCCCGAGAGTGTAAATTCCATTTGAGCCTCCATAATAAGAGCCCTAACAAGGCAAGGGAATAGACTTTCTTCGTGGTCACAAACAGACCAGTGCCAAGCAACCACAGAAACGGTCTAACACAAGCCTTTGATTCCAGCAAGAGTTGAAAAAACCGTACACAACCCACAGAAGACATACAATTATGTTTGAAACGCAATCATGTTTATGAGGGCCTGACAGCAGCAGACAATGCATGTCTGCACAGCTCATGTCGTAGTCCAAAAGCAGGCTGAAGTCATAGAATCTGTTCATCAGACTTTCACTTGTGTGGGGGAAAATTTGGAATCCACTGCCGCTTGTTTATAAATTCTTTTCTTTTTCTTCTAATTATTTGGTGCCAGTTGAATGACTTGGTTTCTCTCATCAATCTGACTCTCAAAATGCATTTCTGCAACCTGGAAGGTCACTTAACACATAAACCAGAGGCCTTGTTGTCAACCATGTTATCGACGAAGATATACTTCGGCTATCTGCTCTTTTGTTTACCTGTCTTTCTTTGCCAATCAGAATCATTTAACCTTCAGTAGTTAACCTAACATAGTTAGTAGCTTCTATAGAACTCCTTGTGAGACTTGAAGCTTCTGCTGATAAAAATGCAAACCATCTTCACTAAAATTCTCTTCAATTGACTGCACTTCTGACTCCAGGTCTTCATTCATCATATCAGGTCCTCAGGTCTTTAACTTTAATTCCCCTACACTTGAAAATGTAATTTCTAATTCTAAAACATACAGAGGGGTTCAAAATTCTGAGAATAAAAAATGGCTCCATTTTGCATTCCTCTCTAACTTAATTATTTAAAAATTAAATTACCTGCATAATTTCAAAAGAAAGGAAGTGTAAAATATTACCTTAAATTAAAATGTTACTTTATTAGATTTCAAATGAAAAAAATAACAGCTTATATTAAATGCCAACATTAACAAGTCCTGCATAAATAAAATTTTGACTAATGTGTGGCCTGTTTACAAAGGGTAAATTAATTCAAAGGGATTCAGTCCACATGTGTAATGCCATTTACTGTAAACTTTCATTGGAACTAAACATATCCTCATATATACATGTAAGAGCAGGGCCCAGTCTCACTGACTTTGAGGCAGTTGGCTTGACAAAAAGGGAATTTCTGAAATCACTTAGTTTCAATGCATACAGCCAAGACGTAATCCCTTAAAGGAATGCAATGCCCATTCTTAATTATAGTACTTAAGGGGGGTAAAAAAAAAGAGAGAGCATACATTACATCTTACAGACTGAGAAAGGTTAACCTGAACAAGAGAAAGTGTCAGTGTTAAAATATTCCAGCATTGCTGAACTGACATCCTGCTCACACATCACAGACAAGATGTAGTATGTGAACAGAATTTATTTGAATTAGACATGGGACATATCTGAAACCTAAAATAAGATCTATAAAATAAAAACAAATACAATTTAAAATGAACATTTAATTGAATTGTTACTTACTGATTAAATGACTTAATTATGCCATAAATTCCCCATGTTCTTCCAGCCCATGGACTGCAGATGAAATTGAGTTAATTCTTTAGCAATCTTAATTCAACTTTAATAAATAAATATATATATTTTTTTTTAAGTCGCAGTCTGTAAGTCACAATTACTTATCAAGTACAAAACCAATCAGTCAATCAATCAATCTCCTTACCTTAACCCGACTCAAAAGTTAGCTTTTAATAATGTTTTCTGAGTGGTCGGTCGGTTTCCATGGGAAATACAAGTTTATGTCATTAACTCACGTTCATATGCATAAAGAGCTTCTGGCTGGTAGGCTATATCGCGTGTGTATATGTCAAAGGTGGTAGATCATTTGTAGCCTCTTCTTACAGCAGCTGGAATTTAAGTAAACGTGTCATTTTGATGTTGGCTTGTAGTACAGAAAGTTAAAAATGACAATCACCATTGACAACAGAAAAATGAAAATGTATATTTTTTTTTACCAGTAGTGCTGGCACATGGCCCATACATACACCTAAAACATTAAATTCATCCACACCGAGGAACCTTGCTGATGCACAACCCACGTGAGAATGCCGCAAACAACTGCAATTTCAGGTTTCAAACAGAGATGGTGATAAAGAGTCAAAACTTACAGACTGCAGCTTTAGACTTTAAACACCTAGTCTTTCTGTGTTGTAATATTACACTTCTCTTCCAAGTTCCTTATAAATTGGGTCTTACCTGTAGCATTGGAAGCAGGTCTCATGAGTCGGGCTGTTGTAGGGGTTTTCATAGGACTGCTTGAAGACCTCACTGAACCTGATGCGTTTTTGCATCCTAATTCTACAGTAGTGAAATTTCAACAGATTACTTTAGGTTTGGATTAAATCAGACTCCAAACAGAAATAACCATAAAACAATTTATTTAGTCTAAACAAACCTAAATTGATGAAATGGTAGAAACAATTGTAAAAATAAAGAACAATATTTCAAAATCTGACTTTAAATAAAATCTGAATGGAAATAAAAAAGCTTCAGTCTCTTTTAACATTTTTTTTTCCTTCTTTTCTGGGCTCGTCCAAACCCATTTGTGTGTTAGGCCTTTATTTGAGGAGCCGAATTGATTGCACCAAATGTTGTTTAATGTATTACTCATACCTGATGAGACACTCTGGTTAGGTGGAAATTGCAGCTTGCCTCTTAATGTCATCCTATGAGAGGGTCCTGCAGGTTTATTAAAGGTTCCCACAGAGGGTTCTGTATGGTCTGATAAAAAAAAAAAAAAAAAAAAATATATATATATATATAATAAAATAAATAACCAATATAAATCTTCCACATACTTTTAGTAGATTTTTTTTTTGGGGGTACAATTTCTACAATGAAATTTCTACAATGAAATTTCCTGGCTTGTATGGCAATCAATATGGATTAAAGCAATAAAAGACAAGCAGGTTTTATAATCCGATCTTTTTTTGATGGCAACCATGCGCCAATAAACAGATGATCGCTCGCTGATTTAGCACTTTCTCCGATAGGCCGCCACTGCTGTGGGGTGATATGATTTTTGAAACTTTACAAAGCAGCTATAACACTGAAAGACTTCTGTTACCACATTAGCACATATAGCAACAGTGTAATCTGATAAACTATAGCCATCAAGCTATCCTTAAAATAGTCATCGTCACAAACCAATCTGAATTTATTAGGAATAAAGTTTGAAATCTACATATGAACATTACAAAGCAACATTTTTTTTTAATAATAGTTTCTCTACTTACTTAGCCATAACAGTGTCATAGGTTTTCCATGAAAGATAGACAAAGGAATAATACAAAAGCGATAGGATCCAATAAGAAAGCATGTCAAGAGAGTTAGATCACACTGAGAACAAGAGCTTGGCAGCTGATTTAAAGTTGAATTGGTAAAAACTTGCTCTGGGATCTCAGACGTGACCTTCCATAGAGAGTTAAACATAATGAAGAGAAAATATCTGTTTGCATTAGTAGATCCTTATTTTTGAAGCACTGCTTTCTCATACCCCTCCAAGTGAACTGAGGCAGAACAAACCCTGCCCAGCAGACATCAGGGACTGAGGAGCATCCATACAAACAACATGTCCATCAACCAATGACGGCAGTAAAAGAGCAGGCAGCCTACACTTTCATTTTAATTCTCCTGTTCAAACTGATTTCAGGTCACTGAATTATCTTTAAGTCGAAAGCACATTCCAAATGCCGAGATGTTATAAGAGATTTAATTTTCAGACTTTGGATTTAAGACACCACTGACCTAGAAGGGAATGTGGGTCAAGGTGGATAGTATGAGGTTGATTTTATCTGAAATCTTATCTTGGCCACCTAAATCCATTATTTTTCAAAACCTTCCTCTACAAGGTTGAAAATCTGAGCTTTCAGATCCACACAAATGAAACGATCCAAAAGCAGTATGGAGACAAACCGAAAGCTCACCTTGCTTTGAATATCCATTTGTCTGAGAAGTGCTGAAACTCTTTGGCTGTATTCTGGGCTTCACAGGCAGTCTGGAGGCTGATGTTGGAGCGGCGAACACTGCAGGTCTGGACTGGGATCCTGAAACTGTGCATGCACCCTCAGTTAAATGGATTTTGAGTACTATGGATTAAAAAAAACAACAACCAACACTAGAAAGGTAATTTTAAGTCTCCAAAAACACAATAAACGATATGTACCAATTGCATGGTTACAGTAATGTGACACTTAAAGTTGAAAAATCAGTTTTGCCAGTAGAGGAAAATATTACATTTTAAAATATATTAAAATTAATTTCAAAATATTAAAGTTTTTATTGTACTTTTGTTCAAATAAATGAAGCATTGGACAACATGACTTTCTTTAAATGTTTTGGTAAGAAATCCATTAGCCCAAATGGAAGTGTATGAAAACAACAACAACAACAACAACAACAACAACAACCCCCCCCCACCTCCCCCCCACCCACCCACAACAGCCAAAAACAAAATCAAGTGCTACTTGAAATTGTTTTCACTGATAAAAAAAAACAATAAATGTACATTATACTGTACATTTAATTCTACTACAGTGGCATCAGTAGTGTTTTATTGGCTCTACAGTGAATATACAATAAAAAACACAATTTGAATCAGTTAAAACTTTGATCATTAGACCATTAGTAAGCCTGTATTTCAGCATGCACTAGTTCACACTGTAGTAGTGAAAGCGGACCAAAGAGTGGACTATGCCCTTACCATCAGACGTGCTCAGTTTGCTTTTGGGTGAAGGCATGTCAGTGGTACTTCTGCCATTTTTTCCTGCTGTGCCAGGCTTAAGCTTAGAGGCTGAAAGTGGCGGCCGGAGGTTTGCAGCTGGAACATGAGCAGCAGAAGCGCCTCCAGTCCGGGCTGGGGATGGCGGGGGGCCAAGCTTGTCTCTGTTCCACTCACACGCTGCAGGCTTGGCAGACACTGCCTGCAAGAGAAGTTCCCTTTCAGCCACTTGTTCCCACATATGCCGCCCCAAGCCTCTGCTCCCCACACTCACAGCAGCGTTGGCCATTACAGAGCTGAAGAATGGGTTTGAAACTCACAGAATAGAGGCGTGAGCAGCTATTGTAATGTAGACCCCATGGGAATTCTAAAGTTAAGCCAAGTTTTTTTTTTCTTCATTCCCTTCTCCAGCTCTGTAAACATGATGAGCACATGAAACGCATTTTTCTACAGATTCAGCTTACTGCCCTCTCACAGCAGTAATTAAAGCTGCAAATCACACTGTGCAAATCCGTTCTCTTTAGATATCTGTGACTGGTTTGAGATAGCAGCCATAATCCTACACAGAAAGGTAAGCTTTGAATGAGGTTTCTAAGATTTACATTTTCATTATTGGCCAGTTTTAGACATTTAATTCATCTGTTTCAGTTGAAATAATTCAACACTGAATTGAAAGAGAAAAATTTGGTTATTCACTCACCATCATTTCAGATTTCTGTACCTCTCATAGCCTATACAGCTAAAACTCAGAGTTTAAAAAAGAAATAGAAGCACAAACATGCTTCTAATGAGGTTTGTCATCGCATTTCAAGCATGTATGCATTTCTGCTTCTGTTTATCAATTTGATGTGCTCAATGTTTGTGCATCGATTCATTTCCATATGCAAATAAAACCCTAAATAAATGTGCCAATCATATCAAATTATTTTGTCTGTTATGAAGACTTGGATTAACCCATTCAATTTAACACATTTACAATCCATTTCTGAACTTAGTAAAGCCTCAATTTTTGGTTAAATGTACTTTCAATGGAAGGACAGAAATCAGGTTTCATCATAAATAATTTCATTACCAAAGATAAAAAAGGGGGTTTTGCACAGCATTAGGTTAAGTAAATGACAAATTATATTTTGTGAGAAATCATTTACAGTCCTCTAATGCTTAGGATGTTAATCTTTAATAACACTAATAATTCAATAACAAAGTGAAAACTAAGTAACACTTAGAAAATTTGGTGCTATACACTATGATGATCGGGTATTGACCATAACATACATACCGAAAAACTGAATCTCTGATTTCCACGAGATTCATTCCAATGAACGTCTCCTCTAGTGGACTCAGGCGTGTCTGCAGGTTTGGTCTTTCCACCCTGATTCTGAGAACCTATTTTGGTGTTTTTCTGTGGCGTGGTGAGGTAAAAGACCCCATTGACCTTTGGATTCTTCTCTTGTGACCCATCTTTACTTGTTGTGGAAGAGGTAACACTTTCAGACCATCGGCGAGGTCGTGATTTTGAGACTGGACCACTTTCTTGGCAAGTGGAGGAGCGAGTTCTTTTAACTGCACTGGTGCCCTTTACATTGAGAGCTTTTGTGGCAGAAGTGCTAGTCACTGCAGAAGAAGTGGATTTGGAAGATGGCTTAGGTTGGTTCATAGTGTGGCTTTCACCACTTTGAGGGATGGAGCTCGATGAAGTTTTTGGTGGCTTGAAGGTGTTGCTGGCACGTGATATAATTTTAGACTTTATATTACTGAAGTTAGGCTTAGGAAACCGTTTTATTTCTATCTTGTTGCTTTTACTTCCTGACGTCAAGGACACTTTGGGCTTCTGAAAGGCAGTGTCTGGACTTCTAACTTCAGCCATTGGACTCACTGGATCCTCTTTATCTTTATTAAGAGGTGACTCAGATAGAGATGGGAGGCGAAATGTCTTGTTACTCACAGACTGCACTGGAGTTGAGGTTTGAGCATTGCTACTGATGTCTAGATCCTCAGAAGCACCAATAATCATTGTTTTCCCCTCCACTGGAGTTGAGTGATTGGATCCACCACTGTTGCATGCCAGCTTTTGCTCATCTTTATTAGATTTAAGATAATGAACAGGTGTGATACATTCATGTTTCTCGGTGATCAATGACCCTTCATATACAAGAAAGGTCTGATTGTTTGGTTGGATGTAGGTACACCCCAAGCCTAGATTCTTGGGCTCCTTGCCTAGACCCTCGCAGACATCAGGTAACATGCCCGATACCAAGCCAATGTCTAAAGATATATCCAAGGAGGTTCTGGACTCCCTGGTCTGCGAGATGCTAAGGGGCTGGTTGTTCTCATGCAAGTCAAAGCTGTTACTTCTCATCACCATCTCACTAGAGCTCACAGAGCAGCAGTTCTCACCAGATCCACATTGTGATGGCTCGCAGGAGTCCACTTCAGATATCCCTTGCTCACAACTGTCAGGGGTGGTTTCTGAGCTCACGTCATTGCATTTTGTATCCACTATTAAGAGAGTCATATTCTTATTCCAGATGTCAATTTTCGATTTGGAGAAGTCCATTGCAATTGTGCTGCTTGATTTCACTAACTTTGAGGAAGAAGTCTCAACTTTAGCAGGGCAAGTGATATGGTCCACCATTTCCACATCAGGAGTACTTTCTGAACTGCCACTCAAACTGCTAGAGCTACTAACTGAATCAGGGGGATGCTCACTGTGGCAGGTGATGTTATTTCCATTTTTGTCCTCAATGGAGAGAGAAAGATTCATAGATTGATGTGTTGCTTCCATGGCAGTTTTACATCCAAACTGTTTGAAACACTCCTTGTTTTATGATAATTTTATATGTTGTCTCCTGAATGTCAGCACATGGTTATTTACTGAAGCACATTGTGTGAACGTTCCTGAAAAAAGAAGAAAAAAGTAAACAATGTACAGAAATTCTGGAGAAGTTAGATAAAAGATAGAGGTGACTCAATGTGCTATAGCTAAAAAGAGGGTATTAGCCATTTTGGATGTAATGCTTCACCGAACAAACACACACCTTGGTCAATTACAATTTGGGTTGGTCACAATAAGTAATGCAATTATTCTTAAGAGTAATGAGAAATTTGATCCCCTGTTTAATTCTTTATATCTTCTAGAGAAACACGATTAAAAATGCAAGACCTTACTCGTATGTCATCAACTTCTAGTCCTTCTTAATGTGGAACTAAAAAACTAAATTTTAAGTGTTTCATAAAACATCTTGAAAAATTTGAATGTACACAACCGTTCAAAGGTTTGGGGCATAAAGGTTTTATGTTTTTGAAAGATGTCACTTGTTCAGCAAGATATTTAATAAGAAAAACAGTAAAAACAGTAGTGAAATATTATTATGACGTAACAGAACTTCTATTTAATATATTGTAAATGTTATTTATGCCAAATGTTATTATGTT
Source organism: Rhodeus uyekii (assembly GCA_037043235.1). NCBI lineage: Eukaryota > Metazoa > Chordata > Actinopteri > Cypriniformes > Acheilognathidae > Rhodeus > Rhodeus uyekii. The sequence continues at coordinate 8,782,898 of JAWRVZ010000008.1, forward strand.
ATTATTTTGCCAAAGCTGAAATTTCAACAGCCAGTGTCACAGTGTCACATGGTCCTTAACACTTGTTCTAATAACTTTCCAGAATTATTTTATAAATACAAAGTTCAAAAGCATTTATTTAAAATGGAATTCGTCACATTATACAATTTTAAAAACATTTAAAATACTATAACTTGCATTTTGTACCACTTTTGTGTAAATTTAATGCATTCTTACTGAATAAAAGTATTAATTTCTACCAATTTTAAAAAAATATACATCTCACTAACCCCAAACTTTGGAATAGTAGCGTAACAAATTCTATTTAAACAGAAAAAGTAAAAAAAAGAAAACGCTTCTCTTTATTTTTCTTACAAATGAAATAAATAAATATCAGATGAATTACTCTATTCAGAGGAAGCACATGTATTAAGAGAAGCAGTCCTGAGTGCTAGTGAAAACACCTCACTGTGTTTAGTAATCACACAGATCGTGCTCTGTGACAGGACCACTCACCCTTACATGCCTTTTCAAACACAGAAGGCTTGCTGTCACTTAACATAAACATGAATACTTCCAAAATATTCAACTTAACTCACAAGATTTAGTTATTTAATTAACAAAAATAAAATACAGAATATATTTCTGAAGGCCAGACTACTTATTTTTTGGGTTATGTCTCCCCACATTAACATCATTGCACTACTCTACAGGGGTGGAACAGACATGGCATACTTTGCCGCTGCTAAGGGAATGGCCTTGCATGCTCTAATGCACTTCTGTCTAAAACAATGAGGAGAGAGGCCAGTTCATGTAGATGCAGAGACAAGCTCTCGGTCAAAAGAGTTCTTTTGAAATGACAAAACCCATACAAATCACAACATGTGAACATACCACTTTAACAATCAAGATAAACCAAAAAAATAAGTAGCATCACAAATGACAGAGAAAAAATTTGTTCACAGGATGAATGTGATCACACAACAATGACCAGTAATTGAAGCTTCGAATTTGCATTTATGTCGACTCAAATCATCAGCTGTTGCTAACACAAACTTTGAAATGTCGTGTTTTATCTGTTTTCTAGTTAGTGCAGTAATATTACACTCTCAGGTTTAAGAAAATCCTTATTTAGCTACTTGAACATTAAAAAATTAATTGAAAACAGGTAGCAAAAACATCAATTTCCCATTATTTTCTCACACATAAGCATGATGATAAATACATCTATAACTCTTTCTCTCCTAAATATTCCGATCAAAAAGGCAGTGTAAAAATCCCTTCCTCAGCTCGCTGACTGAGTAAAAGGTTACCTTGGGAACTAACAGTGTGCTTAGTCATTTACAGTCTGACTGCTCATGCAAGGGCTGGGCATTAAAGGAACAAGAGCCCCTCTGTTAATGCTTCACTACCACCGGGAGAATTATTGACGGATGCGTCTTATTTCATCTTTAAAGGGACATAAAACTGATATATTGAACCCTCATAAAAGTAACAGTGAAATACAATGAACCATTCATTCTTTAGGATAATAGCAGCCTAATTGTTAAGAGCCCAATCTGGAAAAATGTCACTTAAAAAAAGTCACAACTGTGGCACTAAATAAATTTATTGCATAACAACATAGCTTATGGCATAACAAACAAACGTATAATTTAACAGCATGTCAACTAATGTTAAAAAAAACAAAAGCATGCAGATGGATTGCAGAAACAGAATTTAATTTAATTCATGTCTATAATTTAAACAAATAATTGTTTAAAGTCATCTATCCTAAATCAATCAGCTTTCAGCTTGTAAAATAAAAAACACAAAGGATTTCTAATAGCATTTTTGCACTTGCTGCAAAGCAACTGTCTTATTTTATACAGAAAGTAACTGATAATCTTTTATGAATAGATTAAAAAACAAAATCAAACAAAATCAGAGTCCTACCAGCAAAACATTATGTCAGTTCAGCACATCCCATTCAGGCTCCTGCAGCACTCGCAGCTCCATGTCTCAGGATCAATCCTATTAGTGCTGTGGTAAACACTACACCACACTAAACACACGTATATTAAGACTGCCAGCTCTAAAATACCCATCAGCCCCAGCAGTCCCTCCTTCAGCACCACTCCTGGCTCTCAGCAATGGTCTGTCTCATAGGAATGTGGCACAGTCCAGACTGCTGTCAGCACACTTTTGGGCTGTCCCTGCATACTAAAACACGCCTCTACTCGTACAGCACTGTTCACGTTCCAGCCTAGGCCGCGACTGAACCCAATGCAAAGCCTCAAGGCTAACTTTACAAGGGACAGTGGCTGGTTACCCTATCCTAGACAAGCCCTGCATAAGAGGAGTGGCCTGGGCATGTCAGGTCAAAAGCAGTAATCTGTTGCGAAGCAGCCAGAAGCATTTTTGAAGGGATTTGGCCATCAGAGGATAAATGAGAAGATGAAGTTAGATGTCAACTACACAGTTATTTTCTGCTGAAGAAAAACTTTAACTTAAATGCTGGGTTGTTTCAACCCATGTCAAATGATAAAATTGTTATAACCTTGACCTCTACTTTAGTCTTAATGACTTTTCGATCTTCACACAGCTGGCTGTGAAACCTTTAAATAATCAAAAATTCACTTTTTGTGTTCCATGGAGAATTAGAAGGCATTCTGACATTAGGAGAAGTAAATGATGAAAGAAAGCAACCTGGGCTCACTACTTGTATTTAAACTTTACACAAAATATAGGCCAACTCAAAAGTTGATTTAAGGCAAGCAAAAAGTTAAGTTAATTTAAATCAATCATTTGGTTTGGCCATATCTGACCAAAACATGGGCTGAAACAACCCAGTATTTTTTTAAAACAAAGAAAAACAGTATGTAAGTGTAACAGTGTAAAACAAAGAAAGTGTTGCATCTTTTAAATAGTACACATGTGCCTCATTGTTATGCATCAAATAAAGATTTCAACTTTTTTTAATGTTTGTTATATATATATATATATATATATATACACACACACACACACATACATATACATATGTTATATACAGACATGCATACATACTTTTTGTTTTATTATTTATAAAACAAACATCTAAAAAAAAAAAAAAAAGTTTAAATCCTGATTTGATGCATGTTTACTATAAAAAGACGCAACACTTTCTTTGTATTGACAAATCCTTTAACTTCCATAAGTTATGTAAGAGCAGGCATGAGGGGTATTATATCCTGTCATTGGGAACAGTACTATTTCTGACTAATCCGTCTTTAAAAGGCCTTTAAACCAGAGCTGGAACCCATGATCTTGGTTAATAAAAGTGTTGGAAACCAAGCAACATGGATAATAAAATCAATCAGCCTTTTTCTGATTCAGTGCAGAACTGCTTTCAACATTGATCATAATAGGAAAATATTTCTGGAGCACAAAAATCAGCATATTAAAGTGATTTATGAAGGATCATGTGACACTGAAGACTAGACATCACAGGAATAAACTATATTTGAAAATATTAAAATAACAGTTATTTTACAATACCACTGTTATTGATGCATATCATAAGCTTTGGTGAACAAAAGAGATTTTCCAAAACAATTTAAATCTAAAGATTAATTTAGACGCCCTTTGTATCCACCTTAAAAAAATAACTACAATCTTAATCCATAGACAGATCCGTTCATTCTTATTCAGTTCATTTAGTTAAAGGTTGCTAAAGTTACAAAGAAAAAAATCTGTTATTTTCCAGATGCACCATTCTCCTTGAGATACAATATAGTTCTAAATAAAGCTTAAACTATCTGAAAAAGTCCCGAAGAGCACCTGCACTATAACCTGCTGTGGAACTTAAAGCTTGTGCCCTTTGATCTAAAGTTTCCCCTGTTTCTGGAAACCATATCTGGTCTCATAATACCATGTATTAAGGGGGCATTTGAGCCACATGGACTAAATAATAACATTCATCATAACACAGATTGGTTCATGTCTAAAGCATCTAAATCGCAGTGTTCAATCAAAAACAAATCAGAAGACTCCAGAAAACAATTCTTCTCATCTAAGGAAGTGAAGAGAAGAAACAAGTTTATTGGAGTTCTTAAAATCTACTCAGGTTTCTCCCTCATACCACAATCTATTTCCTGATCGCTGCCTTTAAATTGTCTTGTGCACCTGACAGAGAAATATCAGAGGCCTGTTTGGGACCTCTGGCAGCTCGGTCTATAAATAACACGTGGAGTAAACAAAGTTGTAAAGCTATATAAGCAGAAAATCCCTTTGAACAAATGTATACAAACAATACAGACTCAATGAACATTCAATACGCGTAAACATAAAGATTGAAAGACAACTCACGCGACACGAGTGACAGCAGAAACACGCCTCGCGATACTAAATCACGGATGGTAGAGGAGAGCGTTTGTAGAAAAGTTAATATTTACTCTGGCGGCTCAACTTCTCTAGCGTACTTACTCCGCACGTCGCAAGTGGGATTAAACTGGGATTCACAGATGTGTCTACCGTTAACAGCAGCGCGTGCACAATACAGGTGAGAACTCAGGTGGGCGCGCACTCACCTTAAATGACGTCACTGCAGGACAGACACGAGCCGCTTGTGACCGACACTCACTAGTCCTGTTCATGAAAGAAAATTATTATTATTTTATTAAAGTAAATTAATATTAAATAATAAAAAAAATTTATGCATCAATCATTGTCTTTACTTTTTTTCATGTAGCTTTTTTTTGGTTATATTCAACTTAAAATTTCATCCCTATACGTATAAAATCACTAATAAAGGTTTATTAAAAATGTTATCAAATGAATTAAAACATATATATAAATTAAATGAATTAAAAAAAATATATATACATACTGTGTTTGCAATTTCTGTAGAACTGTGAATTCTATTCATTACTGGGGTGTTAGTTATTAGCTACTACTGAAGATAGAAAACGTCTCAGAATTTGTAGTTAAACTTTTTACTGTGCTGGTTAAATTCTATGTTATATTCATATTATTTTTTAAATGCTATTTTCAAATAAACCTTTCCTCTTTAATTATCTTCAAATGAATCAAATCAAACAAACTATGACAGAACACACAAGGATGCAGCAAGGATGTGTTGAAAACTTTATTGTGCTAAAAATACAGGAGAAGAGCATTTTGAACTACTTACGTAAATAGTTAAGAATTTGACTACTAAGCTGGGCTACAATGTTATTTGCCATCACCCACTAATTCATCGCTTTTATGGTTTAGATATTAGATCCATGAATAAACATGGACATAAACATAAACATCATTAGGCTAAAAAAGGGCTGGTCTGATCTTCATCTGCACGGATTTGAGGGAGTACCACCAGCCATGCCATGGGTACCACACTATTCCATCATCAGTGACTGCGCTGTACGGTCCTTGGTAGTAGTATAATCCATTCAGATTGGCAGAATGACATCTAGAGGAGCGCAGGTGAAACAGCATACAAAAATTATTGGACACCTCTAAGTTGTCAAATCAATGTTCATAGTACATACACCTGCAGTTAATTTTTCTGGGACATCTGTATGAACTTGAGAAGAACTACCTTCTTATAACCATAAAAATTAACTTTTTTGTAATTTTTAATGTGATCTGAAAAGCTCTGTCAGTGTTATGAGGTGCAAACCTGTTGAACCACCAGCCACCCTTGTCCTCCTGAGCACAATTGCGATCGTAGCGGTCATTATCCCTATCTCGTGTGCTAAACTTCATTCCCTGGTGACTGGCCCACCACTGAACCTCAGGATGAAAACTGCCAGAGAGAGCGTCCCCTGCGTTTCCTGTGTAATCATCAAACTGGAGCTTGTAATGGTTCTGAGAAAACAAATGAAATAACCAATTAAACAGCACACAGATATTATACCATTCAGATCACAGTCAGTCTATGAAGTCTATATATTGTGATATTGTGTAACCCCTTCTTTTCGTTCTTAATAAAAACTGAACATTGATTTATTAGAAACTTCACAATCCACCTCTTGGTTCATCACCGGCATTCCACACATCATTAATCACAATATGAAGAGATTAATAAATAAATAAAATCAAAACCTGTTCATTTTCCACTTTGAACTTTCTGTACACTGCAAAACGGTGGTTGCCCTCAAAGTCTTCCAGATTGATTCTCAAGGTGTAATTATCTGCATAATAGAAGTTGTTTTAGTGGAAAAAAGCATAAATAATATAATATAATAATACAAAATAATTAATGACATGCTGTTGAAGTATTAGACATACATTATTTACTCTATTGTTTGTTAAATTTATTTGCTTTATTTCATTTTTTGTTTCCATTTTCTTCTTGTTTGTTACATGTCATCTAATTGCCTACATCTGTCCTTCATTTAGCCACTTGTGATCTTGTGTATTTAAACCCTCAGTCTTCATATGTTCTTTGTCTTGAGTAATTGTTTGTGCTTGCATGCATCTCTGTTTAGTTCCTGGTGGTTAACAACAAATGTGGTTTTGTCATTCTTCTGCCTCAAGCACCTTTTGTGGGTCATCAGATCAAGCCAGCACATGACTGAACACAATACCATGCAAAAGAAAAGGTAAAGACCAGCACTACGCCTCTAGTGCCTTCGTCAGGTCGACCTCAACATAGAGGAGAATGTCGAGGAGTTATGCAAACTGTGTTACACCGTGGACTCACATGACATGTCTTGTTACGTCATGGCCTATATGCCAGAATCTCCGCATGCCATGACAAACACACCTCAAGTTTACCCTGAGGATTTTCTCAGTGGTGGGGGCTATACATACCGGGCTCCAACGGTCATAGAGATTGGGTCACCTTGATCACTCAATTAAGTGCTGAGGTCAGTGTGAGTGGCTGGAATTCTCTGAGATACTACCATTGTGATTTATTGTCTATGATGGATAATGGCATCTTGTGTGTTTGGGCTGCACACACTTCTACAGCTCTTCCCAAGGTCGCGACAACCATGGCGGTTCTTCTAGAGGTGGTGGCGTCTGCTTCTGAACACTGTTTTCCTTGTGTTTTCTGTCTACCTTGATACAGCCAAGGGGTCAGAATCTCAACTTTCTGTTTGCCTTGTCACCTCACTGAGATTCCTGTCACAACCACAGAAGCTGATTGAGAACTCTCCTAGCTCCCTGTTACAGCTATTAAAGCTGCTAGTAATCTCTCTGTTTTGTTTCTGTTTTGCTGTGTTGTCCAGCACCAACTGTACGGCGTTCCACGGTCTTCAGCTCTACCTGTTTTTCCAATTTCTCAATTGTCAGCTCTTCCCTGGATTCCTAGTTTTCCAGCTCTGTCTGGTTCTCTAGGCTCACTTCCATCACACAGGCCTGGCCCTCCATCCATCCCCCTGTTGTGCCTCCACTCCAACACCTTCTTTGAAAACTTAGAACTGTGTTTCCCAAACCAAAATCATAGAGCCTCTCTAACACTGCACATGTCTTCCTAATAAAATACACCTGATTCAAATATTCAGCTCATTATTAGAGACTCCAAGCCTGAAATGGATGTGTCAGACAATGGAGACATTAAAAATGTGCAGCGTTGGGGGGCCTCCAGGAACGGGGTTAGGAAATAATGCCTTAGAATGTTCATCGGCCAATCAGAATCAAGCATTCACCACCTTCATGATATAATTCAGGTCCATTATGAGACATTTCAGTTTGTGTGTATTTTAAATGAATAGATTTACTCACCTTGAGATGTCAAGTAGTGTAGATTATCATTCCCTAACCAGAACTCTCCATTAGCGGACTTCATGTCACCAAATCCTATTTTGTAATCATTCCAATCTCTATTAAAAAATGAAATTAAACTATAAATGTTTCATTAATAGAACAGCACACATGTCTTCTCACAACAATGACATTTTCCATACCGGTCAAATGACTGATTGCCATCTGAGCGCCTCTGGAAGACTGTCCATCCACCCCCCTCAGTCATATCGCAATATACTCTGAACTGGTTTGGGCTAAGCAGTGGTTTAATCATGTAAAATCCACTCTGCATGCTGTCATTTTTGAAGATCTGAGCACAGTCTATATATGGCAGATTAATTTTTGTTAGCATTGGCTTGTGTAATATAATTGTGGAATAAATAGCCTATAACATATTTACAAAGGGACAATGAACACCACATCTCAATAAAATAATATAGAGCCTTGACCCATGTACTGTTTGTCTCCCATGTCATAAATTGAGCCCTCTTTTAGGAAAGGTTCATTCATCTGGTTGAGATTCAATAATCGTTGGATAAGCTGCTGTTGCTGTGAATGACGAACTTCCAAAATTTTCAACTCCGCTCGAAGACGCTCTATGTCATCTTGACATTCATCAGGTGCCTAAATCCACATTCACCATAAAATAAACACTTAAATTTAGCTGTAACCAAAGATAATTTCAACACACAAGTAGTAGAATGAATTGTAAGACACTTACAGAGTCTGACAAATCCAGAGTACAAAGCATCCAAATGACGAACAAACCTGACATCTTAGATGTTCTCATTTAATGTCGTATTGAAGGGTGGATGGTCGTATACCAGTTTTCAGTTCAGTTTATGTACTAAAGAACAACTCCAAACTCAACAGCTTGTATAAATGCTCTTGAGGTCTGTTCTGGTGCATTTAAAGGTTTGCTGTGGTTGGAAGTGCACTACATTGAGCTGAGTCACTGTGGATCAAAACAGATGTGCAGATAACTACAAACAGCTTCCAAAAAAATGTGGATATCAAAAACAAGACAAACTGTTTATGTTTCACTAAAAGTGAACATAATGAGACTGTTGACCTCAGTCCTTCAATTTGTTCAAATTAAATTTGAACAAATTAACGAGACTGCAGTTAAGAAATTATTTTAAATGAAAAAGCCAGAAAGCTCTGCAACTATTTATAGATAGCATATTTTTATTTTTATTAAAAATAAAACATGAGAATATTTGTTTACCAAATAAATAGAACTACCACGTTCAAAAATGTCTGATCTACAGGAACAAATACCTGATTTGATACACCCATACAGAAGAAATGGGAAAAACATGTGTGAGGCGCATTGATCCTAGAGAGAGGAGTGTTTCACCCAAAAATGATGGTAGACATGCACAACAAAAGTAATTGTAAATCTGATTATATCTACAGGTATGTTTTTTTCTGGCCAGGCATTTTCCATTCTGTTAAATTGAAATCCTCCATATTGTCACAGGTGTCTAATAATGAATAAATGGTACAACATGAAGGTTAAAATTATTTCACTGTTATGGGAAACAGTCTTCATGTGTTCTATGTCTTGAATTAATGTTTTGTGCTTGCATGCATCTCTGTTTGGTTCCTGGTATTTAACAACAAATGTGTTTTCATCATTCTTCTGCATCAAGGACCTTTTATGAATTATCAGGTCAAGCCAGTGCATGACAGAACACAAGACCATGCAAAAGAAAAGGAATGGACCAGCAGTTCGACATCAGCATCAGCAGTAACTGATTTATCTGCAGAGGTAGAAGAACTCGCTGGTTATTTTAAATTGCTTACACACTAAAAAGTGGTACTTGAGGCCCTCTCAGTAAAACCATTCACTCATGTATTTAATATTTATGCCAATTCTGCAAAACGTCTAGCACATTATCTGCTTTACATACATTTTTTGCAAATTTCTAAGAGTTCTCTACATCACTAGAAACTAACAGCTCATTTCACTTATTAAACACTGCCATTTAAAAAGAAATTCCCCCAAAAACCTTAATGTTTCAAGAAATTGCAGGAACGATTCAGAAATCGTCTATATCGTATATATTTCTTATTTGTATACATATATATATATTCTTTTCTTTTTCTTATTTGTACACTTCAGTCTATCACCTATGTAACCAATTATTACTTAAAGCCTTTCTTTACTTTTATGTATTTTTCCATAAAAATAAGGATGAATATTGTCTGTACTTGTCACCAGATAGAACGTTATCAGAATGTTTTGAATAGTCTCTCTCTGTTGATAGTTGGAGCCTGAGCCGAGTTCAGCCTTGGAGAAGCTGTGTATCTGTGTGTGTTAATATGGTGATTAACTGGCACCATAAGGAGACAGAATGACTTGTTCTCGAGAAGCCACGTGGAAGGTTACTAACCCGTCAACCGTGCGATCAACGAAGATATGCTTCAGACTGTCTGCTCTTGGGTGGAAAGTTACTGGTTTTGTTTACTTTTCTCTTTCTTTCTTAGTCAATCAGAATCATTTAAGCGTCATCATTGACGTAGTTAGTACGCTCTGTTAGAGTATAATTGTTAACAATGTTATTGAAAGTGAGGCAGCCGACAAACTCCTTGTGAGACTTGAATCTGAAAACTAAATCTGAGAATCTGCAAACTAAACTTCACAAAAATATCTTCTATTGACTGCATTTCTGACTCCTGGTCTTCATTCAACATATCTGGTCCTCGGTAACTGTAATTCCCTTACAAAATGAATACATGTAAATATGTAAAATGACATTAAAATGCAAATTCCTTACTTTAAACACATCATAGACCAGCTGAAAAGGGAAGAAAAATCTTACTACATAATTTACGGTTTTATATATTAAATAAAAATGATAATTCAACACTGTGAAAATGCATGTTATTCTCATACTAGAAAATTACATATTTAATATAACCCCAGAAAGAGACACCTACAATTATAAATTACAAAAATACCAGATACTAATTAGAAAAAAATCACACTTTTTGAAATTAACTTAAAAATTCCATGTAAAATGTGTGATTATTCAAAGTTCATACAACAGAAACCATTATGCTTTTCACAAAGTGTTGCCGTGATAAAGCTGTCATAATTATAGCTATAATAAATACATACTGTACAATAAAAGTTATAACAGACATGTCCATGAGAACAGATACGTGAAAGTTCAGAGGTAGAATTGCAACCATTCTGATTTTTTTACACACTTCTTCCTGTACATGAACATTGGCCCTATAATAACTGAGAGATCAGTATTCCATATGCCTCAGCTCTTTCAGAGGTGATAGCAGATCACCACGGTGTACATGGATTTGGACAGTCTCTGATATAAGACTCCAGAGTTCCAGTTGATACTTCCATCAATGAGGTGTAGGTTGTTAACTGTGAAGGCAGGACAGAAAATGGTTTCATGATCACTTCATATAACATTTTTAAATTTAATTTGAAAGACAGACTTACCTTATTAAGAACTGGTTTTGTTGACAGAACATCATATATTGACGACAGAGAAATGTTCTGTGGAAATTACAATTGGTTTTGTTGTCCATTATAAAATGTTTTCATGAAAGTGAAGTTACAAATTAAACTCAATTTAAAAGTGCTTGTAAACTGATTCAACTACTCTAGAAATAAAATGTCTTAGTAGTTGCAATTTACTACAAAATGCCACATACCGCTTGTGTGGTTTGATTCATGCACTTCATTGCCGGTGTTCTGCGGTCATCTAAGATCATAGGCTTTTCCCAGTGATCATAGTTTGTTTCCAGGACATACCATCTCCCAAGCTTCATATCAAGTCTTAAACAACACCAACAACAACAACAACAAATTCAGAGGGCAGTTAAAAACATTGCAGACAGATTTGTGATGCTTCTAAATGATAGGATTTACTCACTCCCAGACGTCCAACGTGTTTATTCTCGTCCTGGTTATCACACAACCCTGACCCGTTCGGTTACCACCCAAGATGAAGTAAGCTGGTGCAAGCAGTTTCGTCAGAGAGAGCTGGGTTTTGGCATCCTCGTAACTGCAAGCAAAAGTGTCGCTTTTGTCCAGTTTTTACTCTGATTATTAGCTACATACACACAGGAGTGTGCAGCTATTCTTAAAATTTCTTAAACAACCATGTAGGAAGACACATCATGGCCATATTCCAGGATGACAATGTCAAGATTCAATTGGCCCAAATTGTGAGAATGCTTGAGAGGGAGATCATGAATCATGGAAGAATCATGTTCACACAAGAAATGGCATATCGGAGTCCAGCACTTATATTCATTGAAAGTCTTTTGGGATGTGCTGGAGTAAATGTTAAAGATTGCTTGAGTCTTTCATTGTCAATACAAGCTCTTGCATTGTCAATAAAGTTTACTGCAGCACATCCCAAAGACTTTCTGGATTCAGAGATTCAATTCATGTATGAAAATGATTCAGTAGAGGCTAAAAGTGTTTCTGTGTACGGAAGGGATATTTGTTTTTAATGACCCTACAAGTTTGATTAAACCATGGGAATAAGAGGATTTTTTTTTTTTTTGAAACATGAGGGAACAAGACACTTAACTTGGCTAAAGTATTTATCTGGCAAAAAAGGAAAACTACAGATACAGGTTTTTCTATGCGAATAAAATGATACGACTACAAAACGCATAATAATATAAAATAATAATATTTTAATAAAGGGTGAAGATGTTTTCATTGGCTGGCCACTACTGTGTAAATTGTTTCTAGATGTAATGGAGCAATTTTGTTATTACAGTGATGGTGTGTGACAAAGTAACATGACTCTTGGTCATGACAGCTAAATCAATGAAGTTCTGCTTTCATGTTATGCTAGTGTTGTTGAATTTACCTTGTAGCATTTTCCAGGACTTTGCGAGTAAGAAAACCCATCCACATTCCATCTCTCTTGCCAAAAATCCATTCCAGAATCCCTGTGAGAGTTCATGCTGTTATCTAACCAGTCAACCATCAAGAACAATTTTTAGCTGCAGCCATGATTTGTAGCTAATCTTGAGAAGAAATTAATGTTGTTGTGTCTTGTTAGTATTGACTAAATGTTAAGATCCAAGTAGAACAGTTTACACACTAAATACTTCGATTTCATTTGTCAAGATCATTTGAATAAAATCTTACCTACATAACCCCCATCAAAGTTGAAACGCTCATTCATTGTTAGGGTCAGTTCACCCTAAACAATTAAAACAATTACTTTCTTTCTACATTTAAACAAAGTTAAACAACATATTTTGTATGCTTATTCACTTACAGGTCTAACTCCAGTGAGCATGCCAACATATCCAGCAAAACTTGTTGATTTAAACACGGTTTTGTTGTTCCTTTTGAAATTAACATTCACCACAAGTTGCTTAAGCTTCTCAGTTAAAATCCATGTTTTATTCTGCCGATCCCACCTTCATGAAAAACACAATATTCTTATGAACAGACAATTCAATGCATTTCCAAACATTATCTGGAAAATAAACAAATCCTACCCCATAAACAGTCCAAAGTCTAAATTCCGGGCATGATAAACATTTCCTGAAAAAAAAAAAAAGTAGTAGTAGTAAATACGCTATAAAACAAACGCATTATGTGAACTGGTTTATATCTTCTCACCTTTAAAGTCTTCTGCAACAAGTGATGTGCAAACAGTGAAAACCTCATAAAAGATATTGAACAGCGTAATCTCACCTAGAGGGGCATATAAAATAAATTAAAATATTAAAGATTAAAGTTGGGGCCCTTTTTATTAGTTGAATTAGTGAGTTACTTTGACGGACAGCACCATCGTTGTTACATAAAATGTAAAGAATGACAAAAATAAACAATCAAAAGAGAAAAAAAATCTCACCTAGAGGGATGCCGGAAACTGCTGATATTCCCTTAATTTCTTCACTGAAAGGGTGTGGAAATGTCTCCACAATCAATGGCTATGAAACAGTGAGAAAATAAACCATAGCAAAATATCTCTCTCTCTGTGTGTCCGATATATGTATATATACACACACTATCAAAGTACCCAAAGAGTGTTTTTAAGATGTCTGAATTTGTTCATACATTTCATTGCTTACCAGCTCCTCATCCACTAAATCGATAAGCCTTCCATGGAAAAAGCCCCCGGCCAAGTCTTTAATTGTCTGTACCATTGAGATCAACTGAAAATCAAAATGATTTACGTAAAAAAAACAAAAACAAACACAGTCTTGTTTAACAAAGACAGGACAGATGTCATTGCATCTACCAGACAGCAGAGAATCAGTATTACAAAACACTGACAAATGAAAATACTGTCAGAAACAAATGTATTCATAAAGAGACCTCTACCTCTGTGTTTTTATCTTTGATGATTTGCGTCCATCTCTCACTAGGGGGTAAATCGAGATTTACACTGTACCAGGTCACATTACCTCTAAACCTGCATAAATCACAAGACAAGATGAACATGTTATCAAACCAGAGCATATCAAATGTAGGAGCACAAATAATGAGAAATTTGAAGAGAGAAACAGCAGTACGTTGGTCCTTTAGGTGGATACATTCCCTTTCTGCAATCCTCCAGCTGCAAATATAAGCAGTTGTAATGAGCAAAACATGACAACACAAGTAGTTAAACAATGTAATACACTTTATAAAGAACTAAAGCTCATTCTGGTGAAGCAACCGCATTTAAGCTTACCCCTCGGACAAACTGTGAGAAAATAAATAAAGATAAAACTAAAATATCATGAGCTGATGTTGACTTCATTGTCTTTCATCAAAGTTTTCCGGAGGTTCCGTCATTCCTCTGCGGAAGGAGGAGTTGAGCTTTATGGCGGAATGTACCATAATGTGAGTGGGGTAAAGGTTCAACATACGTATATGCTATTTTTAAAGAAAGGTTAAAATACGTTAATTTTATTTTGACTATCAACTAAGGTTATATTGAGTAAGACTGTTATTTAGGCTGATTGTTTTCGTTTGGTTATGCTTGATTATGAGTACATCCGCACGCAGCACTAAACTCCCCCCCCCCCCCCCTACATTCTACGGTTTGAGCTTCACTCGGCACGTAATAAACAAGGAAGTTGAAATTCACGCGTTTGTATTTGTTCGCGCGTGAGTATCACGAGTGAGCGGTCACGACACCTGCGAGGAAGCAAACACTGTGCATTAAAGAATAATCACGAGTTTAGTTTCTGCCGTTCTGTTATTTATTGTCGGACCAATGTTTGGAAGCTTGGAAGACCATTTCCGCCACATTAAAAAAAAAGCTAAAAATGTAGAAATTATGAATTATTATCCCTATCATTAGCCTATTATTCGTATTCATGTATTTATGTATTTCTACAACAATCACATTTTCTTATTTCTGTGATTTATGATTTTTTTGCTTTAAGGAAATGTTTACTGATATGTGTGTGTGTGTGTGTATGTATGTATGTATATGTATATGTATATGTATATATATATATATATATATATACTATAGCTATTTTCAAGCAAATTCAATGAAATGTTTTAACCAAAATGCTTTTTACAAATATGCATTTGCCATTTGACCACTTTGTGATTAACTTGTCTAACACGGCGATCATGTAAATTATTATATTCATAAGTTAATACTGATGATAATAATAAAACAATATAAATAAAATATAAAATAAAGTAATAAAAAAATAACTAGGACATATCACTTGTAATGATTCACTATATCCAGAAGGAGGCAGTATAATTCTGCTTAAGATGATAAAAAATATTGTCACAAAAAATATCACCATGAACATTTTCTTAAGCGAGCAAAATAATTTACTACATTTAACAACTTACAAACTCACTTTGCCAGCAATATGAGGATTTATTATGAGGATTGCTGTTTATATTCGAAGAAATTGTTAAATATAAGCTTCCTCAGGCAAAACCATAAACTGGCTGGCCTATAACGAAAAGAAAAAATAAGAAGCATTTCAGTTCGAAAACCATATATTATATATAAAGCAGGTATTTTAAGTTTGGTAAGAATGAAATTATCTTAAATTAAAAGCTGAAAAACAGCCAAAATGCAGCATTCCTGCTTTTAGTCTGTATTGCATCCGTAAGCGCTATATACACAAAGGTGACTTAACTTCACCTGATTTTAAATTTCGATTATAACTTCCTTGGGGAACCTGGGACTTTTGGATTGCCATCTCAAGTCTTTATCCACTGACTGCTCCATTAAAACATCTGTAAACTTTTGCCCTTTTATTGATTTGCACTGATCCACCTCTTCTCTCATCTCGGGCAATGATGAGGTACTTATCACTGACTGCCTTCAACACAACACTGCTTCCTGTGCATTTCTCAACCCATGAAAAAAGTATTTTCTCAAAGTGACAGAACAGCTGTTCAGCAAAGCTAACCCAAATTCACTAAATGCTAGTACCAGCCTGTTTCCGTTACCGAAAAAGAGTATTGCTAATCCAGCGAAAGAGGGTTCACAGAAAAACAATCTCAACTTTGGCTATAGCGGATCGGTTAACAACACCTAGAGTATATGTCCCTGGCAAGGGACAGGAAATATAAACTCACAGCAAATGTTTTGTGCTGAAATGTTATCTTTTTGTGCCACAGGGGATTCAGCATGTGAATTTATTAAAATTGTCTCTATATTTTAAACAAAAAAGATAAGCAATAATAAAAAAAATTATGTAAAAGTAATCCACATTTCTTTTTCAAAAATGGTGATAAAATGAATGATTCCTCCCGCATTGAATATAGTCTATACTATATACAGCCCTAATTCATATATTTTGTGTTATATTGTGTTTAATTTAGTTTTATTTTCAAGTTGGCAATAGCCCATGGATTAAAATCATCAGCACCCTATTTATCAGTGTCTATTAAAAATGCAATCCCAAAACTATGAACAACCATCTGTATTGGGTAAAAAAATCTAAGCATTTCTGTGACTGGTTATATAAACAATCAGGTTAAAGAGCTTTAAAAAACAAGCACAACCTCCTGCAGAGAGGTGAATGAAGCACAGAGAGGAGTTTGAGTTATGAGCCTCTCACAAACAGGAGATAAAAGCAGACTGGCTGCTCAGCCAGCTGAGAATCCTCGATTAATTAAACACTTCCCAGTGATTAGTCCCCCTGATAGAACTTATCTCCAGAGTCAGGGCTGGACCCACTTAATGGGTTGTTACATCAACACAAACACAAAATGATGCATTGCACTTTGCAGAACCTGAAAAAGTGCATCTCTGTTGATCTTTAAACAACATTACCGTCAACCAGTCAAATTAGAGGGACAAAGTTTACAGCTTATGTCAAGTTTAGACTTAAAACCAGGGTGTCACATTATGATCTGAGACTTGGGTTGAAGATCAAAATGCAGCTTTATGAATCCAAATTCGTAATCCAAAAATTGGCAAATAGTAAAAACACAAGGCAGATAAATCCAAATAAATAACAGGGCAGAAAACACAGTAAAAAAAAAAGGGAAATTCAGAAGATTAAAAAATAGGACAAACCAGTGTGACACTAAACAAGACTTTGCAAAGAGCGAGTGAAGACAGGGCTTAAACGATGCTGATTCTATCCTGTATGTGGATTGGGTTTCATCAGCATCACTTAGAAATAAATATTACATATTAATGAATTAACATTTTAAAAAAAATCCTCTCCGTTTATGAAACAGGGAACAGAATCTGATGTTGCGCAATCCAGCAGTAGGAATCTGTCCCCTAACCCCCATGATGAGACATGTTGATATATTAGCTTAAAAGATGCTGATTCTATCCTGTATATGGATGGAGCTTCACCACCATCCGTTTGATAATTTTTAAAACCTCTACATGTGAGAAACATGGGAGAACAGAAACCGATGACAACCAAACCAGCTCTCGAAAATCTGTTCTCCTACCCCCAATAATTGTAATGTTGTGAAAAATCACACTCCCCCTAGTAAACCCATCCTATTAGAGTTACAGTGCAATTATTTGGAGGGCACAGCTTGTGTTCACATATACTAAAGTCATGTGGTTTTATATTAAACCCTGCCATGAACTCAGCACTCATCAATCTTTATTGATTGTAACAGTTTTTTCTGAAAAGGGCACCTGAGCGATAAGCTATAAAAGATATAAAAATTAAAGAAAGAAAGAAGGAAAGAATAAATAGTAGCAATACGTTTTGGAGGAAACAGAGTAAAACAGAATCCGATGATGAGCAATCCAAATGTCGGAATCTTTACCCACACCCCCATGATGAGATATGTTGATATATTGGCTGAAAATATGCTGATTCTATACTGCATGTGGATGGAGCTTCACCAGCATAACTTCAATAAATTTAATAATATAAATATAAGAACCTTCATGTATAAGAAACAGGGGGGGAAACAGAATTCAAAGATGAGCAGTCCAGCTCTCGAAATCCCTTCCCCCACCCCCATGATGAGAAATGTTAATGTAGTGGCTTTAAATACGTTGATTCTATCCTGTATGTGGATAAGCTTAACTAGGCTCAGTTTGGTAAATATTAGAACCTCCAAGCATAAGAAACATACTTTCCTGTAGATCAAGTAGTAGAGCATTGGTGTTTACAACGCCAAGGTCATGGGTTTGATTCCCATAGAAAGCAATAACTGATCAATGTGTTTCTTGAATGCAATGTAAGTTGCTTTGGATAAAAGCAGAAATGTAAATGAAATGGGAACAAAATCCGATGATGTGGAATACAGCTGTTGGAATCTGTTCTCCCATCCCCATGATAAGGGATGTTGATGTAGTGGCATAAAAGATGCTGATTATGTGGATGGAGCTGCACTAGAATCAGTTTAATAAATATTGAAACATGGAGGAATCCCGCAATCAATCCAGTAAGGGGAGCCTGCGAGAGACTAATTCATCCAGCCCCGCATCCCTATGGAGCTCCATAAGCAGACACAACTGGCCCACCCTCAAACCCTGCAGGAAGCCTTGGAGATGGCATTGAAAAGGCAGATTGTATGTGGGGCTATACAACCCCCAACACTCATCCTCTGCATGAGTTATCACAGCAGGAGTCTCAAGAGATGGTCAATGGGACACCAATCAAAGACTGTTGGTGAGGGAGAATGTAGGCCAGAAGAGGCTGTGGTGGGATGAACATTCTGTTGTCATGTACCTATTTTGGTGAAAGGGGTTCCATGTTTAGTATTGGCGGATGTGGGATCGACTGTGACTGTGATAAGACCAGATATAATAAAAGTCTTTTTCAGTTTTTTCAGACAGGAGCATTGGACGCACAGGTACTCATGTAATTTAAAACCCATAAATCCAGCCAATTAATCTTGTAATTTCTTCCGATCTCTACAATACTATGACTATATATATAGGGATTCTACAGGTACAGTCATCCCTCGCCACTTCGCAGTTCAAGTTTCGCGGTCTCAGTGCATTGCGGATTTTTCAAAAATATTAATCGGAAATTAAAAATGAAAAACTACCGCCATATCGGCAGCCGTATTGCGGAAAGCAGCGTTGCTTCATCGTGATACGAAAGAAACGGTTTCCCAGGATGCCAGACAAAGAGAGAAACTCTCTCAGAGGCTTTGTAAATACCCACGGGCACTCAGACAAGCACGTGATTGGTTCCCGGTGCGAGATCGACAAATGAGAACACGAGTGGAGTGGGAGCCCTTTCGCCTCTCTCAGAAGCAAATGTAGACGATCCAGTGCCGATATCTGATGATGAGACGCTTCTCGAACTGATTTAAAGGCCTCATTATACCAGTGCAGTAACACCATCATCACATTCATTGAACCGCACAGGTCTGTTATCGTCGTCATTACTGTAGTCAAGTCTCAAGATACTACTGTCATTGATGAGTGTAGAACACCATAATGCATATCGTATGAGAGAGAGAGTAAATGTATAATATTAAGGCTTTATAATTAAAGAGATTTAATTAAAATATATTTAAAGTATAAATATACATATTTTAAACATTCTGGTACCTACACAAACATATACGGAAATTCTTAGGGGGGCCAATTCTACTTCGCGGATTTTCACTTATCGCGGGGGGTTCCGGTCCACATTAACCACGATAAACGACGGATCACTGTATATCTACTGTATATTGGTTCAATAGAATGGGGAAATCCTGTCCATACCCAGCTAGAAATAAAAAGATAAAAGCGCAGATGTTCATTTAAGGAGCTGGTGTACAGGAACTGTAAATAAATGACAATTTTTTGCAAAATAACTAAATAAATAAATCACAGTCATGAAAATAAGAGATACATTAAAGCTTAATTAATATAAGAATAAATACATAGCACAAACCTTTTTAACAAATATTCTAGAAATAAAATGATTAGAAATTTTAGATGTTTCAAATGCGTTTTATTAGGTGCCATTAACACAGGAGGCCTCGAACATAAATTTTGCCAACAGATGTCTAGAACCTGCCCTTGTGCATGCCCTGAAATATACTATGAGACTTTCAAAGGTAAAACTAGCATAAAGGGCACAAAATCATTAATCATACTCAGATTTCAGAGGATGTTGCTCCACCAGCACAATACAGGCTGCATGTTAAACGTGTACAGTAACTGATAGTATTCATCTGGCACTGATGATAGCATATCTTGTGTTTGATACTGTGCATCTGTATGCTGTGGTTATGTATAGGCCTACTTAATGTCTTTAACATCTTTATCTAACCTTGTCTACCTGTTAAGTGATGTGCTATATCCATATTACAACAATAATATAGAATGTAAAACATTACAAATACCATTTATGCATCCTGCTTTCATGGTATTTCAAGTTTTCATCGAGAAAAACGTCTCGGGTTACGTATGTAACCCTGGTTCCCTGAAGGGGAACGAGACGCTGCGTCAGAAAACGCTAGGGGAAACCCTTGACGTCAGTCACGTGAAGATGTGTACAACCAATGGGAATTTTACGCGTGTGAATGCGAGTCACGGAAGTGACGTCATGAACAGAGCATAAAAGCGCGCCGGAACCCGGAAGTGACAGCAAAAGAGTGTCTGAAGCGGGCCCGGAGGCGCAAGGAGCTGAGGCGAAGACGCAGCGTCTCGTTCCCCTTCAGGGAACCAGGGTTACATACGTAACCCGAGACGTTCCCTTTCATGGGAACTTCGAGCTGCGTCAGAAAACGCTAGGGGAACGTTATACCAACGTCACCTCAGCGACGCCGGCCTACGGATGTGTCTCAGCTCACTGAGAGAGCACCCTCGTTCCCGGAGCGGAATCGAGATCTAACTGATAGAATCTCATAAAGGTGTGCGGTGAGGACCAGCCAGCCGCAGCACAAACATCAGCAAGGGAAACTCCTGAGAGAAACGCCTTGGAGGTCGCCACGCTCCTAGTGGAGTGGGCCCGGACCCTCAGGGGAGAAGCATGTCCGGCCGACTCATAAGCCAGACAGATAGCCTCGACTATCCATCGGCTTAGGGTTTGTTTGGAAGCTGGAGCCCCCTCAGGGGTCCCAAAACAAACGAACAGTTGGTTTGACTTACGCCAGGTAGCAGTCCTGAGGACGTAAGCGTCCAGTACTCGTACTGGACAGACCTTGTTCTTTCGCTCCTGCTCATGATCGTCAAAGGGGGGAGGACAGAAGGCCTGTAGCATGATAGACCGAGCCACGTTCGTAAGAACCTTAGGGACATAGCCTGGCCTCGGGTGAAGAAAAACCTTCGTCATCCCGGGCGCAAACTCGAGGCAAGAAGGAACCACCGAGAGAGCTTGAAGATCCCCGACCCTCTTAAGCGAGGTGATAGCCAGCAAAAGAAGGGTCTTTAGGGAGAGGAGTTTAATAGGAAGCTCCTCTAATGGTTCAAAGGGTGCCTGGGACAGGCCTTGGAGTACCAAAGACAAGTCCCAGGCAGGAACCCTGGTCTGTGCCACAGGTCTCAGCCTTAGAGTGCCACGAAGGAAACGAGAGACTAGGGGGTCCCTGCCCAAGGACACCCCTCCCAAAGGTATGTGGCAAGCCGCTATGGCAGCCACATAAACCTTCAAGGTAGAAGGGGCCAACCCTGTCGCAAACTTCTCCTGCAGGAACTCCAGCACTTTGCCAACGGGACAGGTTACTGGGTTTAACTGCCTTACGCTACACCAAGCAGAGAAGAGTTTCCACTTTAGAGCGTAGAGTTTCCTCGTGGAGGGAGCTCTGGACTGAAGGATGGTCTCTACAACCTCGGCTGTGAGACCAGATTCGAAGAACTGGACCCCCTCAGGGGCCAGACCTTCAGCTTCAGAAGTTCTGGACGGGGGTGAATAACACAACCCTCCGCCTGGGACAGAAGATCCCCCCTGACCGGAATCTCCCAGGGGACTCCGTCTAGGAGGGATATCAGGTCCGAGAACCAGATCCTGCTGGGCCAAAAGGGGGCCACCAGCGTGAGACGGACCCTGTCCCGACGAACTTTGGCCAGAACTCCCGGGAGCAGAACAATCGGGGGAAAAGCGTACAGGTGTAGCCTCGGCCACACCTGCATCATGGCATCCTGCCCCAGCGGCGCTGGGTACGTTAAGGAGAACCATAGAGGGCAATGAGTATTCTCGACCGAGGCAAACAGGTCTACCTGTGCCTTCCCGAATCTCTTCCAAATCTGCTCCACCACCTCGGGGTGGAGCCGCCATTCCCCGGGCCTCGGCCCCTGCCTCGACAGGAAGTCTGCTCCTATGTTCTGGACTCCAGGGATGTGAGCTGCCCTGAGTGAGAGCAGCTTGCCCTGGGCCCAGAGAAGAACTTGTCTCGCCAATTTGTACATCGGATGAGAACGAAGACCTCCCTGGTGATTGATGTAAGCCACCACTGTCATGCTGTCTGTGAAAACAGTGACATGATGCCCAATTAGGTCTGGGAGGAAAGCAAGTAGCGCTCTGCGGACCGCCAGTAACTCCAGCAGGTTTATGTGCCAGGACTGGTGCCGCAGGCTCCAAAGCCCTTGTGAGGAGCGGTCCCTCAGAACCGCCCCCCAACCTGTGAGGGAGGCATCCGTTGACAGAGTTACTCGTCGAGACGGAGCCCCCAACACGGGGCCTTGTGACAGGAACCAGATGTTCTTCCACAGGGTCAAGGTGCGTAGGCATCGCCTCGTGACCTTGATTGTGCGAAGCGGGTTGCCCCTCGGGGAAAACCCTTTGGTCCTGAGCCACCACTGCAGGGGTCTCATGTGCAGCAGGCCGAGCGGTATAACGCTGGACGCTGCTGCCATGAGCCCTAACACTCTCTGAAAGTGTTTGACAGTGCGTAGCTGGCCTAATTTTATGCTCTCGACAGTTGATTGAATGGAATGAATGCGCCCGGGGGATAGCCGAGCAGACATTGTTTCCGAGTCCCAAATGACTCCCAAGAAGGTGGTTCTCTGAGCAGGAGAAAGCACACTCTTCTTGGTGTTCAACCTTAACCCCAGCTCTTGCATGTGAGCAAGCACGACATCTCGATGACGTGCTGCTAACTGAGACGATTGGGCTATTACTAGCCAATCGTCTATATAATTGAGGACACGGATGCCCTGTAACCGCAACGGAGCCAGTGCAGCGTCCACGACCTTCGTGAACGTGCGGGGTGAGAGCGATAGGCCGAACGGAAGTACACGATACTGGTACGCCTTCCCCCCGAAGGCGAACCGTAGGAACTTCCGATGCTGAGGAAGGATGGAGATGTGGAAGTATGCGTCTTTTAGGTCGATTGTGACGAACCAGTCCTCGGACCTGATATGCGTCACAATCTGCCTGAGCGTCAACATTTTGAATTTTAGACGCAAGATAGTGCGATTTAGAAGACGCAAATCCAGAATGGGCCGCAACCCTCCATCCTTCTTCGGAACTATGAAGTATCGGCTGAAGAAACCGGACTGTCTGTCTGTAAGGGGCACATACTCGATGGCCCCTTTCTCCAGCAGAGAGTCTACTTCCTGTTCCATAATCAGAGCCTGCTGGGGCCCTACCGCGGACGATAGGATCCCCATAAAACGGGGTGGTGAAGCCCCGAATTGAATTTTGTACCCGGAGGTTACTGTGCGCAGGACCCATTGAGAGATGCCCGGCAGACGCAACCATGCGGCCTGGAACTCTACTAAGGGAATCAGCCTCTCGAGACTGATCTCTGATACGAGCAGAGACACCACAGGGCCGGGGTTTCCGGACACCGTACTGGTGGAATGCTCTAGGACCCTCCTTAGAGGGGGCAGTGCCTCCGAGACGGGCTCCCTCGGGAACCGGACACGGAGCTGACCGCCTTGGTGCGGCTTGCCTCTGGCGTCAGGAACGCTTAGAGGTAGCCTTCTTGGCATTTAGGACGTTCCTCAGATCCATCCTTTTACCAGAAGGCTGGGCCCGAGAGTGTTGTCCCGACCTCCCTTTATTAGGGGGAGGTAAACGAGATGCAACACTCTCCTTCTGTGAGGCCCTGTACGAGGAACTGCGAGCCCGTGTTTGGCTACTGGGCTCACGTGAAGGGTGGCGGGGAAGGACTTTGCTGAACGCCACCTGCTGTCGTGCAGCCTCCTGAAACTTATCGACAACGCTTTTTACGGCGTCGCCGAACAAGCCCGAAGGGGACAGAGGGGCGTCCAACAAAACGAACTTGTCCTTATCCTTTATGGCTGAAAGATTGAGCCATAAATGCCTCTCCGTAGCCACCAGAGCTGCCATTGAGCGCCCGACAGAGAAGGCCGTTTCTCTAGTGGCTCGGAGAGACAAATCCATGGCCCGACGCAGCTCTGCCACTGCTTCGGGACCAATACCGCCACCTTGATCGAGGTCTCCCAGCAAATCTGCTTGGTAGGCCTGCAGCAGTGCCGTGGTGTGCAGGCACGCTGCAGCCTGACTAGAGGCAGAATATGCTTTTCCCACCAGTGATGATGTGACTCGCAACGGTTTGGTGGGGAGCGCCGGGGCTTTAATAGTGGATGCCGAATGGGGCACAAGGTATCCCGCAAGAGCCTCGTCCACCTTCGGCATCCCTCCGTAACCGTAAGGATGAGCTCCGGTAAGAGTAGCGTACATCGCACTAGACGATGTATGCACCCTATCGGAAGCTGGCTTCTTCCAAGATCTCGACACCTCAGTATGGAGATCCTGGAAGAAAGGCATTGCCCGGCGCTGGGGAGCGACACGAGCCGGAAGGTAACGCTCATCCAACTTACTTTTGCTGGGACGGGCGTTCCTAGTCTCTGCCGGCCAATCAATATCCAGACGAGAGACTGCTCGTGTCACAACCTCGATCAGTTCCTCGTACGCCGGTGAAGAGGGTGGCGAAGCCTCCTCAACCGGATCGATGCTAATCACCTCCTCCTCCTCAGAGCAGGATAATGACAGCACCGAAGTCCCAGTCGGATTGGAAGAAACCGCGCCTGAAACGCGTGCTTCCAACCTCCGGCTGGAACTGGGATCAGCACAGTCGAACTGCGAGGCGGGCTCACCCGCCCCGCAACCTTCCGTGAGATCCATTTGCGATCCCCAAGATTGAGAACGCCGCCGAGCCTCAGCCGCAGCGGGTCCCGAACCTTGAAGAACGCGAGTCTGGTTAGTATCCGCAAATACTGCCAGACGGGAGCGGAGAGTACGCAATGAGAACCTCTCGCAGTTCTCACAATCACCGCCCTCAAGCGCTGACCGAGCGTGCTCCGCTCCCAGACAGACAACGCACTGAATGTGTGTGTCCTTTCCCGTAATGAAACGAGTGCAAGGAGAAACACACGATCTAAATGTCTGCTCCGCCATAATCACAACGCAATCCAATGGGAGGTTTGAAACTCGCAAGCACAAACTCTCTGACACACGCACGCTGAAGACACTCAAAGCTGTCACTTCCGGGTTCCGGCGCGCTTTTATGCTCTGTTCATGACGTCACTTCCGTGACTCGCATTCACACGCGTAAAATTCCCATTGGTTGTACACATCTTCACGTGACTGACGTCAAGGGTTTCCCCTAGCGTTTTCTGACGCAGCTCGAAGTTCCCATGAAAGGGAAATACAAATTTGTCTAAAAGTAACATCACTCCATGACTGGGGATTTCTCCACAGAAGTGTTTATATTTGTAAACTGGTTCTCTGAATTTCATTCAAGCATCCATGTCGCAGGGCAATAAATCATACACAAACATAAGCTTGAAAGCTAATGACTTTGGCTAGCATTGGAATATTTTCATTTGACTCAAAAGTCTCCTGGGCTTCGACTGTTTTTCAGACATTATGAAATGTTCCCATGTTGCAAATTGAAAACTTTCCAGTTGAATCCTTAGTGCCGACATTCAAAATGAAACAGCATATCTTTCAAAAGTTACATTTGATTGCACACATTTACAAGGTTTCTTATGCCCACAATAAGAATTAAATGTTTGGTGGAAAACATTTTGACCTCATAACCAGGTATTTGAAACTGGTTTCTTCCTCAGACTAAAAACATTTTTTTTAAAATTGTAAACAAAATGTACAATTATATTAAAAATTGTAATTTTACAATTAAAAATGTAAAAAATTTACAATTAGATAAATGTACAATTAGATACAATTAGATAAATTGCAATTATCTATCTATCTATCTATCTATCTATCTATCTATCTATCTATCTATCTATCTATCTATCTATCTATCTATCTATCTATCTATCTATCTATCTATCTATCCATCTATCCATCTATCTATCTATCTGCATAAATTTGTCCTCCATAGAAACAGGCTTCCACAGATACAGTATTTCAATTAAGTATTACAGTGTTTTTCTTAAGTAAAATAGAATATTCCTCTTACTTACAAATGTAGACTAAACACTGATCTTCTTCAACCCTAATCTTGGGCTTGTGAATCCTAAGCAGATCACAAAGACAACCACCTGGACTTGTTGGATCTAAATCCAGTTAAAGTAAAAAGCTTTAGCAAGCTCAGAAGTTGTTTTGAGGCTTAGACCAGCTACAGACAGTAATTAGATGTGATTTATTGGAACAATGTCATGTCACATTAAAGAGTTAACTTAGGCAGTATGGGGAGTGGTTAGCTAGCTACTGTAGTTGCTGAGGTGATGATTCGGGCCTCTGTAAGCATCTGTCAAATGTCACACATTCTCAGGTTGACAGACTCTTTTTGCCTCTATCAACAGGATCTCGGAGAGAAAGGAAGAAGTGAGGTGAAATGTGACGCTTCTGGCATCTGTTTGACACCATCAATGCAAAAAGAACAGGATTGTAGTGTTATGTGTGAAGCACATTGTGTAATACAACTAGAACTGCCAGAGAACTGTTATCAAGATATCATGCAGAGAACTTTTCTCTCAGAGAAAAGATCAAACCTTTGAGCAAAATTAGTGTTGTAGTGATAGCACCCCCTTTGCTGAATGGTGCCTCTCACATAGACCCTATACTATTATTACAAAACAATAAATTACAAATTATTGACACCCATTACTGAACGGAACTGAGCTGAATACTGACACTATTGTCTTGTGTAGAGTTGCTTTAATAATTGTATTGAATCATTTCATCGTTGTTGAAATTAATTGAATTGAGCTGAACCAACAGAGAATTGAATTGATCTGAATAATGACACTGTTGTCTTCTGTAGAGCTGTTGAAGAAGTTCACATCATTGATCATTATTTGTGAAGCTGCATGGAAGCCATTTGTAATGTTTAAAGCACTATATAAATAAAGGGGACTTGACAACATAAACTGTGACAATAATTCTTTGGTTTTAAAAATTATTCTTGCATTTTGTCATTTTTTGTATTATCAGGTACAGTCTTTTAAAAAATTAAATTTAAATTTTAGTATACCGGTAGTTTGAAAAAAATTACTACTACTACTACTAATAATATCGGTAATAAAAATACAAAAAAACAAAAGTAGTTTGGGGAATTTAATAGAGCAATTATTTGCTGTTTACTTCTAAACTTTATATTGCCAAGCTTATATATCTCCATATTTTAAATTATGCGCTTATTCTTTCCTCATCCAGATGAAGGTGTGAAATTTATGTATTAAAAACTGACCTTTCACACCCTCTGTTTAATTCAAAAGTTGCTCCATCAATATAGGTAATATTGCAAAAAGATTATGAGAATGAGGGATGTGGTTTCGATTTTCCAGTGATGGATTGTTTCTTTGTTTTGACTGCTCTAAGTTGTATGATTTTAAATCCGTTTTATGAAAAGTATACATCCACAAATAAATATGCAGTTGCGAGACCTGTTCTTGTTAATAAAAAAAATTATGAAAAGTAGTCTTTATAGAAATGATAGTTGGAGGGAATGGGTTGATAATAATGAAAGTCATTTTAAAGGCAGAGCAAGTTACATTCTGATAAAATATTTCAAAGACATTTTATACCAGAATAGCATGTACAGACGCATCATCATGAGACCAGGAAAATGTATTAAAGAAGTCAATTTTGATTTCCAGTAATTGATTTCAAACCCCATGAATATGATTCTTCAGTGAGAGGCCGTACATGAGCCATTAAATATATGACACTAGCCAATCAGAATCAGACTTTTTTGTTCTTTGAAGAAAGGCTACTTAAAGTAAACTAAGAACAAAGAAGGATAGATCAGGAGAAAAGGTGAAAAAATATCCAAAAGTAAAGAGCAATGTACAATAACAATAACACAAAGCTTGCTGAGCATAAAAAATAGCAATATTTCACAAATGAATCTCAACTTGTCATGTAGTAATTGCTTGTGTCTTAGTTCTGTGAGTGATGCACTTCCACAAAACTCATTAATTGCAACAGTCCCACACAATCGAACATAGGAACATATTCCATTACAGATATTCATAGTCACGAAGAGCCTAATTACCATCATGATTTCAGATAAATTAAGCTACTCATTTTCTATTAGGCTCTGTCAGAAAACACGACACTAATAGCACATCAAGTTCATTATTAACCTTATCGGCGTCCTTGGTCCTGACTGCTGGCCGTGCACACAGGAACAATGATTAAACTGGAGCCTCTTCAATACAAGATAAGCCAGAACATTTAATGAACCACAATGCATCAAAACAGTGATTACTTCAATATTCAAATGTGTCAGATGTGATGAAAGTAATACTAATATTATATTCATTAATCTTTAACTATTTTGAGACTTTACATAGGATTTTATATTAGTCGCTGGCTTAATTAGTGGCGACGTACAATATGTTGTTTCAGTGACTGGCACAGAAATGGAAAGGAGAATATTGTATCAGTTTGGCTCTTTATCATTGTCTTCCAGTGACAAAAGATGTATGGACAGAGACTTAATGAAAGTGCCTATCAGTGCAGGGTGAAAGGCGCACCTCAGGAAGCTCCTTCAGTTGTTCTGATAGGGAGGCTTTCATCCGTCACTGTCTGAAGGTTCCACAGACAGGTACTAAAGTTAGCAGGGGTATTTAGGTTTATTGTATTTCAAGGGGCAATAACCCCGGCAAGATTCCACAGGAGAACCTCTATATGTGGAATGGAGAGGAGAGAAAATAAAAGCCATATGTCTTTAGACAGAAATACTTTGGACTGCCTTTTGTGAAGTGCACGTGGTTTTGCATGGTAATGAATAACGGCCTTCCTAATTAGCAGACAAATGACAAAAGACATCATGAGAAAAATGGATTACTTCAGTTTCAGATTTCAGTGAAATAACAGAACAGCTGGCGTGGCCATTAATAGCTCTGCTGTTATGAATTAGAAAACAGAGGCACTGTAGTAATTGGCCAATATTAATAATGATAATAGTTACAATGAGAGAAGAAAGACATTGGGTTTAATGTGTGCCATTGTTATCATTTAATACCGCACAATGAAGTGTGAAATCGTGTAAAAAAGGAGGGGAGTAATGAAATTATTTTGAATTATAAATGCATTATGAGTCATCCATGCATGTAATTGTTTTTGGCTTTATTCTACATTATGCGACTACAGATTATGTCTCTGTGCCAGTATAACCCTGAAACTTCATTAATTCAGATGCATGAACAGAGGTGAAGTGCCCCTAGGAAGGAGTGTGCAGAATATCCAAATGTAAACAGACCCTCTTGTGTGTTCTCAAAACTGTAATTTTTGAACTTCAAATTAGTTAAGTTGTGGCCAGCATACTAAAGACCTAGTATGCCTTCTAGTTTTCCTACATTTCTCACAGATGTAGGCCTATACTTGAGCTTTTAATATATCAAAATCTGCTAAGTCTGTGTTTTCTCTCACAACCTCTGTAAAAATTGCACAGCAAATTACCTACTGTTTTTTGGAAGACTCAATCGTCCTCTGAGAAATTAATCGGGTTACGTATGTAACGAGGGGGGAATTAGATGCTGCGTCGAAACGCTAGGGCAGTGCTTCTCAAATAGCGGGAGCGATGCCAGGAGGGGTGCGTGTGCTTTTTTTTGCCAGGGAGTAAGTTTTCTTGCACTGAACAAGAGCACAGCACAGAGCAGCAGATATGAAGTTCAGATAACAAACCCTACGATCACACTGGTGTTCATATGTGTCATGTGATCAACTGCTAAATTCACACGTGTTTTCACATGATATCTGGCACTGATCCGGAGAAAGCTCAGAGCTTGTCACTTATCACAACAATTCAGTGTTTTCAACCAAATAAGGGCCCGTCGTGCATCACAGATCAACGAACATAATCATTATAAAGGTTTTTAAGCAACAAAACACATTCACTTCCACATATCTGAGAATCTGAATATCAGGTAGTTGATGACAGTGACTATTTTGAATAAAAAATAAATAAATAAATAAATGTGATACATCTATCAAATAGCGCTTTTTGTGACTGCAGTCTGTCACATGACAAGATTGATGCGTCACCATGGAAACAATAAGGAGAAAATTCAAAAATGTATGGGGGGGTGTTGGGGGTGCGCAAAATGTTTACTTCTTCCTAGTGGGGGCATAACATAAAATAATTGAGAAGTGCTGCGCTAGGGGAATGCCTTGGCACGTAGTCTCATGAAGCACTGTGAAATCGGTTGTGCGATTGTGGAATGATCGTTGCGGATCGGTGATGTCAGGATCCAGGATCATAAAAGGGCACCGGAAACCAGAAACTGCAGCTCAGAGAGTGTCTGAAGCAAGCCGGGAGGCGTAAGGAGCTTAGGCAAATGACGCAGCATCTTGTTGTCCCTTAGATAACTAAGGTTGCATACATAACCCGAGACGTTCCTTTTCATGTGAACTCGAGCCGAGTCGAAACCCTAAGGGAACGATATGCCAACGCCATGTCAGTGATGCCATTCGCAAGTGTGTCACAGCTCACTACGAGAGTACCCTCGCCCCCGGAGCAGAGTAGACCAGCCCACTGCAGCACAAGCAAGGGAGACCCCTGTGAGAAAACTATAGAAGCAGCCATGCTCCTGGGACAGACCCTCATGGAGAAGGAATTATGTCCGACTCCTAAGACAGAGAGATAGCCTCAGCTATATATCTGCTCAAAGTAGTTTAGATGCCGGGGCCCACTCGAGGGTCCCAAGCAGAAGAACAGCTGGTTGGTCCTTTGCCACAGGGAGACCTAGTGGACATAGGGATTCTGTGCTTACACTGGAAGGACCTTGTTCTTAAATCCTGGCCATGATCACCAAGGGAGGAGAGGACAGAAGCCTCAACTCATGAGGAAACAAGTACTGAGAATGAGTCACCCGGAGGAAAGTGGTAAGCAAGGCAGCCACTTAAACCTCTCGGGTGTGAGAAGATGTCATATCGATCACGGGTTCAGTATGGAGTTCCTCAAGGTTCAGTACTAGGACCATTGCTTTTCACCCTGTACATGCTTCCTTTGGGTGCAATTATTAGGAAGCATGGCATTAGCTTTCACTGTTACGCTGATGATACGCTCTATATTTCTTCTCATCCTGATGAAACGTACCAATTCACTAAATTAACAGAATGCATAACTGATATAAAAAATTGGATGACTAATAACTTTCTACTGCTTAATTCGGAAAAAACAGAGATTCTAATTATTAAACCAAAAAGTTCCGCACGTAATAATCTAGACTACTGCCTAACACTCGATGGCTGTTCTGTCAAGTCTTCGTCGTCAGTTAGAAACCTGGGTGTGCTCTTTGATACCAATCTTTCATTTGAAAGCCACTTTTCTAGCATCTGTAAAACGGCATTCTTCCATCTTAAAAATATAGCTAAATTCCGACATATGCTCTCAAAGACAAATGCAGAAAATTAAGTTCATGTGTTCATGAGTTCAAGGCTAGATTATTGTAATGCTCTACTAGGTGGTTGCCCTGCACGCTTAATAAACAAATTCCAGCTGGTCCAAAATGCAGCAGCTCGAGTTCTTACTAGAACCAGGAAGTATGAGCATATTACCCCAGTTCTGTCAAACCTGCACTGGCTTCCTATTAAACACTGAATACATTTTAAAATCTTGCTAATGACTTACAAAGCATTAAATGGTTTAGCTCCCCAGTACTTGAGCGATCTCTTAACACATTATAGTCCTTCACGTCTATTGCAATCCCAAAATACTGACCAGCTTATAATACCTAGAATATCAAAGTCAACTGCTGGCGGTCGATCTTTTTCCTATTTAGCTCCTAAACTCTGGAACAGTCTTCCTAATACAGTTCGGGAAGCAGACACACTCTGTCAGTTTAAATCTAGACTAAAAACACATCTCTTCAACCTAGCATACACATAACACATTATACATACTTTTTAATCAAAATCATGTAAAATGATTGTTAGGCTGCATAATTTAGGTCAGCTGGAACCGGAACATTCCCAGAACATCTGGTGTACTCGATACATCAGAAGAAGAATGGCATCTACGCTGATATTATTCTCTGTTTATTCCGAGGTTACTGTGGTCAGCTGGATCCGGGCCGTATCCAGATCAGATGAAGGACCTGGACACGAGCACAGCACTGCCCTGAAGTGTCTGCGGAGACCGTGACTCTACTAGACTGCAGAATTTGAACAGTATCAACATTGATCCCATGCGACAATATTAGATCTAAAGTATGATTACGAGAATGAGTGGGTCCTGATACATGTTGTGTAACTCCAATAGAGTTTGTTTTCTTCTAAGAGGGTAGAAAAGTAAGCAGATCTAGCTGATTTTAATGCCTTTCTGAATGCAATAGAGCTGTCTTTCCAAGAAATGCGAAAAACCTCAAGCTTAGTTTTTTTCCAGCTCCGCTCCATTTTTCTGGCTGCTCTCTTGAGGGCCCGTGTGTGTTCGTTGTACCACGGTGTTGGACTATTTTCTTTAATCTTCTTTAAGCGCAACGGAGCAACAGTGTCTAAAGTGCTGGAAAAGAGAGAGTTAATAGTTTCTGTTGCAACATCAAGTTCTTCTAGGCTATCTGGGATGTTAAGTAGATGAAACTGATCAGGAAGATTATTTATAAAGCTATCTTTTGTGTTAGGAGTGATAGTTCTACTATATTTATTACAGGGAGTTAGTTTTTCGACTTTGGCTAATGGTAATCTACACGCAACTAAGTAATGATCTGAGATGTCATCGCTCTGCTGCAGAATTTGAACAGTATCAACATTGATCCCATGCGACAATATTAGATCTAAAGTATGATTACGAGAATGAGTGGGTCCTGATACATGTTGTGTAACTCCAATAGAGTTTAAGATGTCTCTAAATGCCAATCCCAATGCGTCTTTTTCATTATCTACATGGATATTAAAATCACTTTTTAAATATTAAAATCAGTTCTGAGAGAAAATCAGCAAATTCTTTGATAAAGTCTGTATGGTGCCCTGGTGGCCTGTATAGAATAGCCAACACAAAAGTTAAACAGGAATTATTACTTGCACTAGATAATTTTACATTAAGGATCATCACTTCAAAATAATTATATTTAAAATTAGATCTTTGAGCAGTACTGATCGTGTTACTATAAATTACAGCAACACCTTCTCCTTTACCTTTCAGACGAGGCTCATGTTTATAACAGTAATCTTGAGGGGTGGACTCATTTAAAGTAATGTAATCGTCTGGTTTTAGCCAGGTTTCTGTCAAACACAGCACATCTAGTTTATGATCTGTAATTATATCATTTACAATAAGTGCTTTTGAGGAAAGGGATCGTCTATTCAGTAACCCAAGCTTTATCATTTGTTCATTTGTGTTATATCCGTTCTTAGTTGTTTGTAAATCAATTAAATTTTTACCCTTAAACGGTTTTGAGAATTTTTTTGTATTTGCCAATTCGGGGAACAGACACAGTCTCTATAGGATGATATCTAGGTGAAAGAGTCTCTATGTGTTGTAATTTATCTGACCTCTGTGACGTGAGACAGCTAGCAGACGGTCGGTTTAGCCAGTTTGTCTGCTTCCTGACCTGGACCCCAGTTAGTCAAGGTTTAGCTCTAAGACTATGTGCCAAATTACTAGAGAGAAGAGCGGCACCATCCCAGGTGGGATGAATACCATCTCTTTTCAACAGGTCAGGTCTGCCCCAAAAACTTTTCCAATTGTCTATGAACCCTTTGTTATTCAGCCAAACAAACTTTGTTTATAATGTTTTCATATGACCACTGTAAAGCTGCTTTGAAACAATCTGTATTGTAAAAAGTGCTATATAAGTAAAGGTGACTTGACTTGACTTGAGGAGAGAACCCTGTAGAGAAGCTGTCCCAAAGGAAACAGCACGACTTAGGGGTGTACAGTTTCCTCATGGTGGGGGCTCTGGGGAGGAGAGTGGTCTCAGCAACCTCTGTTGAGAGACCAGAACTATGCGCTAGGCCCCCTCGAGACACGCACTGGCTTACCAACACTGGGTGTAGTTTCCCTGTGACCCAGCGCTCTGAGAGCCAACTTCTCGAAGAGGTCGACTCCCTAGCGGCCCGGAGAAAGAGCCCTTGCCCCGAGCAACTCCACTTGTAAAGCCTGCAGTAGAAGTAGGTTGCTTAAGCCTACCACTGCCAGGTTGAAGCAGAATACGCTCTGCCTACCAGAGTAAAGTGACCCGTATGGCATGGTGGGCAGCGCTGGGGATTTACCTCCAACGCTGGGATGGAATCGCGCAGGAGACATTAATCCAGATGCATTTATTAGGACCTGGTCTCGGCAGCCATACTTTTTTATGCCTAGTCATGATTCACAACCTTGACAAGCTCCACATAGACCTGGGAGGAAGATAGCGAAACTTCCTCTCCGCCCTCGACACTAACACATCCAACACTTCATTTCTGAATCACTTTGTTCAAACTGAGCAGAAGTGCTGTTTGTAAGGTTAAAACACCTGGTTTTTCAAAAGATTGTTGGATTCTTTAGATTTCCATTAGGATAAACTCAGGATGGTCATTTACAGCAGTGGTCCCCAAGCGCAAGCGCAGTTTGTTCAAACTGTTCAAACGTCTCCATAGTCACATCGCCACAGCCGCTTGCAGCAGCTCACGGACCGGTCCGCGAATGCGCTCAGTGGCCCGGTACCATTTCATCGACGGACCGGTCCGCGAATGCGCTCCGCGGCCCGGTGGCACTTACCGGGCCGCGGACCGGGGGTTGGGGACCACTGATTTACAGAACCCAAGTATCATGCTCAATAACATGCTCTCTAAACCAAACGCAATGGGAAGACCCCTCAAAAGCAAACAGAATCTATTAAAATCAGTGATCCCATTGAAGTACAGGAACCTATACTACACAGGAACAATCTACACTTGTGAAATTACAATTCTAGCCCAATACAATTCAGTTATTAAGAATTGAAACTCAAATGATCGTCAGAAAAATACACCTGGTATAGGAGGAATTATTAAGCACTAATTTTTTTGGGGGAAAAAACCCTCCAAATTAAATGAACTAAACCAGTCATTATATGCATGAATAATTCCTCTAGGAAAGATGATCAAATCAATACCAGGTGACCAGCAACTCATAATCAAATAGAAATATCATGCAGCCATCAAACAGCTCATTGCAAAGATGATCCCACTTGTACACACACACACATACACAAAACAGATGGTGTGATAAAGCCTCTTGACAGTAGAAAGTTCCCTTCTCCTGCCATTAAAACTCTCAAAACAACATCTTGATGCAACATTAGAAAATATAGTTGAATTCTGATAACCATAGATATTTGTTCACTTTGCATTTGTGCAGTTATGCCCCAGAGTTCCAATAGAAATCAAAGGTTTCTTTTCAACACAGCTTCTGATCAGAGCTAAAAAAAATTCTACCTATTTCCAATTCCCTCTGCTGAGAACAGAAAGAAATGACATTCAACAAAGTGCACAAAAATCACCTTTTGATAAAACACAATGCATAGTGGAAATGGGGTATGCAATGAATTGAATGAATCACTGGTGAGTCATTGTCTGTGGGCATAAAAATACTAGCATATCTTTTATGCTTGTATCATGGGAGATGCATACAGTACATAGAAGTCCTTTATTAAATTTAGGTGCTGCATATAGTTTGGAAGGAGTGTAGCACCTTCACGAGAGACAGATGGTGTGTCTTCATCATTATTTATTCTGCTCCTTCACATCAGATGAAAGCCCTCCATGGATTGGGGATTTGGTCATGCAAAATCGACTGACCAGCAGAACAATGTTTTAAAAAATTTTTTTTGTGTATTCCATGAAAGCACAAATCAACTGCAAGACATTATTTGACATTAGCTGTCATTTTATCATAATGCATTGTGTTTCATGTCAAGGAGGAAATGAGAAATACTGGCTTACACAATCAAATTAGCCATGTGAAGTAACTTATATTTGAAAAGTAAACAGATTGATTTATCCATGGTCTTTTAATTTAATATTATTACACATTAAAGTGATTCATTTCTGTGTGATATACCACTGAATAATTTGAAGGTTGCAATGCTTGTCACTTGTGTATTCAGAATAGACAAATTTCAACCAATGAACATCATACATCAATTTTCAGCTAATGTCAATCATATTTCCACTACAGTCTCTCAACTTCTGTTTTCCTACAAAATCTTTCATAAGAGTACTTCAAAATAAAATATAATTAGTTAATTTATAACTTCCTAACAAGTCCCTGGGAACTGGTGAGAATAGATGAGTCACAGTCTATTAAAAACAACAACAGCTAAAACATCACCCAGAATTTCTCAAATTATCATCATACTACCATGAGGAAGCATTACATCAGTCTCTTTGGATGAAAAATACATTCACTAAAATACACCAGACAAAGCCTAAAAGCAACAAAAGCTATATAAATGTAACAAATTATTACTGTCATTAGTTACTTTTGTATGTTTTTTGCCCCGTCAAAATAAATACAGTAGTGTTCCAAAAAGAAGTCCGGAGTGGATATTTGTGTTTAAAGACATTGCAAGTTCAATTAAAGTACGATATGAGGAAAATATGCAATTATATATGTATATATATATATATATATATATATATATATATATATATATATATATATATATATATATATATATATTATAAGGGAAGAACAAATCCTTAACTTTATCTTAAATTTATCAGACAATTATCTGGCACAACTACACAACATGCTTCATTTTTAACTTACTTTTAACTAATTTGAACAATGTTTTATAATATTTGAATAAAAGGTGAAGATGTCCATTTCTTTGGCTGGACATCAACTAACAACCAACAATCTTCTCGCAAAATGGTAGTCGTGTTTTGTTTCTGAATGAATCAGCATGCATAAATGATTCCATGACTCAATCACGACTCCTACACCTACTGGTGTAACAAAATCACTGAAAAATCTCTTCCACTGAAGGCAAGCTCACACTATATGACTTTTGGCCTGATTTTGCTGTTGGAGACTTCTTGTGCTAAAATCAGTGCTTATTGCTGTCAGCGATGCTTGTTAAGTATGAGCAGGTCAGCAACACGATCTGAGCCAGATGCATTTTTTTTTCAAAACTGTTTGATCTTGTAGTGTGTGCAATGCGAATCTATTGTGAAACCAAAACACCCAAATACAGTGCAAATGGTAAAAATGGAAAATTCTCATAATCACTAATGTGAATTTCTCACGTGAATTTATGTGAGGAAACTTTTTTCATTTAGCTGTTGGTCAGGACTTGCTCTTGAACGAATGTCTTGTAGTTTGTGCACCTCATCAGTGTGTGCTGTAGTATGAGTGATGCTATCATTTTTTATTTCTCTCCTATGTGGTAGAAAATGAAGCCACAGTGCAGAACATAAGTCATTAAGTGCAGGTCTTTGCAAGCCAGATACTCACTATCATGTCCAGGAGAGAAAGGGAACAAATAGACAATAAACAGACAATAATGATTAGTCTGCTCAGTGCAAGATAAGGGCAATGTAATGGATAATATTAGAATAATATAAGTATTTGTTACAAGATAATCATGCTGCTTATTGCATGGCTACTTAACAAAAAATAAATGATTTTACATGAAATATTGATTTGAACTGAAATCCATTTGATTATGTGAGCATTACAGCGAGCTATAATATACACTGCATTGAAATTGATTGAAACAAGCATAAAAAACAGCATAGAAATATGTATAAATCAACAAAACATATTCATTTAGTTAAAAATGCTAATCTAAAACTGAACATATGTATCTGCAGTCCACACTCCTTTAGATTGTTTGCAGGTTTGCCTAAATAATATTGATCATTACTAAGCTTGCATTTCTGTCACCATAACAGAATAAAAATAACCTGCTTTATTTAATTTCACTCACATTCAACTCAAATCATGTATATGTTTACTGTCATCTTATTGCTGAGTAGATACAACTGAGGAGAGGCATGGCTGAGCCCATAAATCCATCTTCATGCAGCATATCATCTCTGACTGAGCCCTTGCACAGTTGTGCTCCATGCTAAATGGAACGAAGTCAGGCGGATATGATGGTCCATTAGGAGTGGCTCACTTGGGCAGCGGGTTAGACTGTAGCAGGTGACAGGGTGATGAATAGCTTTCGGCAGGAGTCGGGTCGTATAGATGGCAGAGAGGGCAAGGCTGTGAAAATAGAGAAAACTGCAGGTTAAGCCCCAGTGCCCGTGTGATTGAGTCTCCATTTGGCACAGCAGCTGGGGCATTCACCACTGGAGTCCAGAAATCAGCAGCTGAATCGAGAGTTTCAGTGACTCCAAATGCACTGAACTAGTGGTTTTCCTCAACAGGAGCACAAAGGCTAGGCAAAGCTTTTCAATTATAACTTTTTAAAAGACAACAATAATACTTCTTTATGTGTGGTGTATGAGAAGATGACCAAGAAGTCTTCCAAAATATTGATAAATGATAGAGAGGAGAGAATGCCCATGCCAAAGGAATAGTAGCAAAATAGTCTTTAAGTCAAACAGAACACTTAGGAGATTATCACATTTATATTTATTCATTTAATAGACACTTTTATCCAAAGTGACTTACAACTTGAGGACTACAGAAAGCGATTCTTGAAGAAGCAGGAGTCGGGTCGTATAGATGGCAGAGAGGGCCATATATATACGGGGGCCAAAGTGAAAGCAAGGAAGGAACTGTTTTTTTTTTGTGTTATGATAGGTTCTCACAAAAGATGTTGATTTACATCAACAACGGACAAAGGAACTGAGGATATTTAGGGTTTATATAACAGGAACATAATCAGGGTGAAACAGAACAAAGTAATAGTGTGAAGTGATTCGGTATTATATCAGAAACATAGGTAAACTGAAACAAAGAAAACAAAACCAAAACAGAAAGAAAGTTTCAGTAGCTCCCCCCTTCTGGAAAGAGCACACCTGAGGAGGGAGCGAGGGAGGGAGGAAGGGGTTTGGAGGAGGATGTAGACCTGGTGGTGGAGTAGGTGGAGATAGTGGAGCCATAGTGGAGCTGCTGGCTTGCGGGACTGAGGTGCAGACGATGGCTTGGCAGACAGGGGCGAAGACGGAGGGAGGGAGGACAACGGAGAAGCCGGAGGGAATGAAAAGTCTGGTGGAGCTGGTGGAGGGTCGAGGGACATCTGCAGACCTGGAAGTCCGTGGTGGAAGTTGAGCGATGACTGACTAATGCTGATCCAGACGGACAAGGGAGACTCGTGGAGTCCTAGGGAGCGCAGAGCAGGGGCGGAGCCGATGGGTTAACAGGCAAAGGTGAAGACATTGGCCTGGGAGTTAGAGGTGCAGCCGGGGGCTCAGCCTCATGTTGAACTGGTAGACAGCTAATGAGACAAGGTGCAGCTAATGAGACACACGGGGCTAGTGGCGGGGCTGAGCTGAGAAACTGGAACAGGGAACATGAGCAGTGCCGACGGATCCAGGGGGTTGGGGTTGGGACCAGGTAGTGGGGCCTCAACATCAATGCATGAAACCATATGCAACCATATTAATTATTCATGCTCCAATGCATGGGAATGAATCAGATAACCACTGAACCAACCCAAAAAAACCTACTTAAATCATAAATGAATGATTAATAAGTAAATATTTAAGCATTGCTTACTTCATCTAACATTCCTTTTTATAGTGTATTTTCTATACACAACCATTGCAAAGAGGTCTCCTTTCTAAAAGTGTTGTTCAGGCAAGATTAATCTACAATTCAATAAGATGAGTGATTTGTGGCAAGTGATTAGTAAGGACTGTGTGCACTAGAACATTGTTCAGTTGGCGTGACAGCTGTGAGTGAAGAGATGGCAGCCGAGGGGAATGTCTTGTGATGTGATTACTTAACAGATCCCCACCGTTGCTTGTTAAATTGTGCATGACTAATATACCTGTTCAAGGACAAATTTGTGTTGACATGTTTGATGGAGTACATGCTTCAGGCCTGATGGTTTAGCTCTGATGGTTACCTATTTCAAAGTTTATCACATTGAGAGTTAATGAGAACACAACTTTCTTGACTTTCCTGATGGCGAAGGGGATGCTGTTGGTCAAAACACTTTGAAGTGCATATGGATTGAAGTACGAACTGTAATAACTCAAACTCCATTGTAGAATTGACAAACTTGATTTGTTTGTCCTTTTATGTACACACATTTAATTTATAATGGCAGCTTTACCTTGTCACCTCAATCTGTTTCATATTTAGGAGCTTATTAATCAACACAAAGCTTACTTTAATGTAAATCATTTTTGATAAATTAGCACAACACAAATACATCTTTTGTATTCAAATTTGAAAAGCTCATTTTGTGTAATACAATGACACCTCGTAATTTGGAACTTACAACTCATAAATCATGCTACAGCATGTGTAAGGTTAATATCTTATCAGAGTCTTCATAATGTAATTTATTTTCTGGCCATCATGCATCCAACGACTCACTGTTTTAAGCACTAATTGTTTTATTTTGTTGCATATAAGAGAGAAGTAGTGCATTGAATACAGAATTGTGTCCATAATTTCCAAAAGCTCCATATTAAAGTTTGTCTTATCCAGTGAACTCCAACTTAAAGACAACCATAATGAATAATGGAAAATTGTTGTCTTGACAAAGCCTTGATTTAAAGTTTAAAAATAAATGTCCTTGAAGTTTGAGGGTTTTATAGACAAGAACATGGATGGATGGAACGATAGCTAGATAGAATGATTGAACAATAGATAGATAGATAGATAGATAGATAGATAGATAGATAGATAGATAGATAGATAGATAGATAGATAGATAGATAGATAGATAGATAGATAGATAGATAGATAGATTCAGTAAATTCAGCTAATGCCGATGTAGTGCTTATTGCGTCTAATTTAAAATTTGGCTAATTTAAAATGTTACAACCTGAATTGAAAGGGAACAACAAACTCTTTAGTTCTGAGTTTTGTCTAACCCTGGACAAAATCCCAGAAATATCATTCCAGTTACATTTGTTGTAAACAGACAAGATATTTAGAATCATTCCAAGGGTGAATCATTTCCGAGGTCAATACAAATTGTCCTGTTCCTGGGTGGGTAGAAGAGAGACACCTTCCTCACCTAAGAGGCAGCAGCAATGGCAGCTGCAGTCAGCCAGATTAAATGATAGATTGACCACAAATCAATGGCAAACTGGTTCTTTTAAAGCCCTAGATAAATCTTCTCTAATCTGTGTTGTGCAGGTGTGCCACACATACCAGGCACAGAGTGGAAACCAACCTCCCAAGAGTTCACAATAAATCAAATACTAGACAGTCCAACAGCTATACTCAATGTACATATAATACATATATCTCAACAGACTGGGTGGTGGCTTGAAAGTAAATAAGTAGAGATATTCACTAGAGATATGAAAATTACACAAATCTGACTAACCTGAGGGTGATTCATGCTTTCTAAATCAATTCCCACTGAATTTAAAACAATAAAGACACAAATGATTTCCGTCCACGCCATTTATTAATTGAGCCATGATCTAGTTTTTTCTAAAGATAGGTGTAACCTATTGAGTGCATCTCACAGGCTTTTTTCCCACTATTGAATGGGTTGAGTCATGATTCAGTAAAGGATGGACTCTGTAAAGAGGAAAAGAAGAAAATAATAGAGGGGGGGGGGAGGGGGGCAGAGCTTGGGCACTTTCCTTTTTTCACTGCACTCACTGATCCCTGATCTGTCTTCAGTTTCCTCCCATTACGATGTCTACACTCTCACACTTGCCTTCTGCTCTTCTCTCCAGGAACTCTTTCCTGATGAGGGCACAGACGATTTAGGACTAGCCTGAACCTATACAATTTCTAAAGGTGGACAACTGCGTTCTTACCACAATGTCACCTAACATGATAGAGGACAAGACGGGGACCAAAATGGATGAGGATCACCACAGTGAATGGGACCCTTCTGATAGTTGAGGCACATTAAACTGTATCGGCAATGAATGACATGTTACACGTGCATCAGACACCGTGGGGGTCGTCCTCATTGCATCAGATGATGCAGCGATGAGTTCCCTCGAAAAGGAACTGCTGAAAATACCCATCATCACCCACATTTAACACTTGTGAACAACAATTCAGTCTATTTATGAGCACATAAATTATACAGAGATAGACAGCTTTAAAATGACAGGATAAACAGAAATTCAGACGTTTGAGGACTCTTCATGGAAGAGTCAAAACTCTGCATCAATATCTATAGTTAAAGCAAAACAATTACACCTACATTAATTTGTATGCATATATTAATATATCTCAGACCAGCCCATCTAGCACCATATATATATTGTGGCGAGTCACCAGCAGCTTGTCAAGCGTCGCTCCTGGCAACTCACACACACTAGCTGGGAAGCAATCATGAAGCCCAGCTGATGGAGTTCAGGCAATCACCTAGACAGGGATATTAACCCTGGTGGAAACAGAAGAGGTAGAGAAGGTTCTCTCAAAGGAGACTAATGGGGTGGGTTTTATTTTTTGCACAACCATCTCTAGGGGTTATAGAGAATGGTCAGAAAAAGAGAAAATATCCAGTGGCTGGAAATACCTTGTTGATGCCAGATGTCAGAAGAGAATGGCCAAACAGGTGCAAGCAGATAGAAAGGCAACAGTAACTCAAATAACCACTTGTTATAATGTCTGCAGAAGAGCATCTCTGAACACACAACACGTCAAACCTTGAAGCAGATGGGTCACAGCAGCAGAAGACCAAACCGGGTGCCACTTCTGTCAGCTAAGAACAGGAAACGGGGGCTACAATTTGCATGAGCTCAAAATGGACAATAGAAGATTGGAAAAAAGTGTCTGCAATATATATCATCTACAATAATACCATGATTGTTGTTTGATCTGACAATATTGAGTATTTCCCTCACTTTACAAAAACATAACTAGAGAGGGCATGTATATAGTCTTCGTAGGTTAGACTTGTGCATTTAGAGTACATGCTTTCACTTTGTGATTTAGTCTATTAAAATGCATTTAGAATGCCCACAATATTCAAGATAAGGGGCAAAAATGAATCTTTATGTCTTTTATATTAATACAAATGAATTAATATCACACGAAGAGTGCCATATTTTTCTCCAAATACGTAACAGGATTGTTTTTGCATCTTTGAGCAACACACAGTTGTGTATTGAAACTAAATGAATAAATCGTTTGAATGAATGATTCAATGACACACTCATTTGCTGTGTCCCAGTCCAGAGGCTTGAAGGACTCAGACATCATAGGCTGTATCCTACAAAGGCTCCAAAGGTCGGGCCGAGCATTGTTAATTGGGATAATTTATCCAACGAAGGACTGTTCTTGTCACTTAGCAATCATGACAGCTTCTGTTGATGAGTGGCAGTAATGTTTATACTTTTTTGAAAGTTATATTAAACAAATTCTAAATATGTTCACCACGGTCCATTTCTGAATATCATAAAGATTATAAACTATAAATAATCGCATCTGAGTAAGATGTCAACATTTGAACCGCATTAATGTCCTCTCTTAGCTGCATTAAAGTATATGTGCAAATGCATCTA
Source organism: Rhodeus uyekii (assembly GCA_037043235.1). Taxonomy (NCBI): domain Eukaryota; kingdom Metazoa; phylum Chordata; class Actinopteri; order Cypriniformes; family Acheilognathidae; genus Rhodeus; species Rhodeus uyekii. The sequence continues at coordinate 8,826,914 of JAWRVZ010000008.1, forward strand.
AATGCCACTACAGATGCAGCTACTGTGTTTCCTCTGCATGGCAAAGATGAATTGTGTTGATACTGGTCAACAAAATTCAACTGGTTGAAAGGTATAAATCTATTTAAACTATTTAAATGTATTTATTGGAAAAGATGACAACTAACCACTGTGTAGAATATGAAGAATACCAAAAGCTTTGGGAGTTAGCTGTTCACGGCAGTTCTAATTCTGCCAAGGTACCAACACAATAAACATACTCAGCAAAATATCGCCATTATTTATATCGATAAAATCCCAGACAACATTGAGATATAATTTTTTGTCAATATCGCACATCCCTAGGTGGAATAGGAGATTCACGTTGTGGATGTACAGCCAACAAATCTGCAGCGACTGCATGATATTATGTCAATATGGAACACAATCTCTGAGGAATGTTTCTAGCACCCTGTTGAATCTATGATAAACTAAGGCATTTTTGAAGGTAAAAGGGGGTCCAACCCAGTACTAGTATATAATCCAGTACACACACACACATATATATTATACCCATTCTGTGACTCTAAAATATTATTGTTTAACATAATGTTTCCAGATCCAATGACCAGAGCTAAGGGAGTGAAGACAAAGCTGTTCATTTGTTCTCGCTGGACTGTCACAGATAAGACGGCAAAAGTGCTATTTTGACTAGCAAAGATTCACACTTTCACTGGCTAAATAGAACTACATTCTGTTTTGCTGTACATTTTTTTAAAGAAGGTGCAAGCACTGCAATATTTGGATTTAAAGAATGGTTCAGTGTCATTTTTTATTGACAGTAAATCTACAAATTATACACCTGTTTTTCAGTTCTGTCATTTCTGATCTGATCTGTCTGCATGTACAAAAGAGAAACAAGCAGTGTTCTTTTAACATATTGCCACAGCTCTATGAATAAAAGGAAGGAGGATTTTTTTGTGCTCTGAATTAAATGGGTAAGATTTGGAAGTATTATACAGCTGTACTTCATTTTCTTACGACTCTATGTTACACAGATTGTTTTCCATGTTTAATTACTGACGTTCGTGTGCAATCATCCCATTTCTTTGCATTGTTAGCATTGTAATCCTGCTAGGGAAATAAAGACGCAATATGGGTTCTCCCTTGGCTCTGTTATGTGTTTATCTCTCCTTTTGTGTCTAACTTAGCAGCACTGCACAGGGACATATCATTGCCGACATCATGAGAGGATATAGATTACACAGAGACGCTCAATAGCACATATTGTCTCAAAACAGCAGAGTGATTCTCTCTAGTCTCTTGCTGGAGATGAATGCAAATAACATGTTAGAGCAAGATGGAAAAGCAAAAGTGTTTTGCTTGCAGGCTTATTCAATATATATCCTCCCACTCATGAACGATCAATGCGACGCTTACTGCTTCCATGCTGTGTGTATCATCTTGTAGCAAAGCAAGTGCCAATACAGTCAAATTTGAAACTGTGCAACAGGGTTTGCATTCTGTTGTTTTTCATTAAGGAGAAAATCTGGCAGTGCTTTATTGAATGGATTTTAAAAACTATTTTAAAATCAAATTTGAACTGTTCTTACAGGTCTGCAAGTTAAGTATGTTTAAGTTTTGTTATTGCTAGATTTGAGATGAGATCAACGATACACTTGACAAGTTACTTTTAATGCAGAATAACTGGATTTTGAGAAATATTCTGATGCATATTGAGGTGTTTTGATATTTCATGCGAAAAACTCTCAACATACTGAAATAGCATTTGTCCATTTTATTGCCTTTGAGAACCACTTTACACACACACACACACACACACACACACACACACACACACACACACACACACACACACACACACACACACACACACACACACACACATACTTAATGCTCCTTAATGCCATTCAAACTACAATGTATTTCCCAAAACAAAAACAGATTCACATGGCTTAATTTTAATTTTTAAAATCTGTAACACTTGATCAAGCGTAAAACAGGAAATATGGAGGAAAGGACAGAAAGATTTGCCGAAACTACCAGCAACATAAAACCAAAAAGCAGCAGATGGCAATGAGACAGGCATAAGATAAGCTTATAGACTCTGACAATCACAACCATGCAAGTTCAGAGGACAAACAGATGCCTATACGATTGTTATTAATATTAAACAGACAAAGTGACCACACCCATTTCCATTAAGGTGAAGAAGAAAAAATACCTGCATTCCAAAATGACTAAATTAATTTCCACTTATTCTTAACATCAACTGTGTAATCACCATGTAGTTGAATGATCACAATCTTACTAATGTTATACTTACATATTTTTCTAACATGGCTTTCTGTAAATACAGATCACGAACAAACCATTCAGTCATTCAACTTACTCTGATGACATCATAGAGGCAGATCTAGACGGACTTGTGCTCGGAGGAGCAGTAAAGATCCAGCATCAGTGTGAGGCACTGAAACCGACTTCTCTCTCTGGCTCATGTGGAGTTTAAACCGCATTTTTATTTGGGAAATACCTGAGATTTGTGTGGATTGATTCTGAATTTAAACGAGTATGCTTTTGCAGCGATGGTAAGTAACAGCTAAAGCCATGTACATTTATTCCCAAATAACAATACTTTGATCAGATTTTCTGTTTACTTTACTGGAAATAATTAATATAACTTAATCTGATCTCGCGATAAATATCTGTAGCTTATAAAGATGATCATCATAACTAAGACGCGTGCATTCTTACATTAACTTGAGCTTGAAAGGATAAACTTGAGAACTGACTCTTTCAATCGGAACAGTCGGTGAGCTTGCAGTTACAATAATCAAAAACTTTACAAAGTCTTGTAAACGATCGAATCAGCCATATTAACGTTCAAATAAAATACTTTTCATAAAATACTAGTTCGATACCAGTACATTTTCGTCCTTTGATATGATAATTATTAAAATTATCAAACAATTATAGCCTATTTTCTGTAAGCAAGTCGTTATCGCAAAGATACAGGTGTTTATTCTGTAATAACCGAATTTATCTTTCTTATTTACCCAAACAACTATATATTGGTGTGTGTATTACCTGACTTCTAATTTAGGTTAACTTTTCTATTAAGAAATATACTTTCATAGACAACAGTCAAAAATCAGTTCGCCAAATGAAAAAGACGTCATATAAGGAGCCAATTTCTGGCAATAGTGTGTAAACTAATTCCTGAATGACGTAAAACACGCGCTGAGACTGAGCGGCGATCAACCTGAATACTTTGCGTTTCCTATCCTACAAGAGCACGTGAGCGGAGGACAATTGGAAGAGATGGAAAGTAAATGCCAAAGAACCTAGTTAAATGTAGTTCAGTCGTCCTATTTTAAGTGCTAGAGTTACCGCAAAAATCCTCGTAGTAAAATTGTTCTTGGTTAAAATGGTTAATCAATGGTTAAAAAGTACGTTTTTAACCATGTTTTGCAAGTACTCCTATACACGTTTTCAAAAGCTTCATTCGTGTTTCTCAATATTGCATAGACCAATCAGAATTAAGCATGTATACTCTCTATATATACTGTATGTATATTTAATAGGAGCCTTGAAATAATAAGCAGGAAAAATAACTGTATAGGCCTATTTAAATTGAACAGTTTAGGTGAAATATTAAATAACCTAAAAAAGTGTATCATATTTGTTTGGCTTTTATTAAGTATTAAGGATGATACAAGAGCATATGAAGCCTCTTCTCAAGCTTCTATTTTATTCAGAGGCCCAGTTTGAGCAAAAATATGCAAATTGTAAAATTAAAATTAAAATATGCAAGTTTAAAAGACTTCATGCTTGTACTACTTGTGTATAGAATGTTCGAAACTTTGTATTGTAAGCACTCTTATGTACTTTTGTATCCTTAGGACAAATTGCTTCTATACTCCTTAAATTGTAAGTCGCTTTGGATAAAAGCGTCTGCTAAATAAATACATGTAAAATGTATATGTAAATGTAAATTGGTGCAGTTGCTGATATTATAATTATTTATTTGAAATATTAGATATTTATTATTTAAATATTTTTAACAGTTTAATAGTTAGTTATTTCATTGACATATGTAAAAGACCTGAAGGTGGACATTTTTAGAATTTTACTAAAAGGCAATTTACTTGCAACAAATGTATAAATTGTTACTCAGATGACAGAAGACATGTAGATTTTGTTTTGTTTTGATTATGTTCATAATTTCAAGGCCTTACAAAATGAATGTATCAAATATGATGTATGAGGCTTTTATAGGGTTTAATAGTTTTACATGAGCGTTGAATTGATGCATTATTGTGATATTTATTTTATTGTCATATTTCCAGCTTCCTCCTATTGCTCTGTTTTTTTTCTTTTCAGTTGGCTCTAATCACCTGTGTCACAATGGGTAAATCCTGGACTAACCATCTTGTAATGCTGTTTATGTGGAGTTGCTTAGGTGCCCAGCAACTGGAAGATGCATTGCCTTTTCAGTTTACACATCCAATTTACAATGTAATGATATTTGAAAATTCAGCAGCAAAAACCTTTGTTGAATGCCCCATAAAGATGGGTATTTTTATGGCGAACCAGTCTTGGGACATTTGGTACTTAATAGAATCCGGAGACCATGATAATTTATTAAAAGCGGAGAAGTATGTTTTGGGTAATTTCTGTTTCCTGCGAATAAGGACCAAAGGAGGGAATTCTGCCACTCTCAATAGGGAAGTAAAAGACCACTATCTACTGACTGTAAATGCTGTTGAAAGACATACTGGTATTGAGGCACAAACACAAGTTAAAGTACAAGTTCTGGACGTGAATGATCTCAGACCACTTTTCTCACCGACTACTTATAGTTTTTTTGTTCCTGAAAACTTAGCCATCAGAACAAGCATAGGCAGAGTCTCTGCCACAGATGCTGACACAGGCACCAATGGAGAGTACTATTTCAGCTTCAAAGAGTGGACTGACATGTTCTCCATTCATCCTACTAGTGGGGTTATAACTCTGACAGGCAAGCTGGATTACTCCGAGGTGGCTCTTTATGAGATTGATGTGTTGGCTGTGGACAGAGGTCTTAATCTCTATGGGAGTATCAGCAGCAGTAGCACAGCAAAGCTAAAGATGCACATACTGCAGGCCAATGAACATGCACCTATCATCACAGCTGTTCCATTAACTCCATGGAATGCAACAAGGGATCCCACTTATGCATATGTGACTGTGGAGGACGGTGATGAAGGGCAGAACGGCGAGATTGCTTCTTTGAACATTGTAGCTGGAGATCCACTCCAGCAGTTCAAGACATTCAGAACAAACCCTGGGAGCAAAGAATACATGATCAAAGCCATCAAGGAAGTAGAATGGGAGGGTTACAGTTTTGGGTACAATCTTACATTGCAGGCCAGAGATAAGGGAAATCCTCCAAAGTTTTCCTCAGCCATAGTCGTGAGGGTAAGACCGCCCACAGAGCCCACAGAGACACCAACATTTGAGAAGAGTGTCTATAGAGTTACTCTGAGTGAGTTTGCGCCACCTCACTCTCCTGTTGTTATGGTCAAAACTGTACAGAAACATTCTAAGATTAAATACTTGTTACAATTTAAAATGCAACAACATGAGAATCCTTTTGTTATTAATCCAAACACAGGCCTTATTACTACCACAGCACCTATAAAAGCAGAAAGTGTCAGTCAATATGAATTCGATGTTGTTACCAGTGATAGGCATGCAGTGACCAAGGTGGTGGTCAGTGTAAGTGATGTGAACAACAACACCCCGACTTTTCAAAAGTCTAATTTTGAAGCCAGTATCGCTGAACATGTGCCCATAGGGACCAGCGTCTTAAAAGTGAGTGCAATTGACAAAGACGATGGAGAAAATGGCTATGTCACCTACAGCATTGTCAATGTGAACAAACAGCCTTTTATGGTGGATTATTTCACCGGTGTTATAAGCACCGCAGAGGATCTAGATTATGAGATAATGCCAAGTAAATTCTCCCTAAGGATTCGAGCCTCAGACTGGGGCTCCCCTTTCCGCCGCGAAGCCGAGGCTGTTGTTTCAATCACTCTCATCAATCTGAATGATAATAAGCCGCAATTTGAGAATATCGATTGTGATGTTACTGTGCCAAGATCTCTAAGAGTTGGTGAGCAAATAATAGTGCTGTCTGCCATTGATGCTGATGATCTCGGTATAGTGCAGTACAGAATTGACACTGGTAATAACATGAATCTTTTTGAATTGGATTCCAGCTCTGGGGTGCTGACACTAAAAAAGTCACTGAAGGATGGCGATGCGGCGAAACAGTCTTTCCACCACCTGCAAATAACTGCCAGTGATGGAGAAATATCAAGCACTCCCATGTTCTTAAATCTAACTGTTGTTAGTGCTTTTAAGCATGTCCACTCTAAATGTGCAGAGACTGGCGTTCTGAGAACTTTAGCAGGGCTGCTGCTTTTTGGCCCTAAAATACACAGTGAGAAAGAAGTAGAGGATGCTTTTCCAGGCTTCCATTCTGTTAACCGCCATGCTCCACGGTTTTTAGAGTCCACTCCAACTGTAATAGAAGTTAAAGAGGACCTTCCTGTAGGGACAAGTGTAGCACTCCTCAGAGCTGCCGATTCTGACTCTGGCTTCAATGGGAAATTGCTTTTTGTGATTGCAGGGGGAGATTTTGATAGCTGTTTCACAATAGAATCTGACACAGGGTGGCTTAAAGTTTTCCAGCCACTTGATAGAGAAACAACAGACAGCTACTCTCTCAACATCACTGTTTATGATCTCGGCTTGCCACAGAAATCCTCATCTCATATTTTAAATGTTAACATTTTGGATGCCAATGACAACAGTCCAGAGTTTCTTCTGCGTGAGTATTCAGTAGAAATAAGTGAGGACACTGCAATTGCAACAGACATCATTCGGCTTGAAGCAAAAGATAAAGATTTAGCGGCCAATGGAATGGTTAGGTACTCATTTCTTACTGAAACAGACAAATTTGTCATTCATGAGGAAATGGGGATTGTGACTGTTAACGGTCTGTTAGACAGAGAGGCCAGCCCATCGTTTGTTTTGAGGGTAGCTGCTTTTGATGCAGCAATTGATGAGCCTAAAATGTTATCAACAGTGTTGCTACACATTAATTTGAAGGATGTGAATGACAATGCCCCTACATTCATACCCCAACAATACCATATCAGAGTGAGAGAAGACATTCCAGTGGGCACCTTGGTGCTCTGGCTTGAAACTCACGATCCTGACCTTGGGTTGTCTGGACAGGTGAGATACAGTCTAACAGATGGGGAAGATGGAAGCTTTCAGGTGGATAAAATGACTGGAGCTGTGTATGTCTCTCAGACTCTTGATTTTGAAACAAGACAAGTATATAATCTGACAGCAAAGGCCAAAGACAGAGGCAAGCTGAAACCTTTATCCTCATCCTGCTTCATTCAAGTGGAGATTGTGGATGTTAACGAGAATATGTACCGTCCCTCTTTTCCATTCTTTGCGGACTGGGGTACTGTGAGTGAAGACGTCCCAGTTGGCACCTCTGTTATGAAAGTTACAGCTATTGATGAGGACAGCGGCAGGGATGGAGAAGTTCGCTACTCCTTACGAGGCGGTTCAGGCCTTGGAGTGTTCACCATTGACGAACAGAGTGGTAAGTTAATTTACATGCTTTATTGCTTTTTAAAGGAAAAAAAGAACTTGTTCTGTGCCAAATTAATCTGGTTCATTGGGTTCATCAACTCAAAGCAAATACCCCATCAGTAAGTATTAAGGAATCCACACACCAAATGAAAATAACGCCCAGCTTTATTAGTGGTTATTTAGAGGTGTCTTGCATGTTATAGTCAGTTATCAGGTTTGTTGTATCGGTAAACATTCTGGGTTATTATATTTGTAAACTTTCTAGTCTATTATATTGGAAACTCTTAAAGTCTATTGAATAGATAAATTGTCCCATGTATTGTGTCAGTAAACTTTCTAGTTGATTCCAATTTTTTATTATTATTGCTTGTGACTGAACACTTATTGCCATTTTTTTCTGTAATTTTTCAGTGTTGAATGATATTTCTTTGCATTGTGAATGTCACTTTGAAGAGCCATTAATATTGGCAAATATGGCTTTTCAGGCAAAACCTTTTTGAAACCTACTAAAAATCATCTTGACACCAGTAATTTGTTAAATGGCTCAGTGAAGTGTAGTTAATTGTAAGAGAAAAACCTTAGTGGTTATTTGTTTACAGATGCCAATAAATCCATTTTAACTGTGACTGAAGCATCCAGTACACTTCAGGGCCCCTCTATGCATTTTTAACAAACAACAATGATTGAATTTTTTTTGTTTGTACCCTAGTGCTATCTAAAGACTCATGAGAGAGATGATATGAAAAAGTGAGAGAATAGGATCGAGGGAGAAACAAAGAGAGATGTGCTGGGAATTTTCACCCTGAGGAAAGAGCTTATCACATTTACTGGAGTTGTAGAAACCACACCGCTACCTTTAGAACAAAGCCCACAGCGTGAAAGCAGACTCTGCCGAGAGACAGACAAACAAAAAGAGCAGCCTCATCTCCCCTTACACTCTTTTTCACTCAATCTTTTATGTACAATGTCTGCCCTTTACACAGTTAATCTTTTATGTAAATGTCTGCTTTATGAATTCTCAGGTCCCTGCTAAATAATAGATCCATCCTTTGCTTCTGCTGTATGTTGATTACATTATTCATTTAAAAAGAATATTATTAGCATTGTGTAAGTCGTTTATGCTTTGTATGGTTATCTATGGTGACTTCATCCTTATCTAAACGTCAGAGTTTGCAATGCAAAACACCCAGTGCCAAGTAACAAGATATTATGGCAGCACCGTCGGTGCCGTCTCAGTCTAGATATTTAAAGTGCTTCATGTAGCGCAACATGTTCCTTCTTCTTTTCTTTGTCACAGGCATTATAAGGACACAAGAGACCCTTGATCGGGAGACTACTAATCATTACTGGCTCACAATCTATGCCACAGACCAAGGAATTGTGCCACTTTCCTCATTTGTGGAGGTCTACATCGAGGTTCAAGATGTCAATGATAATGCTCCACTGACAACACAGCCTGTCTACTATTCTACTGTATCTGAGAACTCTCCCAAAGATGTCTCGGTCATCCAGATCCAAGCATTTGACCTGGACTCTGAATCAAGTGATAATCTGTCATATAAAATAACAAGTGGAAATCCACAGGGATTTTTTGCCATCAACTCTAATACTGGTAAATTGATGTCTCTCATAAAAACTTCTTACTACAGCATGGGAATTTGTGTTTAATTTTTTTATTAATTTAATATATATTTGTAAAACATATTTAAGTTTTTGTATTATTATTATGATGATGATGATGATGATGAAGATGTCTAGTTATGCTCTATTTTCTGGGACTGTGCTATTGAAGCAGTGCCCTTCATGTTTCATATGCAAAAAGGAGCACTTTGACCATTTACTAAATACATTTTAACCCTTCATTTGAATATGTAAACCAATAGAGAGTAAACTGCAATATTTGAGTGATTATTCCATACCTGTGAGGAAGAAAAATGTATGAGCATTAACATGTAAGTAAACAACACATATGCTGAGCATAAAATAATGTTTGACATTAAATTTTTCCTTTTTATACTTTTTAAACAGTATATAGACATCATTGATATTCACACCAGCTGGTTAATTACATTCACTGAGCAGCACAAGTAATGAATGCAGCTAATTAATTTGACGGAGCAATTGATTTCTCCTCCACCAAATTACTTGCCACACTTAGTCAGCTCAGCTTAAAGTCTCAACAGTGCAAGTAAAAAAGTTTTCAAAGGATTTCGCTACCAAAGTCAATTGAACAAACTGAACTTATTTGGTAACTGAAAACTGAATCTTTTTCTGTGACCATTCAGAAAGCATTTCCAGGAGGAGTGAGCATAGTACACTCTAAACTATGACTTTTTTTCAATCTTTAAAAAAAATAAAATAGCACGAAGGGATACAACAAAGGAAACACTTTCTGAGGAGAATACAAAATGTAGGGTAGTTTTATCCATCAAGCATGAATGTTTCTTTTTTTTGTTAGGGCTGACTCTGTGTCAGGAGAACAGCTTGAATCTTTTATTACTAATAGAAAGTTTTCTCATTCAGAGGAAGAAACACACTGAAATGTTCCATTTGTCATTTCATGCACAGGGTTGGTGACAACTACATCACGGAAACTGGACAGAGAAAAGCAAGCGGAGCACCTTCTTGAAGTGAGCTGAACCCTGTTATTGATGACACTGCATTGTATTTACTTCCCCAGAAGACAAAGGAGAATTTTCATTCTCTTTTTCTTCATATAACAATAGAACATAGTAACCACATATTACACAAAAAGGACCACAAAGGACACAAAAATCACCATAAAATAGTCAATTTTACAATACGCTTTGTCTGATTCATGAATTACATTTTCTTTCACTGAAAAAAAGACGAAATGATGGTGTGAAAATTATTTACATTTTTGGGTGAACTGTACGTGTTGACAAGTTTAAATGTAATTTAGTACATTTTATGTGTTATCCCTCGTTTGTTTTGGCAGTAGTTTGTCAAGTTCTCAGGCCTGAGATGTGTTTTTTTTTCCTTCAACAGATCACTGTTTCAGAAGATGGCAGTCCATCCAAGTCTACAATGGTTCGTGTGATAGTCAACATATTGGATGAAAATGACAACAGCCCCCAATTTCTGGAAAAGATCTTTAAAATCAAACTGGTGGAACGACCAGAGCCAGTCGAATGGGAGCCAATTTATCGAGTGATTGCTTATGACAGAGATGAGACTCCCTCCTCTGATATCTCATACACAATCGAGGAGGGTGAAGAGCACAGGAAATTCTTCATTGAGCACACAACTGGGTTTGTGTTCTCCAAAGAGGCTTTTTCAGCGGGGGAGTATCACATTCTCACGGTACATTTATTTCAATTCCTATACTCCAAATGGTGACTGAAATAATAGAGGTGTATTTGTGGCTTCAGAATAATGTAAACATCTTTTCATGTATCAACATATTTTTGATGTACAATTGAGTATTTTGTTAACTTTGATAGTTAAATTGTGTAATTATTGTGGCAGAAGTCACCCATGAACATACAGTTAATAAAAAAATCCCTATGGATCCTTAAAAATAAAATAGGCCCTTGACATGTCTGTCAAAAACCAAGAGAAAACACTCACACTGCCGTCTTGCAGATTAAAGCATCAGACAATGGGAAGCCTTCAAAGTCGTCCATCTGTCGTTTGCACATTGAGTGGATTCCAAAGCCTAAGCTGGCTAAACAACCACTGGTGTTTGAGGAGCTTCCGCTCTCATTCTCTGTGATGGAGAATGATCCAGTGGCCCATATGGTGGGAGTCATCAGCGCTCAGCCACTTGACTCTCCTGTGTGGTTTACAATCAAAGGTAAAGATCTAAAGCTCTACAATCATCCCTAAAATAATATTTCCAAAAATTGTAATTCTTTCATTTATTCATATGACTCTCTTCGGTAAATCACAACAGGAGAAATAACTATGAATAGGAGTTGGAACTTCCAAGCTTCAAAGAGGACAAAAATTTATTATTAATGTTTCCATGAAAGTGTCCATTAGTCTCATCCAGTATATTTCAAACCTACTGAAGTTCACTGATAATCTTCCAGTCTAGTCGTCTGTTAAACACTTTAAAAAGTCTGAGTTAAACTCCAGAATCGATGACAAATGATTCATTCATGGCCATTGCTACTCCTGTCATGTTTGAAAGTTTGAAAGCCTCTGTTCATTTAAACTGTTTTTCTCCCATCTGCTGAATTCTTGTCTGCCTCACCTGCTTTTCTTTTCCCTTTTTCTCTACTCTTGCTTCACAAGGTGTCACACATGTTAAAGAAGTTTTTCACATTCTACAGATGGCTTGTGGCGTGAACTGTTCAGCAGGTATCTGCTGATAAATAGAATTACTACTCTTTTTTTTTCCACAGTTCTTACATTATTTCCTATCACATCTACCAGAAAAGGTTCTGAATTTCTATTCTATGGAAAAGATCTTGCGCAATATTTACTTTCTTTGGCCATTTGCTACTTTTATAGCTAATGCAAATTCTATGTTATACAAAAATGTCTCCTGTTAGTGAACAGCATTAACATGTGACTGCTGTCTTTTTTGGTACTTAAAGGTGGAAACATTGGTAGGCACTTTGATGTGGAGAAGGCGAGTGGCACAATCATCATCGCTGGAGCTCTAGATGCTGAATGGCAGTCAAATTATAACCTCACTGTTGAAGCAACAGATGGAACAAGATCGATCAGCACTCAGGTGTTTTGTCTTTAATGGCACTTACCAAGAAATTGCCCATGCATTTATAGAATTTAATCGGTTGTATAATGAATGGGGAGATGAGAAAAAGCATGCACATCTTTTCTTTTGACAAAGATTGTGTATGCGTGGATCTGTATTTTGACAGGATAATTATTTTGTTCCTCAGTATTACATATACATTTCACCATTGCTCAAATTGCAAAGACAATTTAAAATGAACAAGATTACATGTCACACAATGAATGCCAGGTTTAAATTTGTGCCAAACATATAATTTAGCTTTTTTCCCCCGAAATGCTTCATATCTTAATCTTTTTAATCACTAAAAAAGTATTTTAAAAAAGAAGACATTTCACTAATGTCTTACTAAGGTCAGGTTTAATCTTAATAGAAAATATTAAATTTCATGTAAACCCCCCCCAGATAACCCAAGTAGCTGGAATGTGCCCTGGCACCTGCATACTGCAATACATTTGGATGCACTTGGCTGGAGTCAGACTCACTGCTGTCTTTTCAATGTACAAGTTGCCACTGTCCTTTTGTCATGGTGTGAACATACCTCTCCTTGGGCGATACCTGCATGTATCAGCCAAACCAGCCAGCCTTATCAGGTCACAGTGTGAGACTCATCCATCAGTGTGAGCAGACCCAGAGGCAAAGAATGATGCGAGAGGGAGTAATGTTTTAAAAGAGAGCTCCGTTTCAGCCCTCAGACCATCTCTCTTGTTGCAGAGATCATTGCCCTCCAGGAGATTGCACTCTGTACAGTTTGTCATCTTATATTGGCCTTCTAGTGGGCAGTTTCAGGGTTTGTGTGAATTAAAGATTTTAATAAATTTGTGTCTCACATCAAATAATATGTATTGGGTGTCCTTACGTCCATATTGCTTGAGTAAATCTTAAAGTGTTGATTTTGGACGTATATGCAATGATTTTGACTGAAGTACTTTTATTTTAAGAGTACTTCCTTAAAGCAACTGGATTTTTCCTCTTTTTTTCCTATTTGATTCTCAGCTTATCTCACTGCCCATTATGGTTAATATACATAATCATATACTTATATGCTTATGTTTAAAATATTATGTAATATTTTAACATATTTACTGTGTGGATTGTGTTAAACAGGTCATAATTCAAGTTCTTGACATAAATGAACATCGCCCCCAGTTTGACCAAAATCAGTATGAAATAAGTGTTTCAGAGGAAACCCAGCCTGGTATGAAGATACTGGAAATAAATGCAACAGATAAAGATGAGAAGAACAAACTATCCTACACACTGTTGAGCAGCACAGACTTATTTAGCTTGAAGAAGTTTCGTCTTGATCCTGAGACAGGTTTTCTGTACACTGCTGAAAAACTGGATCATGAAACAATGCACAGACATATCCTCACAGTAATGGTAAGGCCATGTATAAACTTATTTTGTCTACTACACTAGGTATTAGGAAAAATGACATACAAACAGCGCTGAATTTAACAACCATTATTATAACCAGTTGATATATATTGTTCCAGGTAAGGGATCAAGGTGTGCCTGTGAAGAGTAATGTTGTAAGAGTGGTCATCAAAGTGGAGGACAGTAATGACAATGCACCATGGTTCACCAGCTCTCAGTACATCGCCAGTGTGTTTGAAACAGCTGCAACTGGTTCCTCAGTATTACAGGTCACTGCTCTGGACAAAGACAAAGGCCTAAATGCTGAAATCCGCTACAGCATAGATTCAGGTACAGCTTATGTCTACTAATACTGTCAAGACATTGGAAAAGTTTTATTGTTAATGGAAAATGACCCAAATATTATTCATTATTATTAATTTCTGGACATCCTGTATATAATATAGTAATGTAATCAGTGGCGAGTGGGGACTTCTTTAACTGGGTGGTATGTTATATCAAATAAAGTAGGGATCCAGCATGTTGATATCGGCTGATATATGTTAATTTTTAATGTTTTAGACAATTTGGCCGATATTAAATATGAGATATTAGAGCCATTAAATAATGCATTATTTCCTTTGGCTGATATATTTCAGATGCAACTGTTAATTGTGATGGTTTTGAATGGTTTGAAACATGATTGGTTTTACTTCAAAAAAGTGCAAAAAAAAAAAATTGTGTGTTTGGGACATTACATTTATTGGTGAGATTTTGTTTTTGTAGGGTCTAAAAAATTAATAATAATATAAAATACAAAGCATTATCAAGCCCCAAAATCCCTAAAATAAAGTTCCTGGTGCAGATATGTCTCTGAGTGCTAGCTACTCAGTTGCTTAGTGTCATGACACATAACAACACAGCTAAAAATATTCTTAATAGGTTGGACCTTTTATTGAAAGTAGCCTACATTTAACTATAGAGACATGCCTTCACAAAGACCTGTAAGAGCTGTAATTGTGATGTTTGAGTAAAGTGAGGTGCGACATGCAAAAGGGCTATTTGCAAAATATGATTTATTGTTTGTAAGTCCATTGGTGTCACAGAAACAATATGCTTCACCTTTAAACACTATGAAGCGCCAGTTTAAAGACTCTGAAACTAAATCAGAGATGATTCAGTGTTTCTCAACAGAGAAATTTTAATGGGTGAGCGATTCGCTCACAGCTTTCCTTACGCATGAAATCCACAATTTGTCAGCAAACCAGCGAGAATGTAGTACAATGGTGACCCTTCAAACTGGCAGATTTGAAGAAAATTGTTTTGGCAAGATTCAAAATTCTTTTTTATCAGATGTAATTGCTCTACTTTTAAGTTTTCGATTCTCTCTATTCTATTCTCTGTAGGAAATCATGGAAATTCCTTCAATATTGATCAGTCTTCAGGCATTGTAACAGTTGCAAGGGAACTTGATCGTGAATACAGAGACCAGTATGAATTGTTAATTAAAGCGTCAGATAAAGGAGAACCTCCTCTCAGTGTGGTTACAACTGTCCAGGTCACAGTCACGATCTCGGATAATGCCAAGCCGAAGTTCCCCTCCAATTCAGTATGGACTGAAGTCAGTGAATCTGTTCCTGTTGGAAGTTTTGTAACTTTAGTCTCTGCCTTCAGTCAATCAACCATCTTTTATCAGATCAAAGAGGGAAATGTGAACAAAGCATTTGACATCAATCCAAACTCTGGTGCTATCATCACAAGGAAAAAACTGGACTTTGAAACCCTTTCATCATACAAACTGATTGTTCAAGGTTCAGACATGGCTGAAATGTCAAGCAGTGTCATAGTAAACATTCTTCTAAAAGACGAAAATGACAATGCTCCTGTTTTCACTCAATCTGAATTTGCAGGCTTTATCAGTGAGTCGGCCATTGCCAGAAGTGTGATTCTGACCTCTCAGAACATTCCACTTGTTGTCCGTGCAACAGATGCTGATCAGCAGTCAAACGCCAGGCTTGTCTATGAGATTATGGAGCCATTCGCTCATAACTACTTTTCTATCGATTCTGGGACTGGAGCTATTCAAACTCTCACTAACCTGGATTATGAGCAGAGAAATATGTTTAACTTCAGAGTTCAGGTCCATGACACTGGGATGCCACGTTTGTTTGCTCAAAACACTGCCAATGTGACTATACATGTCATTAACGTCAATGATTGTGCGCCAAAATTCACTCAGGATTCATATGAAACAACACTCCTCCTCCCAACCTTCAAAGGGGTTAAAGTGACAACGGTAAAGGCTACAGATGAAGACTCACTGCCAGACACTAAACTACGCTTTGAACTTGTAGATGGCAACATAGGGAAGAAATTCCTGCTTGATCCAACTTCAGGTGATATTTTTGTGCTAAATGCTACGCAGTTGCGGAGCAGGTACGTAATGACAGTCCGGGTTTTTGATGGAAGTTTTTCTGGCACTGCAACTGTGAAAGTCCATGTTAAAGATAATAAAGGTCACAATCTAAAGTTCACCCAGGAAATTGTCACCGCCTATGTGCAAGAAAACTCAACAGAGAAGAAAACCCTGGCAATCCTCTCTGTAGTTGGAAATAAAGTCAACGAGCCTTTGTTTTATTCTATTCTCAACCCTAACAGCAAATTTGAAATAGGATGCACATCTGGAGTGCTGTTCTCCACAGGCATCCCATTTGACCGCGAAGAGCAGGATTTGTTTGAAATCTTTGTGGAGGTTACAAAAGAGCAAAGATTGAAGGGAACCGCTCACATGCTTGTGAGAGTGTACGTTGAGGATGTGAATGATAATGCTCCTGTCTTTGTAGATCAGCCCTATAGCGCCATTGTTCAGATTGACAAAACTGTGGGTTCGGTTTTCAGGAAGGTGACCACTGTGGACAAAGATATTGGCAAAAATGCAGAGGTTACATACTATTTGAAAGGGCATAATAAATATTTTCAAGTAAGCCCGTCTGGAGAAATATCTCTTAAGCGGCCTCTAGAGCTTGAAAATGTTGGTAAGTTCGTTATTAACATCACCGCGCAAGACAAAGGCAACCCACCACTGTTTTCAAAAGCAGATGTTATTATTTCAGTGGTGAACAAAGCTACGCCAATGTTCGAAAGACCTTTTTATAAGATTGTAATCCCTGAGAATGTACAAGTTCGTACATCTATACTCCAAGTCGTGGCCAATCAATCTGTAGGACCTTGTACGGTTTACAGCATCAGGGAAGGAAATCCATTCAATCAGTTCTACATTAATTTCAATTCAGGACTCATTGAAGTCATCCAGCCATTGGATTATGAGGCTCATCCTGCATATCGGTTGAGTGTTCAGGCGATAGACTGTCTAACTGGGGCCAGCTCTGATGTTTTTGTAGATATAATTTTGGAAGATGTCAATGACAATATACCCAAATTCGAAGTAGCAGTGTATAACATCAGCATCTCTGAATCTGTTGTAACTGGAACCTCTGTGTTACAAGTGGTAGCCATGGACTCTGACACAGGAAGCAATGCAGTATTGTTTTATAAGTTATATGAAAAGGATGGATCCACCTCAGATCACTTCAGAATAGATGCTGAGAGTGGAGTCATTCGGACAGCAGGATTATTGGATCATGAAACACAACTGCAGCATGAACTGATTGTAAAAGCTGTTGATGGTGGAGCGTTTCAGCTGTCTGCTGAGGTCCAAGTGATCATATATGTAACTGATCTGAATGACAACCCACCTTTTTTTTCACAGTATCTTTATAATGCCACCATAAGTGAGATTTCTTCTCCAGGGCTGCTTGTGACCTGTGTTAAAGCATATGATGCTGACAGTCTTGGAAACAGTCAACTGGAGTATGCTATTCTGTCTGGAAATGACAACAACATCTTTGCAATTGATGCTTCAAGTGGAGAAATTGTGATTGCCAACATCAGCAGACAGTCTCTTGAGCACTTCTACAGCTTAATTTTGTCAGTAACTGATGGTGTTTTCAGAAGTACTGCTGAGGCAAACATCTACGTGATGGGTGAGAATAGACACAGCCCATCATTTACCCAGGATGAGTATCTTATTGAGCTCCCTGAGAACTCTCCAGTTGGTACATTGGTTGGACAAGTTGAAGCCAATGACGATGACCAAGGGATATATGGACAATTGACATTCTTCATTGTAAATGATATCGCCAGGGATAAATTTACCATTTACAATGATGGCCGGATTCACACATTACAGGGTTTTGACAGAGAAAACCCAGAAGAGAAAACGATTAGCATCAGTTTAATGGCCAAAGATGGAGGTGGGCGATTAGGCTTTTGTACTGTTATTGTGATTATCTCTGATGTGAATGACAATACACCCAAATTCAAGCTCTCAGAATATAAAGTTACTGTACCAGGAGACACTCTCCTTGGTACAACTGTGATCAAAACATCTGCAGTAGATGAAGATGAGGGAAGTAATGCTGATATAATTTACACTGCTTACTCTGATTTAGGGCACTTCGAAATTCATCCCCTTAGTGGTGTGATTGTCACAAAGGAAAGTCTAATTGAACTAGAAACTGGCCTGTATTCCTTCTTTGTGATGGCTAAAGATTCTGGAAACCCTCCAAAGCAATCTATTATTCCTGTTTCAATTAGTATAGTTCCTCCTGAAACATCAATCCCAAAGTTTGCAGAGCCGTCAATGTGGTTGGAGCTTTCAGAAGACCTGGCTGTCGGAACTGAGATGGATATCTTCCAAGCCCAGAATGAGCGGTCTGTGATCTACAGCCTTGTTGGAGGGAACACCCCAGAGAGTAACAAAGATGATGTCTTTGCTATTGACAGCAGTACGGGAACGCTTATACTCACAAAAAGATTAGACTATGAAACTATCAAATGTTATCAACTTGCAGTGCTGGTCCGAGATTATGGAAATGATGGCATGGAAATGGTATCAACCATAGATGTGAGTATCCAACTCAAAGATGTCAATGATAATAGACCACAATTTGAGTCATTCCCCTACCAGTCATATATTGTTGAGAACCTACCAGAAGGGACTTCTGTAGTGCAGGTCAAGGCCACTGATCTGGATTCTTGGCTGAATGGTCAAGTCATTTATACTTTGCATGAAATCCAGGAGCACTCTGATGTTCTGGAGATGTTTGCTGTGGACAGTGAGACGGGCTGGATAACCACCCTCACAGAGATAGACAGAGAAGAGAAAGAGCGATATCGAATCACAGTGGTGGCCACTGACAGAGCCCAAGGGCTACAACTGACAGGCACTACTGTTGTAGAAGTGACAGTTGTGGACATAAATGACAACCCTCCTTTATTTGCTGAAGCAGTTTTTAAAGGTACTGTGAGAGAAGATGAATCTACTCTAGGCAGAGTCATCACCGTTCTCAGCGTTGCTGATTCTGACAGTGAGGAGGTCAACAGGAGGTTCAGCTGTTTTATCACAGGTACACTTTCCATGCTACCAAGTGAAACTAGGGAGATCTCTATAAGTGGATATCATTTGCTTGTTCTTGCAACAAAATAGGGATAATTAAAAAGAAGAAAGCCCAGACTGCAATGACATCAAATGTTGACCAGTGAATTTCAAGCTAAAAACATTTACAGTAGATACAGTAGACATTTGATTTTAAAATATGATGCTTAAAATGTAACTCACATAGTATAAATGGATTTTAAATGGAAATATATGTATACATATACTGTATTTCCATTTAAAATCCATTTATACTGTGTGAGTATACACCTTAACACCTAAACCTTTACAATTCTGAAAATACAAATACATAAAATCCCTTGCAGCCCCTGAAACCAGTTTGAAAAGCCTTTGTCTAAAGCCATACAATTGCTGTTTGGCTTATTGGGATTTCAACGTGACAGTTTTGTGAGGTGTTTATTAACCTTTGGATAGTCGCAAAGAAATTACAGAGCTAATGCCACAAGCTCAACTGCTGGATGTTATGAATAACCTATGATATGTATATGAGTGTTCTGTATTATACCGACGTTGATTAGAGATATTCAGAGCATCTTGTTATTGTCCTCAGTTTCATTACATCGCCTGATTAGTATCTTGTATCCAGCTAGAAATATAATGAATCCCCAAGCTGTTTAGAATGATGCTAAATGCATTATGATTTGACTGCTAATCTCCTTATTAAATATTTCTGATTAGACTAAAGTTAATTTTTCCTTGTTTAATGTATTCAGGTGGAGACCCGCAGGGCCTGTTTGATGTGAAGCACACAGATGGTGTTTGGGTGGTCACTGTCAGCAAAACCCTGGACAGGGAGGAGAGAGATTTCTATCTTTTAAACATCACAGCCACCGATGGAACCTTTGTGACAAAGGCTACCGTAGAGATCACTGTCCTTGATGCAAATGACAACAGTCCTGTTTGTGAAAAGGCATGATGTTTATATTCATTAACTCCTCAACTCTTCATTCTGGATTGTATAGAAAACTTTTAAAGAGCACAGAGATTTTTTTCACAGAGATTTTTTTTGTAGATAACACCCTTTTCTCTAGTGTCACTTTAAATTCACTTAAAAAATCACTTTATTTCTTAGGATGTGTATGTGCGCACTGTTCCAGAAGATGCACTTGTTGGAAGACAAATTCTTCAAGTCTCAGCCACTGATGCAGATATCCAGTCAAATGCGGAAATCACGTACCAGCTGAGTGGCAGTGGAGCTGAATCATTCACAGTTGATGCCAAAACAGGTAAAATTAAATGTTATCTAAAAAAAGAGGTTAAGTATCTTATTCAAGGACATAATGGCAACAGCTCATTGATCATTCCAGGTTAAAACCCACAGCCTTGTGATTATCAGTCCTGAGTCCATCAAATAATTTAGTGTTCAATGTGAATAGTAATTATCGCAATACATATTGTTACAAAGCCGTTTTACATAACAGAATCCCTTAAAAGTATGACAGTAGCAGGGACAAAAACAGAAGAAAATGTCAACAGGAACCAAGACGATGTAATGGAGGGAACCTGTCCTTCTCCTGCTGGCATGTAGTACATAGTATATTAAAATAAACACTACTGTTAAATGTCACTTAAAATTTTTTTATGTTTTTGAAAATAGTTTCATTATGCTCACTATGGCTGAATTTATTCGTTAAATTTTAAATTTAATTTGATTCGATTTTGATCCGAGTTTAATTTGATTAATAAACTACAAACTTTTAAACGGTAGTTTACATTTTTGTATTTTTCTTCTAGGTGTAGTGAGAACGCTGGTAACCCTGGACAGAGAGATGACAGATGTGTACAACCTAATTGTGCGTGCAGTGGATGAAGGCAATCGCTTTTGCCAAGCTTCTGTGTTCATCACAGTTGATGACGTTAATGACAATGCTCCCAAATTCACATCTGACCAACATCATGTGAGCATTTTTCAGAATACACAACCTGGGACATATGTAGCACGACTAGAAGCCTTCGATGCAGACATTGGTATGAACAACTTTTCAACATAAGCAGTTATTTCTATTATTTGGTAACCTTGTTTATACAAATAACCTCTTACAAAAAGAAAGATAGATTTGTTAGATTGTAGTTAGATGTACAGTAGTTGTTTCCAGCTGTCAAAACTGACAGTTGTTACATCAGTTGACATTAGTCTGTACCTCTGTGTGGAATTTCATCACTCTCATCTTTACTCGGTGTGTATCATTCCGTAACAATATACAAATGAATATGATCTTCACTCCTCGTGCATAATTAGCTATATCTTAGCTCCCTGCAAAGGTAACATTTTATTTTTTTGCAGTAGTCCACACTCTAATTTTGTATAGTTAATCTAAACTTTTCTGCCTAAGTAAAGTTCAGATAACTTTTTCTTTGATATTGCAAGCATATTGCCTGTTACTGATTTCAAATTTGTAACATTTGAATCATTGTCTCACTACTGAAAGATGATGAGATGCCTGTCTCCTTCGTTCAGTTGAAGTTTTGCACACACATTCCATTCTCTGCTGCATCATTACTCTTCATAGCTTCAGTTCACTTGTAGGCCTGTTTGTCATGCGCACATTATTTTGACCCATAATAACTAAAGTAAATAACTGTCAGGTAGGGTGTCTTGTAATTAGTGTTTCTTTCATGAATTAACATCATCAAGATGTGTTTGCGAGTTTTTGCTGATTGGAGAGGAGATTGTGAAATGATTAATTCCAATTCATTCAGCTGTCATCAAAGAATTTTCATAGGCGTTAATTAGTCAGAGGCAATTAGGCTGGACGATTGGCTGACACAGACAACAAGGTCTGCTCTCAATGCGTTAATGAGCATACGAACAAGTATGTTTTGTATATAAACTGCAAATGAATCCAACAAGAAGCAATTAGATCATATTTCTGCCACCATGTCTCACTGTCATTAAACAGATTAGAAGAAACAGACTCATTTTTACATAATTTGGGATTCATTGTAAGTCCAGCCGCTCTTCTCAGAATGTTATCACTTCAACCCACTCATAACTTAATGATATAATGACATTTTTCTGCCCACTCTTACTCAATTTAGGTTCAGATTTTAAATGTTTACTCTTCTCAGCAATGCGTCTTTTTATTGTAGACTTCCCTTTTGTCAGTAAGTAGGTGGTAATTTTAATTAAAAGACCACAAATCATAGCACAGCTCACTTTTTCTCTTGTATACAATACATTTTATTCTATAGCTCAAAGCCAGTGACAGATTTATGCATAGACACATTCTAGGCACAATGAGGGGAAATAATATTCATTCATAAAAATCATTTCTGCTCTAAAGAAGATTCTGTGAACATTTTCTTTTTGTTGTGGATTTTTGCCTAGATTCATTGAAATGAAAACTTCAAGAGAATTGATTCACAGAAATGTGAAAACTAAAAACAGTACAGGGAACTACTCTCAGGCAACCTTTTTCCACCAACAACAGCCTGTTCTCAGCCTACACATCAGGGACTGAATCCCATGCTGCCACAAATCTAATACAGGCTACAAATCTAACGGAGACCTCCAGAACTGACCTTTCCTAATACTCTTTCTTGTTTCTTTATCTCTAGGGATGAATGGAAAAATACGTTACTCATTTGAGGACTCTGCCAGAGGTCTGTTTTCAATTGAGGAGAGTTCAGGAATTATCAGTTTAAGAAGGTCCCTGGACAGAAAGGCCATGCATGTGCTGAGGGTACGTGCTACAGACCAGGGCTCTCCTCATAGACTCTCCTCTCTCAGCTCTGTAGTGGTGACAGTGCTGGACGCTAATGATCATCCACCAGCGTTTGAGCACAGGGACTACGTTTCCACAGTTCCTGAGAATGTTACGGTAGGGACGAAGCTTCTGAATGTCTTTGCTGCAAGTAGGGACAGAGAAATTACTTCCCAGACAACGTACTCTCTCACCAGCGGCAACGAGCAGGGAGCTTTCCAAATTGATTCACAGACAGGTGACAATAAATACCGTTTCTATTGTGACTCAAAGATCTAGCGATCTAGGGTTCTAGTGAACGATTGTGTCTGCAGGTGACATCTTTGTGATGGAGCCACTGGACTATGAGGTGTCTCCACAGCACTACCTGACAGTGAAGGCCACTGCCAGAGGGAAACAGTCACTCAGTGACACAGCTACAGTTACCATCCGCCTCATTGACATCAATGACAACAGCCCTGTGTTCAGTCAGAAGATCTACTCGGCTGTAGTCAACGAAGACACCAGACTCGGGAACACAGTGCTGAGAGTAAGAGTTTTGCATATGTTTGCATTAAGAAACACAGTATCCTCAAAGTGGTCCATATTGTAGGTGGTTATGTTTCATGTTTCAGGCTGACTTTCACATCACAATATGATCTGTTTTACCAATCACATAGCCTATCCCCTGTCAATCACCCCAAACACCCTAAAAGTTCCCAGGCAACTTGTAACATGCTAAAAATCATATGTTGTAATATGCTAAAAATTTCTTCAGAACACCAACCCATAACTCCATGACAACCACTCCAGACATCCTGGAATTGTGCCGGGCTCTGCTGGCAAGTTTTGTGAAAGCTTTGTGCACATCAGTCTAATTAAAATGATGAAACAGTATTTTAATTTGTGTTGCTTAATCAATTTAGAAATATGTGGCAGATAGTTTATGTGATTGTGAGATAAACAGATTTATGTGTAATGTGTAATGATCATTTTCCTTAGGTACAAGCGCATGATATTGATGGGCATTTAAACAACCAAATCCATTATTCCATTGAGGACAACAACCAAACTTGTCCCTTCATCATGGATACAGTCAGTGGTGAACTTCGACTTGCCCATGAGTTGGACAGGGAAAAGGTAAAACTTGTTTTCTTTTTAAAAAACATCTTTCCCTTCACTATGGAAAGGTGGGCTTTGCAATGATCTTCATAGGTCTTGATAACAGTGTTTCAAATTCTTTTGCAAAAGCCAAGGATGACGCCTTCCTTTCCACCTTTTTCTTCTCGTTTAAATTAGGTAGCGAGTTACATGCTGACTGTGCTGGCCTCCGACAGTGGAAATCCCCCCAAATCCGACAGCGCTGTAATCAACATAGCTGTGTCTGATGTGAATGATAATCCACCTGTCTTCTCTCAGGCTAACTACAGTCTCATCATTCAGGTAAGACCACACTCTCCTATGGAGTAGGGCAAATTAAATCCCACATACTCTTTCCTTACTCCATGCCTGAGTTCTCAGTGAGAGGTGATGGTGTAATCCCTCAGGTCTGTTGGAATGATTCTGGGTATCTCTTTTTCTTTGGTAGGAGAATCTACCTTCAGGGGCCAGTGTGATACAGCTCAATGTGACAGACAACGATTTTCCCCAAAATGGTCCTCCTTACTCATTTAGTATTTTGAAGGGTGATGAGAAAAGCCCCTTCAGCATAGACCAACAGGGTGTGCTAAAGACAGCTGGACCACTGAGAAAGGGCCAACACACATTCCAAGTGCAGGTGAGAACTGAGCACATCTGTTTGTTGTGTAGCAGTCCTCAGTGTTTCTCAAACTGGACTTCACAGATCCCTGTGGGTTCCTCACAAACAGCCAGAGGACCAGAAATCTCACTGATAGAGTCCAACAGTTACTTTTTCCTCTCTTCTAAGGTACCGTATTTTCCCGCATATAACCCGCGGGTTATACCAGATTTTACAAACCCCGCAGGGGGTGCGGGTTATATACGGTTGCGGGCTACATCACAATTTTTTTACACGTAATAATATTTCAATATATTTGTTACATCCCTAAGGACGTAAGTTGTTTTTTTTGTGGTATTTTCTTTCTGTTGTTCTTCCTTGTGAGGGTTGTTGTCTCTGGCGCTTGTACTCTCACTCTGACAGCTGGCACTGATAGGCTGTCTGACCTGTCAATCATGCAAGAAGATGTGATTGGCTGTGCTGCCATGAGGGCGGGCTCTTCTCATCTCATCTGATGATCAACACCTGTAGAACACACTTCTTAAAGGGACGTGCTGCTGCACAGCAGGAGAGACTTTTTTATTGTTCTGATTCTGACTTGTGTTTGTTTTCTTATTGTTTGAATTTCGCGCACAAGCACTGTGTACCGAGCCTGAACAGTTTTGGATATTGACGTCATGCGAGCAAACATTTGAAATTCGAAATACGAACTTACACAAAAAAGTTCATCAATCCAAGGGTGCGAGTTTTATAAGGGCAACGATTTTTCACACAAAACCCCAAAACCCAAGGCTATATGAGGGTGCGGATTATCTGCGTCTGCGGGTTATATGCGGCAAAATACGGTAATCTTATAGGTAATCTTCAAAGCCAACGCTTTACAGGAATGCATGTTGGCTGAATCCTAATATTACTGGAAGGGATGGAAAGTGAACTGAAGGAATGATAAAAACAAATCTGATTGGTTGATTGGAATATTATTACAGGATCAACATGTTATACTTGGTGAAATCAGGTTCTGTTACCAAACTAATCAAAGAAAAAAAAAGTCTGAAACTATGCATGATTAGAAAGTGATAACCTGATTTGCGTTATGTATAAAAACCTACCTTGCTATTGAGTCAAAAACATGCATAATTATTTTACTGATACCAAAATTTGCCGGTTAGTGGAAGATTTCATTGTGTTATTTGATACAGACATTTTTAAAGATTCATGTGTTGAAAGTTCCCTCTTGTGTTGAACAAGTGTCATAGCAGGCAAGTGAAAAAATTTTTCTAGCATTGATAATAATAATTTATGTTTCTTGAGCAGCAAATCAGCATATTAGAATGATTTTTGAAGGATCAGGTGACTTTATTGAAGAATATTTCAAATTAATTTTCAAATACATGAAAATAGAAATATATATTATTATATATTTAAATATGTTACTGTGTTTTGTGTTACTGTGCCTTGGAGAGAAGAAGATACTACTTTCAAGTCAAGTCACCTTCATTTACACAGTGTTTTTTACAGTACACATGGTTTCATAGCAGCTTTAAAGAGATAATAGGAAATTAATGCAACGAAGATTGTGTTTGGCTGTACAGCAGCTCTGGAAGATAGTTACGGTCCAGAGTAAGTTTTTGATTAATTTTCGATGTACAATCTAGTTATTAATTTAGGGGCCGCATACATGATAACTTTTCATGCATTCTGGACAACCAACCACACGACAACGGCACCCTTGCGGTCCAAGAACGCAAACTGCAAACCAACTAAACAGATACCAAAGTACAAGCCCCACGAATGCAAACTCGCGAAAACGGCCCCCAGTCCTTCCCAACAAAGTGACATTGCTATTTCCAGTCGAATCACTTCGACAACATCCTTATTCTTGTATAGAGAGAGAGAGAGAGAGAGAGACAGAGAAAAAGGAAAAACAAAGAAAGAAAACACTTTTGTTGTGTTGGGTTTTAATCTTACTGACACTAAATGGTAGAGCATATATAATTTATGTTCTTTATTTTTCAGTGCTTAAAAGATTAGTTTATGCATGTCAAAATTTTTTATAAAATTTTATATTGAACTATATGTGTGTAAATGTTATATTTAAAAGTATGAAAGTTATTGTAAGCCATTACTCTGGTTTTAATTTAAAATGGAAATGGTCTGTATCTGATTTCAGGTGTCTGACAATGGAAGGCCCCCACTGAAATCGGTCACATCTGTCAGTGTGCTTGTAGTACAGACGAGTGTGTATCCTCCATCTGTGCTTTCTCTGAATGTTTTCATCATGATCTTGGAAGATGAGTATTTAGGAGGCATGCTGGGCAAGGTCCACGTCAAAGATCAAGATGAATATGCCACGCTCACATTCAGTCTGGAGCCACAGTCACACAGCTTGTTCTCTGTCATTGGCACGGATGGCAGATTGTTGGCCCGTGGAGGCTTGGACGTGGGTTATTACCAGCTTAATGTTTCAGTCAGTGACGGTCGTTTCTCAGCCTTAGCCAGTGTCACGGTGAATGTGCTGCGGGTCACAGAGCAGATGCTGGACAGTTCTATTTCTGTGGGCTTTGCTGGCATCTCTGCTGAGGATTTTATCCAAGACCACTGGAAAAACTTCCAAAAAGCTATTCGCAGTGTAGCTGGAGTCCGCAGGGGCACCGTGCAGTTGATCAGTCTGCAGCGTGCAGAAACTGATGACGGCCTGGATGTTCTTCTGTTCTTTGAGAGGCCAGAACGAGGCGCCAGCTCCCTGGAAGCCCTCTCTCAGAAGCTCAACTCTTCCAGAGCAGCCATCAATGAGATGACAGGACTACAAGTAGTGAGAGTTTTGAATAGTCAGTGCTCAAGCTCCGAGTGTCCCGGTAGTAAATGCAGACAAGTGGTCCTGCTTAACCAGACCAGTATGGCCACCTACAGCACTGCTCGAGTCAGCTATGTCACTCCCAAACACAGCATAACAGCCAAATGCCTGTGCACAGGTATGCAATAAAAGAAAATATGACCATTTTTTTTAATTTGTTTTACTTTATTTTATTTTTACTATTAATTGTACTATTATCAGTAATAATAATAATTATTGTATTTCTAATATTATGGTTAATATTAATAATTGTACTTATTATTACTATTTATTAACAATCATAAAAGTAAAAATGATTATACAATTTTTTTGTAATTTTAATCTCCACTTCTGTCTTCTGCTTTACAGACATTAAGTGTCTGAAGCATGAAATCACCTGTGTAAGCAACCCATGTGCAGAGGGCTATGAGTGTGTGTCAGGCTTTGGGAAAGACAAACACAGCTGCATATGCACAGGTGGTGCCAACGTTAAATGCTCAGGTAACAGTGAATTAATTTCCTTATCAGTGTCATCTTAAGGACTCATCACAGATGCAGATTAAATTGTTCCCCGCTCACTTAATTAATAAAAATTTGCATGCGTTTAGTGTGTAATGTAAACACACATTCATTAAGGACAATAATACAGGGTTAATTTTCAGCTATTTCCAGATTTACTCATTAGGTGTAGTGTTTATATGCATAATTTAACACATATTTTTCATAATTTATGCGAAGAGTGGCAGCTTTTCTTGAGTAGGATCTATGAGGTGTTTAACAGTACGGTAAATCAACTACAAAATAACAGAAGTGAATTTCTTCAGCTAAGAATGAGTATCCTCCATTATATTATGAACGAGAATGTCTTAACCGTTTTAATTATCTTTGACCCTCAACCATGCGTTATACTTCGTTTTGTTAGTCGTTAAAAGTGTGTGAAACATGTTAATTTTGTAAAAAAAAAAAAAGTAACTTCAATTACTGCCATAATACTATTTATCTTGTTAAAACCATAATATATTAAAATGATATATTCTTTAAATCATGTACAAAACTTTCAAACTATTTCTATAATATTTGTATTCTCTTTATAGAATCAATAACTGTAGTTACAATGCAGCTCTATATTTAAAACTGTCCTATGAGCGACCAGTTAGTACAACTATGCTCTTGATTCAATGAAATCCAAGTTTGAAAACTGATCATCAAAATTCAGTCAAAAAAAGTCTGTTTACAGAAACTGATGTCTGGTTGAGCTTGAAAAAATTAGGAAAGACACTGGATTGTCAACAGTAATAGTGTAGGGGAAAAGAGGCAGTCACACTATACTTTTCATTCTATTGACCTCAATTCATGCATGCGAATGCGTCAGACCAAAAACGCGGAAAGTTTTGCAATTCACTGTGTTCCAAAGTTCAAGTTTGGTGAACTCTGAGCTGCAACTTCACCTCACCTGAAGACCAGCAGAAGATTGATACATAATGGTGTGATCTCTTGGCTGAATTAATTTTTTTTTTTGATTTTTGGAGTTTTGGTGAGAGTCTGTTTGATTGACAGCTCCTGTGATTAAAATAAGTATTTGATTGTGTTCTATATATAATTTAATCACAGTTTAAATTACTGATTATTTTCTTCCTACTAAAAGAAACAATGCGAAGTTGACTGTTTATTCCCTGGTTTGATTTACTGACACATAAACAAAGCACATCTGACTGTGGCCACATGAATCATTACATATCAGAAATCATTGGTCACAGAGCAGACACTAGAATTAACACAGTTACTATAAGTCCATATCGTAAAGGTCTGTTTGCAAAGCCTGTGCCAAAATTGTGACTGATTTACTGAAGAATCTGAACAAACCATGAAACTGAACAAACAAATAATGCTAAACTGACACATTCCCATTGTTTAAAATAAACACATTCATACAAGCATTAGGATGCTTTATCAGTGGGCGGGGCCAAAGTTTCATTGATGAAGTTGCCGTTGATCTTTTTCTGCAGAAGCCATCTTTCACCTATCATAAATAGGCACATACGTTTTCTATGTTTTGCTTTTGCAGGGTAGAATGATATTGTGGTAGAAACGTTTTAGTATGGATATTCTGTGCATGACATTTTTACAATTTTCCATGGCTTAAAATGATTTAGTAAGACATTTATTTTTCCAGCTAGTTTTAAAGGTTTGTAAAATGGATGCAAGCAACCATGATCCAAACTTAAATGTCATCTGTGTTTATTTTAATTAATGTGCTACTAACTTTATTTTCTGTTTTTCTCCATGTTCTAAGGAGGATCTTCAATGACATTTAGTCAGAGCAGCTATATTAAATATCGCCTGAGAGAAAGCACAGGAGATGTGAAGCTCACACTGAAGTTAAAAACCCTCTCAGGAGACGGAATAGTAATGCTTACCAGAGGAACAGGCCACAGTATTCTAGAGGTATAAATGAATATTAAATCATTGCTTGTCTTCATAATTAATTTGGGAAAAAAGTACACCTTAACTGAACCAGTTGTCCCTAGAGACATTTTAAAAAAGGGTAACACTTAACACTTTTAAATTTCGTTAAAGGGAAATTAACATTTTGTCATCATTTGCTCACCCTAAAGTTTTCCAAAATCTGTATGAGTTTCATTCTTTTGTTGAACAAAAAATTTAATATTTTGAAGAATGTTAGTAACTAGACAATTGACGGTAGCCACTGACTTCCATAGTAGGAAACCACATGAGGGTGAGTAAATTATGACAATTTTCATTTTCGTTGCATTAAAGCATTGTCCTTTAACCCCCGTAAAAACCTTCTGGATCATGTTTGATACTGACATTTCCAAGGCATCTAAATTATTAACATGATCAAAACTACAT
Source organism: Rhodeus uyekii (assembly GCA_037043235.1). Lineage (NCBI taxonomy): Eukaryota > Metazoa > Chordata > Actinopteri > Cypriniformes > Acheilognathidae > Rhodeus > Rhodeus uyekii. The sequence continues at coordinate 8,857,280 of JAWRVZ010000008.1, forward strand.
GCCTTCTATTGTTTGTTTGATAGTTCATAAGTTTTAACAAGGCCTTTACTTGACAATCCATACTTTATTTGTACTTTTATTTTATTTGTACTTTATGGAAAAATAATATTAAAATGTATCAAAATGTATCTCTCAATTATCATAGTGTTGCAATGCATTATATATTTTAGTTCCCACAGTAAAAACTTTGATCATAAAATTTGACTGATAATTTAATTTTCTGACTATTGTTTAATGTCAAGCTTTACAGGTTGGTAAAGCTTTAATGTCAAGCTTTACAGGGTTAATAATTGTTTTACGGCGATTTTGCGCACTGGTCAGGCTGGGAGATCTGCTGTCTAACCAGCTGAACACCAACTTGGCCAGGCTAGGAGACTAACTAAACCATTTTAAACCAGTGAAGACCAGCAAACCAAATTAATTTGCTTAAAGCGTTTTTTTGTTGTTGTTGTTTTTTTGACATGGTTTTTGCTGATGACAAAGTTATTTTCTTAATACCTACGTTATTTTCTGTATTCCTCAGATAGTTGGAGGCAGACTGCAGTTCCAGTTTGACTGTGGCTGGGGTTTCACGACAGTTGCAGTGCACAGTGTCCTGGTGAATGACGGACAATGGCACATGGCAGAAATTGACATGAAGGGTAACCACGCCAGGCTGGTTCTGGATCAGCTCCATTCTGCGTCAGGCATTGCGCCTGGTCCTCTCCACTGCCTCAACCTGGGCGACCAGGTGGTCCTGGGTGAACACCCACAACGTTTCATTTCCAGACTCAGGCGCAATCTGCCTGTGTCAAACAGCCTTCAGGGCTGCATGGACTCCGTGCTGTTTAATGGACAGAGACTGTCATTGGACTCAAATGATCCATTAGGGGTTGCCATTGAAGACATGGTGGGAGTGTCTCCTGGCTGTGTCTTCTTCCCGTCTCTAGACTGCTCCAGTAATCCATGCCTCAACGGAGGGAGCTGCTTAATGAGGCAGAGTGGAGGTAGACTGAAGCCCACACACAGTAGATTAATAAAACTATATATGAACAGTATATGTATTAATATAAAAGCTCATTATTCTTTTCATATAAATTATTCAGATAAATATGTAGTGACATGTACAGTGGGTTCAATAATCTGTGACCTCACAGATTTTTTTTTAAATAAATCATTGTACGAAATACAAAAAATGTAGAAGCCCATTTCCACCCTAGGGTACAAAAATGGCAGTTTGTCTCCCATGTGATTTTATTTTCGATTTTCACAATGTAATTTTAAAAAAGGATAAAAAAAGTCACATTGTGAGTGTTTAGGGTCAATGAGAGTTGAATTAAAAAATTTGGGTAAAGACATTTATAATGTTACATTGGATTTCAGGAATAAATAACATTTTAAGGTTAAAATAAATAACATTAAATTTTAAAATAGAAACCCATTAATTTAAGTTGTAATAATATTTCACAATATTTCTGTTTTTATAATTTTTTGACCAAATAAATACAGACTTGGTGAGCACAAAAGCCGAAAAAGTATTTCTGACCCCAAACTTTTTCATAGTGTAGTTGAATTTTCAATTGTGACTTTGTATATTACAATGCAACTCTGTTTCTTATTTTTTAACTTTATCTCAGAATTTCATTTTATTTTTTACTTTATTTAGTTCAACTAAATTAGAATAACATAATATTTTTGTTTGTGGTTTTAATCACAGTTCTCCCAGGTTATTTCTGTAAATGCAGTACTTCATACTCTGGGACTTACTGTGAGGTCAAGATCAGTCCTTGTGACTCCAACCCCTGCCTGTATGGAGGAACCTGCATCCAGAACAACCTAGACTACTACTGTAAATGCAGGGGCCGGTACTCAGGACAAAGGTACTCAATTTTAAATGTACTGTACAAGATTTTTGACAATTACTGCATGCCCAAATCTCTCTGTATGAACGCAGGTGTCAGATAGGTCCTTACTGCAAGGAGAATCCATGCCAGAATGGTGGACAGTGTATAGACAGTCTTGATGGGCCCATCTGTGAATGCGAGTCAGGATTCAAAGGAGAAAGGTCTGTTGTTATTATCAACCTCTTGAACATATCGAAGTTCTTCCCTCAAGTATGTTTGACAGAGCATTTTTGTTCACTAGGTGCATGATTGATGTTGACGAGTGTGTGGACAGTCCTTGCTTCAATGACGGCCGTTGTGTCAACACTCATGGATCTTTTAACTGTTCTTGCTTGGTGGGATTCAGTGGGAGACTATGTGAGATGGCCACAGAAGTGAGAAATCAATATATATCTTCATCCTGGATCTCTTGGATTGGAGAACTGGTCGCAATGCTGGCTTTCCTGACGGCCATCTTTGTTTTGACATTGCTCTTCTTAATAATGCGGAAAGGAACCTGCAAAACTGGCAATGAAGACCTTCATAAGTACATAGATGTCGATTCTTACATTCAGAGATCCAGTGTATACAACAAAGCCCGAAAAAAATTCTACTCGGACACCCCGCCGCAGGTCCCAGTGCGACCCATCTCCTACACACCCAGTGTTCCTGGCGAATGTCGAAACAACCAAGGCTCCATGCCTGAGATCAGCAGCTTTACGCCAGATCCACTCTTTGGTCTTAGGAAGACTGTGGCTGTGTGCAGTGTTGCCCCTAACCTACCACATTACAAAGCATCACATTCACACTCTGAAAAGGATGCCATACAGCAAGTAAATTGGGATGAGGAGTATGATGGTTAGTTTTTGTTTAGCAGTTGGCCTTAGTTATGGCCTTTGTTGAATTGCTCTTTACATTTTTGTTCTTTACTTTATTCTTCTAGAAAAAGACTTGACTTCTTGTTTAGCAAATGAGGACGACGTTGTTTCCCTTTCTCATGATAATAGAGGGCTGAGGTCCATGTGCTCCCTCCAATCAGACATCACGGATGACAACAGTAAGTTGTACAATACAAAAGTACATTCCAAATTTGTATAATTATATAATTTAGTCAGACTTTTTCACAAATCTGACAAAAATATGTATTTTTCCATAGAGCGTCTATTTTTATTTTATTTTGTGCACTGGTGTATTCACTTGCAACATGCATCTTTACTGTCTCTATAACGAATTCAGCCCCCATATGGATTAAATCTTGTCACAGATTCTGAACAGACTGCAGTGTAAGTGTTATGCATGTAACAGTTATTGATTAATTAGAAATATTAGTCATTAGTCATCAGTTCATATTTGCTTTTGGACTAGAATGTGTTTAGCCTTATGGTGCTTTTACTATCGTTCAAATGTTTGGGGTCAGTAGTTTTAGTTTTTATTTTAAATAATTCATTCTTCCAAATAAAATGATTAATTTATCTTGTTCAAGAGTGACAGTAAAGACATTTATAATGTTACTAAATATTTCAGATTTCAAATAAATTCTGTTCTTTTGATATTTCTATTCATCAAATAATCCTGAAAAGCACTGAAGATGTGAGTCATGGTGGCTGGAAATTGCATCACATGAATAAATTATATTTTAAACTATATTACAATAGAAAAGTTACATTCAATTGTAATAGTTCACAATATTAAATTTTTTCCCCTGTATTTTTGATTCCATAAATGCAATGCAGTCATTCTTTCAAAAACATTGACAAATCTTACCTACCCACAAAGTTTTGAACTGTAGTATTCTTTTGTTGATATGGTATTCTTACTGTTCTTGTAGTCATTTTATAGTGACTTTACAGAATATTTAGTTACCGAACATCATCAACAGAATCAGATTTAGGTTATGTCAACATGTCTTCTGTTTAATACATATGGGCCTGGTTTCACATACAGAGCTTAGATTAAGCCAGAATTAGGCTTCAATGAGGACATTTAAGTAGCTTTTATAAACTATATATTTTTTAAACATTACTGATGTGAATCTTGAGACAATGGCACTATAAACAATGAAATTTTAAGATATGTCAGTGCAAGATGCTTTTATTAAAAACAGCTCAACAATGCAGCTTAGTCTGAAACTGAAACTAACAGTTTTGTCTGTGAAACTGGAGGATGGTCTTTAGCAAAGTTTTAAAAGAATTGTAAAAGATTTAATGACTAATGTTTTATTCTTTACTTCTACAAGCCTCCAAAGTGATACACTATGTCAAAACATAGATTGACATGGTGAGAATAAGGTATGCAGTATGTCTCGCATCATGTTGGTAGTCATATTTATCATCATTCTGTCTGTACATTCTGTCACGTACTTCAGCTGATTATCTTCTCACTGTTAAGCACTGACCAATCGCATGGGCATTTAAAAAGATTAATTTTACTGTTTTAAATGTATAATTAAAGCTCTTAAAATGTGAAAATTAACTTTTTCTTCACTCTGACTTGTCAACAAAAGATTCTTGTGAGCTTTGGTACTTTGAGAATAACAGTAGTTATTTCTGTATTGTTGTTGTTGTTGTTGTTTATCGAACTCTTTGTGCATGTTCCATTGCATTAGCAAGCTTGGTTACACTGAACAACTGTGTGAATTAGGTTCTTCTGAATTGCGTATTTAACAAGTTCTGGGGCATCGATTTCAGGGGCACTTTGATGTTTAATCTTCTTTAACTCAGAGGAGCTCTTTCAAATCAGTGTGCTCAGATCTTTCTCTCTGTCTAACATTAATGAGCCTCAGAACTATCAAAGCATGCCACAGTCTGAAGATACATGTGAGCTTTGTGTCTGTTGTGGAGCTGCTTGCTGCTGCGAGAATGTGCACAATATACACTGCTGTCCAATAGTTTGGGGTTAGAAAGGGTTTTGTTTGTTTAAAAGAAATTATATTTTTATTCAGCAAGAATGCCTGCAGTTGATCCAGATGTACAATTCAGACATTTATAATGTTACAGTGCTGTTCCTTTAAGCTTTATATTCATCATAGAATCCTGAAAAATAAAATTTATCATGATTTCTACAAAAATATTAAGGACTACAACTGTTTTCAACATTGATGATAACAAGAAATGTTTTCTAACAGGCTATTACTGGGATACCTCAGATTGTCTGGAGAATATCTACTTTCCTGGGATCCAAGGTTTTCTCCAGTATGAATTTGTACAGATGTCCTCCTCAATGCACGCCACTCCAGATATTCTTGACACGGACTACCTTACTGCTGGCGATGACATTGAGAACTTCCTGTCAATTCCAGCTCTCCCTCTTAATACTGACATGTCTGCAGTTCCAGACTATGACCAACATACCAGACTAGAGGTCCATCACGTTATCCACCCAACAGCGAGGTCGAACTCCATGTTCCCCAGTCAACATCACAGCCATGGCTACCCACATCCCATTGAAACAACCTTTGGGATGTATCAGGGCCAACATATAACACCTGGTGAGATTTCCGATTCCTTGGAAAGTCCTTTGTGAGCCACACACTTCTAAACACACTTAATCAGACTTGCCAGCCAGCGGTTAGAAATTCAATTCTACAGTTAGTGACCGTGAAAAACTTGAAGCTGTGGTCAGTAACACCAGAGGTGTGACTGTGGTGGGTTTATGTGGTCTGATTTAAAACCACCATTAGTCTCTCATGCAGAATCATCTGTCTTTATTCCTCAAGTCAAATCTTGTATATGCCACTCTAACATGCAATCCTAAAATTACTTTGGTGCATTCAGTGTTTTTTTGAAAAAGAAAAACCACTGGTGACATGACGGTGATCTTAAACTTTATTCTTTCACCTAGTGGTATGGAAGAAGCATCATACTAATGTGCTGTTTTTTTTAGTTATTAATCACATCATAGTCAAATATGTTATTCACAGTCAGCCACGATTTATTCAGCAAGTGAAAATGTTCAAATAAACTATTAGTATTTCGGAGGTCATGTGATCCCTATGAGGGGACTCTCTTCATGCAGAAAAAAACAGTTTTTTTTGGCCTCTGATCTTTATTTCATGTCTGTATGTGATTTTAAACATATATTTTTATAGTACTGTGCATTCATTTTGTGCATTATTATGAACAGCTTGCACCTTGGAATAATTGTGAATAAGTGTGTTGTTTCTGTGCCAATAGTATCACTAAACAGAATCCCATGGGTTTGGACAGATTTATAGACAGACTTTTTTTCATATTTTGATCACAGACAAGTTTGCTATGATATAAGGTAGTTTGGATAACCAGAGAAAAATTTGGCAATACGTTTTAATCCCTAATGTATTTAATTACTGAGGTTTGTCAATGACCAGTGCCCATCAAGAGGCATTATTTAGTAGTGTCACCTCAAAAGTTAAAAGATTAAAAAAAATATATTTATCAATCTTTTTTTTTTAAACAATAGACAATTATGTATGGTCTGTTAAATGTATATTATGCTCTCCTTGCGGACTCTGACATGTTTATGTTCTGTATTTACAAAAATTAAAATATTTTTTATAACATTAAACAGTATGTCCTGTCTCATTTATGCATTCATAGTGTTTTGGTGGTTATTTCAAGGCTGTTAAGAACCTGAAGGTCTGTTAGCAAGTAGCACACACATTAATCACAGCAAGGGGTTGGGTAAAAAAACTAAATCATATTTGAGGATGACAGAATGCAATCCCTTCACTGTTCTGCTGCTTTAGCCCTTCTATTGCAATCTAAGTCTCATTAGGGGACTTTTCTGAAGCTGTGAAATTTTACGTTTGCAAAGGTTGATGATCCGGAGCTAATAGGGATGTCCTCAATAGGGTCATTATGGCAATAATGACTAGAAGGTCATCTGCTGTCAAGGTTGCCCTTTTATTTCATAGAAAAATTAGGATAGTTTTGATTATTTATAACGATTTACATTAATTTCTAGTTTATTTGTAAAGTGCTTTTCGCAATGTTATGCTTAGCTAACTGTTAGTAGCTACTTAGCTAACTACTAGTAATTTATTCAGTTAAGCAGACGTGTTAGGTTAACTTGTGCTCGTAATGATATAATACAAAATAAAACTACAATATAAGATTAATAAACAATACAAGTATAATATTTAATAGTTTTGTAGCTATGACGATCGAAAAAATGGCGTCATCTGAAGTCTTCGCAAACAGTAGCCTACCCGTCCCCTATGATAGAAACATCCTAAACATAATCATATCAGGACTGTTGCGTGTCAGCAATAGCAACATTGGCATTTAAACGTTTATAAGCTTACTTTAAAGCCTTGAAAAGCGTTGAAAGTAGGTTTTCCAGGGAGATTATTTCCTCGTTATGTATACAATTGAACACTAGAGGGAAGCACACTCTAATAAATTTAAACAAACAAGTTGACTGCATGCATTTTTATGACATAGGCTACATTTGAACACTTAGAATATGTTTTTCATTTTAGAATGTTTGCTGACAGTTACATGATCCTCTATTTATTGTAGGAGGCATAATATAATGGCCACAACATGCTTAAAGTATACTGGAGGGTAGACGGGTCTACACTAATATATGTCTTACAAATCATTGTATGGGAGTGACAGCACGTAAATGCTTTGACAAGTAGTGACAGAGGCCTGAGGCGAAGAACAGGATATATATTCATAACACACTGTGACAGGTTGACCTTGTCTGTCTGATGCATTCATGTGACGTTGTCATTGTGTGACCCACCCCGCTCCTTGATGAACAACAAATATTACAAGAATCTCTACGAAAGGGAATTGTTGCTCAAAATAATATAAGACATACTGGTTTTAAATAGAATATTTGTATGGTATCCGTATATGACATTTACCAAAATGCACACCACATGCACTACTGTTTCGTACAATGCAATGTGCTCAACTTTACCTTCTAGTTTTAGTTACACATGAACATTTGAAACATTAATTTGAGTGAATTGCCAAATAAGAGATTTTGATATACATTCCTGAATCTTAAACATTAGCGTGGCGCTTACAATGCCAAGGTCAATGCCAATGTGTACCTTGAATGCAATGCAAGTCTCTTTGGATAAAAGTGTCTGCCAAACAAAAAGTGTCAAAATAATCAAAATAAATCTAGTCAACTTAAGTGTCTGGATCATTTCAGGGCACTTGTATAACCAAATACATAGTAGAAGAGACATGCATGCCCAGATGATTGAATTTCAAATGTCAGTGATGGATGGAAACTCTCTTCTAAACAAGAGGTGTGTGAAGGGGATTTTCAGTCTGAGTTTAGGTTGTCTATAAATATCTATAACCTGAGTAGCACTTACATACAATCAATGTCTTCCAAAAATATATGCCTTTTTATTTTGGACTTGTCCTGACCAAAGGACAAGCCCAAAATAGGGAAATTATGTAAAATGTAACATTTCAAAACTTTAGGAAAAAACAGGAATAACTTCAAAAAAATATTTTTTTTTTATCAACTTATTTATATCTTGAACAGAATTTTATCTTAAAAGTGATAAAAAATAAAGAACCATCCATGTGTCATGAAAGCCACTTTCCACTATGTCTAGAACATTCAGAATTTCAACTTTATCACAACCAAAACTGACCTGAAGATTTTATTGAGTATTGCACTCCTTAGATCCTCACGATGATGCACGCACACACACACATACGTACACACACAAAGTTCAATTAAACATGTTAATGAGCAGACCAGGTGGTAACAGCCTGTTTAGGGACTAATTGTCATGAGCGCTCTCCTCACACCTGGCCTCTACAGAAGGTGATAAAGCAGTGAAAAACGGAATGTCCTTGTTTCAACTCTGTACAGGCACTTACAGCAGCCAGAGTTCTTTCAAAGCATTTTTTGGGAGGCAAAAATCTACAAAGAATAACCTCTTCATGACTGCTATTGTTGCTCCTGGGCATTTCCAGGAAAACCAAGAAATAATCAAATAAATAAATGGATAAATAAACAACAAGCTGTATTCCAGCCTTGACTATCTATTGTGCTCTTTCCATTCAGTCATGCTCAATGTTATTTACCATCCAGAGAAAACAGAAAATGACATCTCTTGTTGCTGCAAAATGCCAATTTTTCACACAAATGAAACACAAAATAGCTGAAGATGCATACAAACCCTTCTACCTAAATGTCACTTGTAATGATCACTCCTTCTCAATTTTCCTTTCATTGCCAAAATTTTGCTGCTAACTGAATGGCATTTTATAACACTACTTCAATATTACTGTGGTAGACACTGACTTCTGCAAAAGTGTGTGCATTTGACAAATAGTGAGTTTTCATATAACTTTCAGACACTTTTTTTGTACATTGTAATAGTATGTGATATTTTGTCAAAGTTTCATCTGTCAAAGCAAACAGTGTTGATTTTTCTATTCAGCCTATGGCAACATTTATGATAAAATGCATACATAATATTGCATGGATTTTACTATTAATGGTCATATTAAAAAAAAAAAATTTATTTGAAAGACATTGTAAAGTATATTTTCATACATCTTTACCTTTCAGAGAAAGCCAGTTAAGTTAACTGTGGTCAATAATTGTTAACTTTTTCACAATCACATGATTTTCCTCCTATCGCTCTTTTCCGTCTTTCACTAAAGACGACCTCATTCATCTTTCCAGGTGACTCTCTTCACACTCATTATCTCCTCTATGACCTCCTCTTTCCTCCTTAAGGTGTCTGTTCGGTAACTGATATGACTGTCACGCTTAGTTTGTGTTTTTCATCCTCCTTCTTTCTTCCCTACCATTTATCTTGAACTAACAATATGTCAAGTTTTACTACAAGTTTCTCTTTATTTCATATAAACCTCAAAATGCCCTTTAGGTGGTTCATGTGTTCATTGTTGAGCACAGAACATGGCATTTATCGTTTTATATTCAATTCTCAAATGAAGACAGGACTCATATTCACACAAGGACCTGGAGCAGCATGCCTCAGAAACACAGCAAGACTCACTCATGGCTGTGTCATAACGAATCAGAAATATAATTAAGCTGAATATGCTGTCTGTTCCTTTACAGATGCGCTGTTGCTCTTGAAAATTGGTTTAATGCCTGAGGTTGCTAATTTATGTACACAAACGTCAACATTATCCTACATTCACATCCTGGTGAGGGCCCTTTCTATTTATATACGCTCACATGGCTTTTAGAGAATCCTCCTTGAAGGTACAAACTGTCTATTTGATTTACAAACCTCAAGTCCCCTGAACGTTTGTCAACAACATCATACAATTTAGGATTGTTCACAAGTACACTTTATGGTCATAAATCAATCTTCTCTGAAAGACAATGGCAGATTCATGTCTTGTCCTTAAAGGGTGAGTTCATCCAAAAACTTTAATTCTGTCAGTTACACTTATGTTCATTTCCAGAATACAAATCAATTTCCATCTTTGGGTGAACTAACCCTTTAATAAAAACACTTAGTTTCACACAACAATTTCGATACAATTCTGATCAGAAAAGACGTCAAAATATCACTAATATTACAATGACCGACAGACAGACAGATAGATAATAACCTAATACTACTTGGATACACAGTAAAGGATGAATTCAGTTCTTAACAACAAAGGCTCTGTCTCAGACTTAACTTGCAGCACAGTTTAATGATTTATTGATGACTATGGTCCAGTATCCCCTTTCTCACACTCTCTGTAATATGAGCGAGGATTCCTCATATCTGAGGACTGGCAAAGTTCAGAAAGTAATTAAACTCAATACAAATGAATAACTCAACTTGGGAAACCAATGGTGACTCAGAGAGGTCGCTCATCCACCACACGTCAACCTTTATCAATGAAATGCCAGTGAGACGAACAATGCACTTTAAGTTAATTACTGCTCTGTACTTCATTGTTCAATCTGAAAGTCATCAGATCATCATATCTTTGTAAATTTACCATTAAACCAAGCTGTCTGCTCTTATCTACTCCCATCTGCCTCACAGTAAGGTGTAATAGATAGCGTGACATGATTTGATGTTTGAGGTATATTTTTTTTAATCACAATTGGAAACAGGAATGAAAGCTCAAACCCATATTTGTTTGTAAGAGTGTCACATGTGTGCCTTAAGTTTGAAAGCTGAAAAAGGCAGTTTCACACCATTGCATGATCTATTTGCTCATATTTATGTCACGTTGCAGAGATCAAATGCAGCGTTGTTTCAGAATTATGCAACCAAGCCCAGGGAGATCGGAAAAATATATTAGTCTCTTCCTCCACTAGTGTTAAACTGTAAATATTAAAGTTAATGTAAAGAGAGAAAAAAATGGAGATTCTCCTCTGTAATGTGTCCTCTGGAGTAACCATGGGTAAAGTGTAATGAGATCCAGTGTTAATGTGTTCTGATAGGAGGGTGAGGGTACATGTCAATAAATGTTAAGATCTTCATTCTTGATGAATGAGCTAATGCAAAATTCTATTGGATTCTTCTTCATTAAATTGTCTCCCAGACTCCAACTCATTAATCTGTTCCATTTCAGATAAGATGATTTTTTTTCTGCGATTGTTCAAGTGCACTTAACTGCTCTTCAATACCTGGATCAAAAACAAAAGCCAAAGTTGCCTGTGCATCATTCAAGTTAGGCGGTCAAAAGTTCAATAAAGTGTAGTTTAACTATACTGATACTGAAATTACAAAATGACATATTGGTTTTAAGAAATTTGTACTTGAAAGCTGATAGTAGAGGGAAAAAGTTAGACCAGTCAAATGTATGACACATTACAGTGCATACTGCTTTCTTATAATGTAATGAATGCTTTGCAAAAATGGTGTTATTGAAGAATGAGGGAATTCTATTGATTCCGATATCCACAACCCATAAGTTAATATTGCAGTGATTGCAACTGCTAGAGATATTGTAAAAAAAAAAAAAAAAAACTTTGAATTATCATTCATTTTGGTTCAAGACACCTTGACTAATTAGAAGTCGGGGGAACAAAGTTCTAATGTATGATACAACCCATTTAACATCTAACACACTGGAATGTACAGCTTTGACAAGTCTGAAATGGAGTGTGTATGAGAGAGATAAAACTGCAACTATTCAATGTGGTTTATTTTAAAAGGCTGTCATTGACAGCCATCCTCCAATCCAATGCAAAGCAAATGCATGGTGGTGAGCCACAGTCCAAAAACTATTTGGACCACATTACGCTATGACGAATACATTTGGCTGCATGTGCAAATGGACAGCTGCATGGTCTAAAGGTTGATTTTAAGGGGCAGTATATTATTGCTGCTCAGATGCTTTTTGCAGTTCTGTCTGGCAGTTGGAAAACTCCTACATTTAGATAACAGAATTTTGTTCTGAGCATTAACGGTGAAAGTGCCAAGTGCTATACAGAAACAGACTTGAAAAATAAATATACACTAAGATGCATAGGAATAAAAAGAAGCCTCTCTATTTAAGTCTTGAATATCATTTGAATATCAGAACTTATACAGGTAGATTGTCAAGTGAACACCTAACTGCCCTGAAATAAAGGATAATGTATGACTTGTACTTGAGATCTTAAAGACATTTTGTCCAAGGAGACTTAAAGTTCACCTAATACAGAAACAGAAGAAACTTGGGGTGAATGTTTTGCTTAAAGGCATTTCGAAAATTTTAAGCATCCCCCTTTGCAGAGTTAGAACCTACCAGCCCAAGTCATTATCCAATATCAATATGGCAGGCAGTGAACTTTTTTTTTTTTAAATTATCATTATTATTTATTATACTACGTGAATAAACCACGAATTGCCAAAAAATAATGAATGAAATGAACCGACCCAAATTCCGAGCCGATTTCGTTGTCTTCCACAGAGGGGCAGCGTTACAGCGATCTACAGACAGCATCACCCATCCATGGGTATTTGAGAAGAACTTAACTTGCTGTCGGATGTCACATACCAACAATCTGATGTAGACAGAAAGCTATAAAAGTGTGGACACATGTCCGCGCGCAGACCGTGAGAGCGCGCGCTCCATCGAGGACCATGACATGATAAGATACCTTCATTTTACGCACGTTTACGTGAACGCAATAACAGCCACACGTGATATTCAAATGGAATCAAATCCTATGATTTATGGCGAGGAATGCTGAAGTGAAGATAAAATGACAATAAATGGCAGCCGGTTGATGAACAGTTCTTCATTGAGTCCTTACGAGATCCCGCTGAATCGCCCTCCCTGGGTCGGCACAACTTTGGGCACCTTTCTGATCTTCACTATCGTGGTTGATATTTTGGGGAACATTTTGGTGATTTTCTCCGTGTACAGAAACAAGAAACTCAGAAACGCAGGTATGGTCGCTTTAAACCGAATATGCCAAGCATTTTAAACATTTGTTCATTTAAACCAACTAGTTGTGTGTTTATGTGTGTGTGTGTGTGTCACTGTTTGCCCACAGTCTTTCATTTTTATTGCTAGCAGACTCTTCTTTACCTTTAACCTATATTCATTCGATACGAGTACCACAGATATTGACTAACATTTATTAAATTCATACTTACTCCTTAGATAGTCAGGATTCCTTTTCTTTTAGTATATCTTAGGAACTATATGCGTTGAACTATACAAGATTTTTGCCATTCATTTTATGATAACACTATATAAGTATTAACTATTCAGATATAGCTGTCTAGTATTACAGTTATAGCTACTGTCCCATCTTACAACTTATTCCTATTTAATATGTATCTATTCAGTGCGTATTTAAACTTCTTTATTTCACTACCATTGCTTTTACCATTAATATTATTATTATTATGATGATTACTATTATTATTATTATTATTATTATTATTATTATTATTATTTTAAACTGAGGTAACGACTGGTCAGAACAACAACTTCATTAAAACCTTATTAGCAGGATTTGGGCACCAGGATTCCAGTTAATAAATAATGATAAATGCACACTGTTTAACACTGTTTGAAGTGAGTTTTAAAGAGTTCATAAATGAATTAGGATCATGCATCGTTCTGCATAATCTGGATTCTTACTCTGTGATTTCATATATTCTGTCATTACTGTATTGGACATTATTGTATTGGACAGTATGGGACTATTTTTAGAGGTTTCAGGTAACTGGCCCAATATCAAACAAAACTGAACAGGCCAGTCATTTTCCTGAGAGTGGATGGAGTGCTTATCACCGGTGTCACACCGACCCATATGTCACATTTCTCTGCCAATAGAGACAGAGACCTTATGTTGTTCCTCAACTGTGAAGTTTGTGGCACCAGTTTGAAAACTACAACAGCCTTATTTGTTTTACAAAGAAAACAGGTTTTAGACAAAAATGTAGCTAGCACTTGTTCGTACTTCACAGTGCTTAAGTTTTCATTATAATTTTATAATGGTATATGATAAACCAACTTAAGTGTTGTACTCTTAATAACAATAACTTTTTTCTTTTTTACAATACTAAGACAAACCTTTAACATTTAAATACGATAAAATACTACATAAAAATGTATAAACTAAACAAATGTTATAAAGAAAAATAATATTCTTATATAAAAACAATATGTTTTTTTGGACTGGCATGTTTTAGACCAGATACAAATGTCAGTGTAAAAAAAGAAAAGAAAGAGAGAGTTTGAAAATAAACATTAAGTGTTTTAAGTAGTTTGGTGTTTTTTTTAATGCCACCATATACATTTTTAAAATTTCTGTTTGAAATCATGTAAATACTGAATGACTTTCTTTTCTTCTCTGTAATAAGCGTTCTCTGTATTAGAAACAGAATGCTGTGCAGTGCGGCTCTGTGCACCGGAGTAACTGAGGTAACCACTGTATTTCAGCTGGTCCATAAGAGCCACCTCTGTCACATAGGCCTGGTTTCTCAGACAGGGCTTAGATTAAGCCAGTATTAGGACTTAGTTCAATTAGGACATTTAAGTATCATATTTATAAGCATTACTGGTGTGCATCTTGAGACAAAAAACATATTTTATGATGTTATTTTAAGTTCAAGTTACTTTTAGTTACAACAGCTCAAACATGAATTTTAGCTTGGGACTAGACCCAAGCCTTGTATGTGAAACCAAGGGTTGGTTAGTGACCAAAATTTATATTTCCATTAAGCCCATTATGCAGGATACGTACAGTGTTATACATTTTAATCTGGTTTATGAGAAAGAAGCTAATGTGTATTAGCTGTTATTTACAAGATTTTGAAGTTCCCACGATAACAATATCTTAGCAAACATGTTTATTACCAAAATATACCAAATACTGTAAAATTAAAGAGATTATCATGTACATTTTAACACTTTTCCCTGAAATTTAAGACCTCGACTTTCCCTCAATTTTGACCCATTTCATTATTGTCTCATTATGATGTTTTCAGTCATCATGGTGGACTTGTCAGTTGTTTTAATTAACAATAGATTTTGTTTATTGAATAATATATATGTGTTTACTTTTGTTTCCTCCTGTCCTGAGTACAGTGCACCATGTTCTTTGATTAGTAGGTCAAATTAACCCAGTAATTGTTCTATTAGCCTCCCCTGATGTGTGCTTCATTATGTTCCTCACTAGTGAGAGGACCTCCCATGGCCCATTTTAAAGACCACTGACCCAGTGCGAATATTCAATTAGCATCCATTCCACTCCATATCCAAAGTTATAGTGATTCATAAAAACGGCCTCATGAACACGCACACATTCGCTCTTCATTGTTCCTCTGTGCTGAAACAAAGTGGTTCCACTCCTTCCCATTGCGGTCTATCTGTTTTATTTAAGCTACTCAACCTCAAAGACTCTATCTGCTGTGGCACCACTGTCTGTTTAGATTATTCAGACCAACCATTCCCTGCTGTTAGGTAAGCCTCATTTCAACACAGCCGGTGTACCTACATAACAAAACTGCCAATGAAACTATACCTGAAAGCTTGCAATGATATGCTGTATGATGTTATATCTTGATATGGTACCACCTGTAGATTTCAAGGTATATACATTCCCTTGGAATCAAATCCACGACCTTAACGTTGTGAGTGTCATGCACTACCAGTTGAGCTACAAGAACCTCAAACAGGCACTTGGTTCCATTTTTACATTTTTTAAGGTCTTGGACAGTGTAACAGAGCCCGTCTTCTCTGTGCGGCTCTCATCTCTAACTACTGTTCTTTAGTTGCACTGACTTTGCTTATGAGCCCTAGGCGGTCTTATTAGATGAAGTTCACTGTTCATTCAAGAGGAACTCTCCTCTACCAATTATTCACAGAGGCTGTGTGAGTGGAAGAAGGGCCCTTTCAGCAGGCTCTACATGGGTGGAACAAGGACATAATCATTCTAGAGAATATAGTGGTTACTTTCATACAACAGCTTATAAAAGTCTCGATCAAAGTGTACACACAGGTATAAGTATAGAAGTAATACTACTGATGATTTAAAAGTTATTGTTCAGGTTGAACTGAACCATGGCGTGATTCTTCAATCTTAATAAAAATGTTGTCATGTTTAATGATCAAATTAAATGGATATTTAATGGGATACATCTGAATGCCCTCATTGCAATTTCTAACAAAACTGGTTGCTATTAGATTATAAATAGATAGATTGTTTTACCTTACATTTTATAAGTCTTACATTTATAAGCACTGCCCTGTGGGAAACTCCCTAATATTTTGCTGTTTGAGATGAAGCTTTATTTATTCCCAAGAAGTTTGTGTCATCACTCCTGCCTGACTTGGCCCTCGGCCTGCCCTTGGGCTGGTTTCGATGCCTTAATGAATGGGCGATTGCTGATACACTGTACCGATGCTGCACTCACTTGTAGACTGACTCATTTTTGAAGATCCGCTCTTGGTTCATCCACTGTTAAACACAACCAGAAATGCCCTGTTCGGCACAGTGTCAGACATTGTCAGATGTATAGACATTTTGAATTTTCCGTAGACATACCATTGTTTTCATTTTTCTTTTTGTGTGAACATTTTTTATTTTTACTTTGCTGCTGCTTATGACTGCTTTTTTTTAAGTGTCTGCCTACAAATGCATGAATGGAAAAAAACAGAAATAGAGATGACACATCAAATGTATATATATTACTATCTTAATATCAAATGTCACATCACCCTCTGATTGGGCTTCATAATGGTCTCATTATCTATAGATGAATTGAGGAATGAT
Source organism: Rhodeus uyekii (assembly GCA_037043235.1). Taxonomy (NCBI): domain Eukaryota; kingdom Metazoa; phylum Chordata; class Actinopteri; order Cypriniformes; family Acheilognathidae; genus Rhodeus; species Rhodeus uyekii. Next base: position 8,874,310 of record JAWRVZ010000008.1, read on the forward strand.
CATAATGAATAAATGTTGTTGTTGCTCTATGTATATTTATTTATTTATTTATTTATTCTTTTGTTGAGGTAAATAGTGCATGCTAGATGCTAGGTACTTTTGCTACACTGCTTGTTTTTAGTTGTATTAAGCAGAAGGAGATGAGTGATGAGATCTTTTGACAAGATTCCAGTATCATTTGAATCCAGTATGCCCTTCAGGATCCCAAAACAATAAAATATTGATTTAAGCATAATATTTCTGTGAACTCAAGGTTAATCTTTAGTGCTGTATTTACACTCAGTAGGGGTAATAAAATGATATCAAAGTTTATTTTGCAAAGGCTGCGATTAAAGCATGCGATACCCAGCATTAACTAATTAATCAGTGTGATACATTATTTGCTTTAATATCTGGTTGCTAAGATGTGGAGAGGCTTCATTAAAGGTATATTGAATAAATATTAAAGCCAATATAGCTTAGTTCTGAAAACAAATATCCATTGTCCTTTAATAAATGCAGAAATGAAATTTTACTTAGATTAGTAAAGATAAAGAGCAACTGCGAATCAGTGTTTTTGTCTTTTGCTGTATTTGACTCTTGATAAATCAAGGACACAGTATTTAAATTAATGTTATATTTATGCTGTTATGTCGAGTTATACTTCTGTTCTGTACATTATATAGTATGTAGTGCAACAAGCCATGGGCATGAACATTATTAAAATGATTATATTAATGTGTATATTTATTGTTATTATATGGTGATATTATTTATTTTATATATTTTTAAAAAATATATTTAAAAAAATTATATAACATTTTTTTATAACATAATAGTACACATACCTTTGGCTTGCTAATTTGTTGAACTACAAACTTTCCTCTCTCCCAACTTTCTAACTTTCTAACATTTTCTCATGTTTACTTAATGTAGTTTTTCTTGTGCTTCATAGGAAAAGAGACTTGTCACTGATGGTCTCTACCTTAAAAGATGAATGAATGTGTATCTGCAGACTTCCAGGTTCTGACAGACTGTTACATTCACAGTGCATTATGTCACAGAGACCTGAAGAACTTGTTGGCAATTCCTGAAACACCCTGAATAGTAAATTATTTCCCAAAACTTTGGGATTTCACCTCATTTTCGTCTGTGTTCCCTTTGAATTGTATAATATCTCAGCACTGTTCCATCTCAAATGACTTTAAACATTTAAATGCAAACAAGGTTGTGCCTCAATAATATCTAGTCTGTACATTTTTTATGTTTTGATGAGGAGTTCACACATTGAACACACAAGTGCATATTACATTAATTAACTTTATTTTGACGGTCCCTTTTGAACATTCTGCTGACTAGAAGTAACTTTGCAGCAACATGTCAACTAACTCTCATTAGAGTATCACTTGACTGTGTGCTTAATATCTGTTAAGTCTTCATTGTGATGGTTCTCCAATAGACAGTATACTGACCTTAAGTAACTTTGCACATGTTTCAACTTACTCTAACCCTACCAGTCTGCAAAAACACTTAGTCAACAGAATGTGTTAAAGGGACCATCAATTAATTATAATCTTATTAATTGAAACATGACATTTGATGTCCAGTTTCAATGAGTAAACAAACCCTGACATGTGGCTTGAAGATCACAGAAGTGTTGAATCGCTTGTTGTTTTGCATTTACAGGATTATGAATCACCTGAACTGCAAATGTCATGTGACAACTCTGATTAGCTGATTGAATAACCTCAACGGTGATGTCAAAAGCAGTAGTATAAACCCACTTTACTCTTTTAAGAGTTCATTTATTAAGAGTTAAAGATGTTAAAGATGATTAGATAAAGATGTTTTTTAGATCTAGATGGTGTAGTTACAGGATCTACCAACAGCGTCTAACGGGCCTTAAATTAATTTAATCTCAATGACACGGTGATGATAGTGAATATGTTCAACCACATTTCCTGCTAAACAAGTTGTGTAACCGTTTATTCTTCATTACCATCTCCGACTACTATAAATACACTAACCTGTGTATCCTGTAGGCCTGTCCAGATCTGAGGAAACATCTGTTTGGATGTAAACAAGAGTTAATGAGTATTTACTGTGACAAAACAAAAAGAGAACAAATCATTTAATTTATACCGTAGACATTTTTATTGCGAAAGAAAAACTCCGCATTTTGAGTGTTTTACTGAGCAAATCAGCTAGAGAGTCATTCATCAGAATTCATCTTCAGTGATCATGCTGTGTTGTTTGTGTTCTTTTATTTCCATTCTTTTATAGCACAGTTGAATGACCTACTGTCTTGGCATTATTTTGCAGTACCCAAGTATTTATTTTAATTTTTTTATCTCGTCACAACTCAACCTGCAAGCTCACAACTCAGCTAATCAGATATAATTTCTTTTGCCATGCCTCTGTAGATTCAGCAGCGGTGAAATAGCAGTGCAGGAAACACTGCAAGTAGTCAATGAGAAATTTAGTAAGTAATTGTCTCTTTGCATTCTACATGGGAACCTTTTGCACTCTTATTCAACACAAAGCAGTCAGTTAACGTGCTTCCAAGCTAAAAGGGGTCACTCACAGACAGCAGTCAGATGGAAGTCATTTGAGTCAGGCCACTGGCTGTTTCAGTTTAACCACATTTTCTCCTATCTTGTTTTGCATCTATTTTTTTAATGTGCTAAAACAAACACTACATTAAGAGCTTGTTTCCTTTAACTAAGAAAATACTTGCTTTGTATATACACTACCATTCAGATGTTTGGAGATAGTAATTTTTTTATGCTCACCAAGGATTTATAATAAAAAAAACAGTAAAATAGGAATATTATATTATAATATTATTACAATTTAAAATACTTAACTCAAGTCTTCAGTGTTACATGTGTCAGTTATGTCTCTGTTTACTTCCTGATTCCTCCTGTGTTCCCCCTCCCAGTGTTTTTCCTCTCCCCTGTCTCATCATCTATCATCTCGTTAGTCTTGTCAGCTGTGTCTTGTTCCCTCATGTACCCTGAAGTATATCAACCTTGTATTTTGCTTCAGTCCAATGTAGTCTGTATAACATTCCTATTCACTGTTTGAACATTTTTGCACAAGATGTGCTTCTTTTTGTTTGTATTTAGAGTGTTTATTTTAAGTTCTCATTTTTAAAGTACATTCTAAATTATAACTATTATAAATGTCTTCACTGTTGTCACGGTGTAGTGGTGTGGGAGAAGTTAAAGCATGCTGAATTTATTAAAGTAAACCATAAACACCGGAACTCAGGATACCGAAATGACTAAAATAAGTGTTACGGTTTACTATCAACATCAAACTTAGGATATAATAAGAAAAGTATTCTAAAAGGTATATAAACAAAAACAAGGACCTAAACTAATCCATAACCAAGAAAAAACACAGGAAGTGAAATGTGACACAATATATGGGAATATAATATAAACTAAATAAGTCTTTAGAAGCATAAGCTAAGTGTGCTTTATTATTCATCTTAAAAAAATAGTTCACACTTTAGATTTCTTTATCTATTATATACTTATATGGTATTGAGGTGGGATATGGGTAAGGTTAGGGACAGGTTGGGTGTTAGGTATAGTTATTCAGCTATTTATTCAACCCAAACCTCCATCACAAGATGACTCTAGCAGGACATTATTCAGTAATATGCTACTCAGTTTGAGGTATATTATGCAATGTTGCAGATGTAATTCCTCACCATCAACATTAATAAGTGTATGTCCATCAACAAACCAATTTTTATATTTTTAATTTATTGTGGTCCACATACAGGAACTGTATCATTAACTGTATAAATAGTAGCACACACATTGGCAGAGCACTGACATGAACGACTGATATAACATTAAAGTTTGAAAAGTCACGCGTGTAAAAAAAAAAAAAAAAAAAACCTGGATCACCGAGACAGCAAACATGGCATGCACACACACCAAGATGACAAAGTCACATAACTTCAACAACCATCAAAGACAAGGGAAACATGCGGGTTTTATACAAAAGCAAATGACAAACACCTGGGAAGACTTAACGAGTAAATTAATACTCGACAGGTGCAGGAAGTGAAACAATGACCTTATAGACAGGAAGTGCACAGATAACACAACTGACAGGAAGTGACAAAGAAGACCCGACAGACAGGAAGTGACAAAGAAGACACTGGTAGAAAATATAAATAAATAAATAATTGTACTTACACGTTATGATTCTGAGGAGCAAGCTGGTCCAAATTTACTTGGTACTGTCCCATCTTTCAAGAACGGGTGTTTTGTAAATCCCACGCCCAAGTTTGCTATGCGAGCGGACATTATAAACCATAGAAACCATAATAGGGCCGTAGAAACCATAATAGGAGCATTTTAAATACAAGTACGATGTAAAACATAAGTGCACATTGTATCAAATGATTCATTTAAATGTTACTGCATAGTACCGTAGTTAAAGACACGTAATATAAAGTGAGACCAATTTGTTTTTTTTGCTTTCATGTAGCTCAAACAGTAAAGTGTGGTACTCAGTTTGAGGTATATTATGCAATGTTGCAGATGTAATTCCTCACCATCAACATTAATAAGTGTATGTCCATCAACAAACCAATTTTTATATTTTTAATTTATTGTGGTCCACATACAGGAACTGTATCATTAACTGTATAAATAGTAGCACACACATTGGCAGAGCACTGACATGAACGACTGATATAACACTAAAGTTTGAAAAGTCACGCGTGTAAAAAAAAAAAAAAAAAAACCTGGATCACCGAGACAGCAAACATGGCATGCACACACCAAGACGACAAAGTCACATAACTTCAACAACCATCAAAGACAAGGGAAACATGCGGGTTTTATACAAAAGCAAATGACAAACACCTGGGAAGACTTAACGAGTAAATTAATACTCGACAGGTGCAGGAAGTGAAACAATGACCTTATAGAACTGACAGGAAGTGACAAAGAAGACCCGACAGACAGGAAGTGACAAAGAAGACACTGGTAGAAAATATAAATAAATAAATAATTGTACTTACACGTTATGATTCTGAGGAGCAAGCTGGTCCAAATTTACTTGGTACTGTCCCATCTTTCAAGAACGGGTGTTTTGTAAATCCCACGCCCAAGTTTGCTATGCGAGCGGACATTATAAACCATAGAAACCATAATAGGGCCGTAGAAACCATAATAGGAGCATTTTAAATACAAGTACGATGTAAAACATGCGTGCACATTGTATCAAATGATTCATTTAAATGTTACTGCATAGTACCGTAGTTAAAGACACGTAATATAAAGTGAGACCAATTTGGTTTTTTTGCTTTCATGTAGCTCAAACAGTAAAGTGTGGTGATGTATGAACTGTTAAAATGTAAGTTGTTTTGCCAAGGATCTTCCAAATCTATTAAGGTAAATGTAAACAATAAATCTCACAAGATAATTTAATCATACAGTGTATAGCAGAATGGAAAACAACAGTCACATAAACAGTTGGATGTAAAAGAGTTAACAGGGTGAGAAATTCTCTTTGCACTCCTCTGGCTCTCAAAGGATCCTGCAAATCTGGCCGTGAATTTCTCTCACTGTATGTGAGTTGGTGTGGAAAAATCATGACCAAAGGTTTGCCCTGCAGCATAAATGCCATTAGTGGCGCAAACAAACTCTCCAGGGAGAAGTGACGTGCTTGTAAGGGCTTTTACTCTACAGTCTTTGCCTCTTATGCTACTGTAGAATGGCTCAGCATTCAGAGACACAGAGACAGTACTGCATTCATGTTTGCAGTGGGAGGTTGATATTTTTGGACATTTTAAATTTTTTTTATTGAGGCAAGATCATGAGTATATTATGATCATTTTCAATATTGCATTTTTTTAATGTCAACAGTGTTAACATGCAAAAATCTGAATGTGACAAACTGTACAAATTGTATGAATATTAATGACATCATATTGACAGTTTTGTTAAACCTCCTATTGGTTCTGATTTGAGCTAACAACTAGCATGCAATTTCACTATGACGTGGTGAGACATGTTAGACTAATTACAAACACTGTAATTAAACAGTTAATTTTCCCTAAACATCGACAACAGATCAGATCAACAGATCTTGGTACACAGTACACTTATCTCCTTCCAGTTGTAATTACATAAAGCATCAAGATCTCTTTGGAGATAAACTCGACTTATTGCAGTTGTGCACTCAAAATAATGACATCTCACATGATGTCTGTAGCTGAAGATGACTTCAGCAATCAGATTTGTGGTCCATGCTACAGGGCCCCTGCTGGGCTTTCCAGATCTCGGTTCATATTTTCCCTCTCTGCTAGTCGTCCTCAGTTCAAATCAAACTTTAGGAACACAACAGTTGAAAATAGAGAAGCCATTGAGATGGCACAGGAATAATCCACAGAGTCACTGTTCTGGAACAATCTTCTGCTCTGATGATTCTTCTTAACATTGAGCTGAATTAGCTAAATCATGGATGTATTTATTTGGGCAATCCTTCAGGGTTTCAAGATTTGCACAACATGTTCTCACAAGTAAATGAGATAATGCCAATATGCGAGTGCTGGACTGGAAGTCCAGTTAGTTTGATTGATTCACATGCTGAGTATTTTTCTTTTTCTTTTGAAGTGAGCCTAAAGTAAAGGAGTATAGAATGAATATAGCAATTAACAGAATGAGAACAGAAAATACACTTCTAGACATAATTTGTTCTCCCCTGTAATACAACTAGCTTCTTGTTGTTCAGTTAAATGGATAGTTCCTTGATTAAATGATAATATCCCTTTTTCTTTTTTTCTGGGACACAAAAATCAAAAGTCTCTCTAGGCAGGAGAAATATGTCTTATATCTGTAGAGTATGGACGGTGCTCATGAAGGATCGATCAAGATTCATTCTTTGATTGAAAAAGTGATTCGACAGGATCGGCTCCGAAGAGTCTGTGAACTGACAGTTAAGACCTCTGGAACACAAACCATTCTCACTCACCCTCGCTCTCCTCTGCATTTCAAAGGATGCCATCGTAAAACAGCCCCCACACACAAACACACACATACATACCAAGAACATAAAGACTGTGCCATGTGACCTTTAACTTACCGGTAGTTACTTTCCATTTTTAGATGTGTTGTGTTTTACCTATATGTATGCATGCTTTTGTTATAACCATTTTAGATGTGTTTGATAATTTAGAAGCTTATAATCAGTAAATACTTGGGTAAAACCAAGTCCTTTACCTTGCCTTCATGCTAAGAGTTAGTATAGCCATGAATGGTCTCGAAATCTTTGTCTTTCCATTTGCAGACCGTCTAGGTTTGTTTCACTGTGCTAGGATGCATCAGACTCTTTCTTTTATTCCAAAACCCAAAGGTCTGCATTCTCAAGTAGGCAATAAAACATGCTAATCACATGAGACTAAGACAAAGGAAGTTTCCCGCTTCTCAGTTCCTTCACTCTGATTGGCTGTCCCAACTCTTAGAGGCGTGCTTTGTTTATTCCTTTATAAGTGCCCGTAGGCCAAGGATCAACTCTTCTTCTTGCCCTTCTTCATCCTCTTACACTTCCTCTCTTGCAACTCTCCTCTGGCGCGGATTCTTGGATCCAGCGCCATTTTCCACAAAGGACATTACAAACAAAGAACCAACATTTGAACTTACCGCGGATTCCAACGGACCCGCCCAGCAAGACGCAAACCTCGGACCAGATCGGAATTCACACGCACAAATTCCGACCAGCCACAGAAAGAAACATAAGCAAGTAGCCCTTAAGCGATCTTTAAGAGATTTGAGTTTATACCAATAAGTTGGTCTGATTCCTTGTTTGTTCTCAAATAGGTTATTGTCTGTAATACTACCTTCCTTTGTCTCTCCCTCTCCTACTCCCTCTCTTATTCTCTCCTCTTCCCTTTTTCAAATTAGTTTGTGTATGTTTGTCTATTGTTTGTCGATTATTAAAATATATATATTCACACGTGACTGCCTCTGAATTGCTCATCCATAAGTCACTTTAATGGTGACCGATCCTTGTTACAAATTAATGGAAAGATCTTTCTTTGTGGCCAAAAGAAACCTTTCCTTTTTATAGAGTTTATAAAGTCAATATTTGCTGGACAAATTATCCGTCCTTTGAACTCTTTTCTAGAATTAAAGAAAATTCTACAAGTCGAATCAAGCCATAGATATTAATAATTGTTATAATCCGTTATAATTAACTGTTAATATCCAAATTCCCCTTTGTGCAGATTTATGTGTGTTCGATCACACAACGACTCACGCACACATAGATCCGCACCATTTCCCTTAGGCTTAGAATCGCTACATATCACTGTTAAAAACTGTAAAAGTATCTAAGGTTATGTATGCAAGTAGGCTGGCAAGTAGGAGGTGTGTCAGAAGACAGAAGACAGACAGCGTCTTATTCCCTCTTTAGGGAACTAGGGTTACATACGTAACCTGAGACATTCCCTTTCAAGGGAACTCACGCTGTGTCGAAACGCTATGTGAACGAGTATACCAACAGCACCACAGTGACAAGGGCCTGCCGGGTGAAACTTAGCTTACTACATGAGTACCCGTGTTCCCTTATTGGAGTTGAGGTCTAACTAGTAGAACCTTGAGAGAGAGCATATGCAGGGAAGGCCAGCCTGCTGCATCACAAATGTCCTCTAGTTTTTAAAAACTAGAGGCAGCCATGGCCCTAGTAGAGTTTGCACAGACCACCATAGGGGAGGTTGTCCGACCAACTCATGGGCAAGTGAGATTGCCTCAACTAACCATTTGCTCAAAATCTGTTTGTTACCCCTTGGGGACCCAGAGGCAGCAGAACAGATGATCTGGCTTGCGCCACAGAGTTTCAGCTCTGTGGCATAAGCTTCATTCAACATAAGCAACATTCACTTTTCTTGACCATCTTACTACGCTTGCTGAAGACACTAAGGCTGCCCCTTCTGGTGCACCTTTATCCTCCAGGTTCATGACGTCATCATCTCACAACGGGCATTCACGCGATCAATTTGATTGTGCTTCACTAGAAAATCATGCTAAAGTGTTCCCATAGCGTTTTTGACGCAGCGCGAGGTCCCTTGACAGGGAACTTAAGACTGATTTCTTAAAGCTGTCCGAATTCTCGATGAATATTCACATTATTTAAACATTGTAAATATTTGATTTAATAAATTATACAGTTGTGTACACTTATAAGACATTATTAGAGTCAGTGAATCATACTAATTTCAAGTGATATGTTTTTAAAAATGTATGAAGCCTACATAACATGAATAAAGAACAAACATCTGAAAATGGTATGTTTGAAACCAGGATGGAGTCTCATCAGCTAGTGTCTCTATTAACATGTAAAAGAAAAAAAGTTCTAAATGGTCTTCATTGGAGAGCTAAGTATCATGTGACAATAACAGATGCATCCCAAATCCTTTTAATAGTCAAAGCAGCTGACAGACTTAGGAAAGATATGATTTAATTAGATGCAATAAAGGTCACGCTGTAAAAGTATACTAGCATCCATCCTGAAAGGCACCCAAACTTTGTTTTTGAAAGTAGTCATTACTCAAATCCTTTGTAGAATCTGAGATGCTGAACACAGGGCAGTCATATGAAACCTCTTTATTTCCCCTCTATAAAAAGTATCACTTCAGTATTGTATTTGCCCTCATGTTATTCAATAACCTAATAAATTGCATTCTGGAAATATTAATAAGCTTTTTAAATGTCACTTTATGCCTGTAATTGCAGTTATGTACTTTCCACTGTCATTGTTTTGCAGGAAACATATTTGTGGTAAGCTTGGCAGTAGCTGACCTGGTGGTAGCGGTCTATCCTTATCCTCTCGTGCTGGTCTCCATTTTCCACAATGGATGGAACTTGGGATTTGCCCACTGCCAGATCAGTGGATTCCTGATGGGACTGAGCGTGATTGGATCTATATTTAACATAACCGGCATTGCCATCAATCGCTACTGCTATATCTGTCACAGCCTCAAGTATGACAAGATATATAGTGACAAGAATTCCGTTTGTTACGTCATTCTCATCTGGATACTGACTGTGCTCGCTATAGTACCAAACTTTTACGTAGGCTCCCTTCAGTACGACCCCAGGGTCTACTCATGCACATTTGCACAGTCAGCAAGCTCAGCATACACCATCGCTGTAGTGTTCTTCCATTTTATTCTTCCAATCATGATTGTGACATACTGCTACCTGCGGATCTGGATCTTGGTGATCCAGGTGAGGAGACGCGTCAAACCCGAGTTTCGGCCCAAACTGACGCCGCATGACATAAGAAACTTCGTCACCATGTTTGTGGTGTTTGTTCTTTTTGCCGTCTGCTGGGCCCCTCTCAACTTCATCGGCTTGGCTGTCGCCATAGACCCTGAGCGGGTTGCGCCTCTCATCCCGGAGTGGTTTTTTGTATCCAGTTATTTTATGGCCTATTTCAACAGCTGCCTTAATGCTATAGTCTACGGTCTGCTGAATCAGAACTTCAGAAGAGAGTACAAAAAAATTATTATATCACTCTGCACTGCGAGGATGTTCTTCCCAGAGAGTTCAAATGATGCTGCTGACCGGATCAAAAGCAAACCATCACCTTTAATGACAAACAACAACAGAGTAAAAGTGGATTCAGTATGAAGACACAGAAAGGACGCTGTAAACAAAAACCAAATAAGCTTTTCAGCAGCTTCCAGAAACAACTATTTATAACTGATATTTATAACCTGAATACAAGTGTCTCTATTTCTTGTACCTGTTGCTTTTTCAAGAGGGTGCACTGCAAATATCTTGCTTTTTCTCAGTGTTTACAAAAGTATAATGTTAGGCTTTTTTATTTTATATTCAGCATGTATATCATTTATTTTCAGGACATTATACAATTATTTCTACAAACCATTGCACACGCTGTCATAAATGAAAAACAAGGTGCCAAGTGAGCAGATTAATATCCTTAAAGTGCTCAACTGTCATTTTATGATCTTTATCATGTTGTTTTTTTAGGTTTAGTTATTTTCTAATGTACTTTAGAGGCTGTGATATAATGCCAAATACATGCCAAATAATGCATTTGCAAAATAATACGTTATACTTTGATTATTGTACTTAAGTATAGTTATTTCTTGGGGATCTTGGGTTTTAAAAATGGTAAGATAGCCAGTGCAGGACAAATAATGTGAAACAGTGAATAGTATTTGTCCCATATTTGAAAGCAAATGTCTTTCGGTTCCTAAGACTTGATTTTTTCAGATTTCAGATTTGTTCACAGTGTAAATGTAGACACACTCTTAAAGGGATAGTTAACCTAAAAATTTAAATCACCATTTACTCATCCTCGTATCATTCAGTATGATTTCATTTTCTCTTCTTCTACAGAAGTGTTTTTGTCCTTTCAATGACAGTCAGTAGGGTCCAAAACAACATTGGACCACATTGCCTTTTACTGTACGGACAAAAGCAAAGGAAATAAATAATAATTAAAACATATTGTTTTAAATAGAAGAAAAATAGTCATAAAGATTTGGAACAACACGAGAGTGGTGAGTGTAAATGATGACATCTTTTTTTTTCTTTTGAGTGAGCTACTCACCATAGAATCTACATAACATGCATATCTTATGAAATGTGAAAAAAATTCTAAAAGTCTGATTTTAGATGTGCCAAAACAGGTTTTTCTTATCCATCTGTTACAGCTCTTATGATTTTATTTATTCAACTGATTGCATTGATATGCTACTGTGATGAAGTGCATTTAATGACAACTAATATAAGTCTGATCTTAAACTCATCCATAGTCAGGACATCGGATTATAGTTCAGTGTACTACCATGTTGTAAACCATCATTATAATGTACAATCAGTGGCAGATATTCAACACTGTACCTTACTTTCTTGTTTACAGCATAAAAAGCAACAAAATGGAACGTATTTTCTTGTCATTGAACTATTCAATGTTAATAAACTGAATTAACTGAGATGAAAACAAGATGTACACTTGCTTAAAAGGTGTAGAAGTGGATAAACTGCTTTCCATTTTTTTTTTACTATTATTGTTTTTTAAGGTTGGTTGAGACTTGAAGGTTCATTAAAGCAACATTAAACAGCTTTAGGGTGGCAGGAACAGCTACAAACTTTATATTTTTCATTAACGCGACAATAGCTCAGCTGCTTTAAAAGTCGACTTGTAATCAAAATAAACCATAGTTACATTTTCAATACTGGTTTATGTTTTTTTTTTGTGTGTGAACAATTCGTTGGTACATATTCTTTTTTTAATGTTATTTGGAATTTCTGCATTTATAAAAATTCTGGAAAAAAAGATCTGGAATTGATCCCAAGTCACAACTCAAACTACAATGCAACTGCATCAAGGGATGATGATGCCATACACATGGTTTTGGATAATGTTGTTGGTTAGTTTTGCTTTATTGGTCAGCTTAAATGTAATCTGTTTTAGCTTAATTTTATCAGGGGTATCAGGGGTCTCTCTTCAACCACAACCAGTGTGCAGCATCCACTTGGTTGATGCAATGGCAGCCAGTCCACTTACCACACACCAGTAAGGTGGAGAGTAGAGAGAGTGAAAAAGTATTATTTATGAGGAGGCCATGATTGATAAGAGCCAATGGAGGGAATTTTTGTGCTAGAACACCAGGGTTACACTGCTACTCTTTACAAGAAGTTCCATGGGATTTTTAATGATCGCAGAGAGTCAGGACATCGGATTAAACTCTCATCCGAATGACAGTGCTTGACACAGTATTGTGTCACTATACTGGGGTGTTAGGACCAACACAGCACCCTCTTTTGGCCTCACTAACACCTCTTCCAGCAGCTCTCCAATCCAGGTAATGACGAGGCTCAACCCTGCTTAGCTTCAGTGGGTAACCAGTGTTGGGATACAGGTGGATATGACTGCTGGTAACACTTGTTCTCTGAAGGAGTTAATGGAGACATTACATCAAATGACGGATGCATTGGGGTCTCAATCACCTTGAGTGGTAACAAAACAGGACATTGGCAATTGAGATTTGTGTAGCAAGCCACTCCCCCACACATATACAGTTGTGTATAAGCTTGCCAGAAACTCACTCATTTAGGTTTGCGCTGATGAGCTGAGACGGGGTCCTGGCATTAAACAGTTGATACAGGGTTGTGGTAGACAGGACATAACGTATCTGTTCCCTCCGCCAGGGAATGAAGGTTAAAACAATAACCAACAGTTCATGATAGGATGTTCTCTATTAGTCATGTTTGATGTTATGTTGAATTACTGATGCATTGGAGTCCCTGTGGAAAACGTCAGAACCATTCACTTTTCCCAGCGCCCCCTGTAAGTCGGACTGACCTCCATATCTGGTGGGACTAAAGGACATAACTTTTTGGAGGGTTGATAGCTGCTTTTCCTTTCTGTTTAACCCAATTCAGCCATGAGTGCTTGATAACACTGGGGAAGGGCTCCGAGTTCAGATTGAAAGGGCCATCCATCCCATTGGGAGGTAATGTTGAAAGACACACCTATGGACTGACCAGTGGGGCAGTGTTATATATGGAAGTCCTCTACAGTAGGTCCTGCCTGGACAGAGATGGAGCAACTACAGATGTAGTGACGGGGCTGAGCAAAACAAATCTGTGTCTTGCCTAGGGAAAGACACAGATTTGCTGAGAGGGTAACTGTACCATGGAAGAATACATATATGGGACAACAAAGAGGTAATCACAGCATATGGGACATCTAACCCAGCACAGGGGCTGACTGAACAGGCATGCATCTCAAGTACTGGATCTGCCATTGGACGACACTGCTGTGCATAACTGTCAAAAGATGCTTAGAGGAATTCAATCCAGGGATTGCCAGGTGGGTAACTCACCTTGAGAGTAATTAGGGCTCTCATATCCCCCCTTAGAGGGGAATGACACTGCAAGACAGACACTGAGCCAGCCTTCACACACATTACCTGTTTGTACCCAATACACAGGAAGAAACCGGCTTCACCCAGAGATTCTAGAATCTCATGAAGGTATTAGGTGGTGCCCAGGTTGCAGCTGTCTGCCAGAAAGGCGCCACACACAAATGATCAGGTAAAGGTCATCAAGGTATCACATCAAGGTAAAGGTATCACTCCGAGAGAAATTCCAGGCATATTTTGCTGACCGAAAATACCTACAGGTGCCTCATCCTCTTTTGAAGTGAGCAAAGTGGTTGAGACGGGCTGCTTCGCCTTCTGGTGGGGGTAGCTCGACGTTGGAGCAACGTGTATTTAGCCTGTATAAACAGGCTAAATACACATTGGAAAAGGAGATCAAAGTGGCAAAGAGGAATTATTCTGAAAAAATAAGGACTCAGTTCACTTCCAACGACTCAGTATGAACGAATCAGTATGGAAAAGTCTAAAGAACATCACCAATTACAAGACACCACCCCCCAGCACCGTAGAGAATCAACGACTGGCAGACGATCTGAACGAGTTTTACTGCAGGTTTGAAAGAACACCCATCACCTGCCCTGAACGCCTCCCCACAAAACCATTCACACCCTTCACAACTCCTGCAACCAGCCCTGAATGCCTCCCCACAAAACCATTCACACCCTTCACAACTCCTGCAACCAGCCCTGAATGCCTCTCCAAACAACTGTTCACACCATTAACAGCTCCTGCAACCCATCCTGAACACCTCTCCAATCAAGCACTCTCCAATCAAGCACTCTCACCATTCTCACCTCCTGCATCCCCCCTCTACCCCACACCTGCAATCCAGATCAGCGAGGATGCGGTGCGCCAGGTCTTCCGGAAGCAGAAAAGGAAAAAAGCACCAGGCCCAGATTGTGTTACACCAGCCTGTCTGAAATCCTGTGCTGACCAGCTGGCCCCCATCTTCACACAGATCTTCAACAGATCGCTGGAGCTGTGCTTAGTCCCTTCATGCCTCAAACGTTCCACCATCATCCCCATCCCTAAGAAACCCAAAATTACAGGACTAAATGACTACAGGCCTGTGGCTCTAACGTCTGTAGTCATGAAGTCATTTGAAAAACTGGTGCTGGCCCACATGAAGGACATCACTGGGCCCTTGCTGGATCCTCTTCAGTTTGCCTACAGAGCAAACAGGTCTGTGGACGATGCAGTAAACATTGGACTGCATTATGTTCTGCAACACCTAGACAGACCGGGGACTTATGTGAGGATTCTGTTTGTGGACTTCAGCTCGGCCTTTAACACGATCATCCCAAACCTCCTTCTGCCCAAACTAACTCAGCTCTCCGTGCCCACCTCCGTCTGTCAGTGGATCAACAGCTTCCTGACAGACAGGCAGCAGCTAGTGAGGCTGGGAAAATACACATCCAGCACCCGTACAATCAGCACCGGAGCTCCCCAGGGCTGTGTTCTCTCCCCACTGCTCTTCTCCCTGTACACCAACGATTGCACATCTAAGGACCCCTCTGTCAAGCTCCTGAAGTTTGCAGACGACACCACACTCATCGGCCTCATTCAGGATGGTGACGAGTCTGCTTACAGACAGGAGGTAAAAGAGCTGGCTGTCTGGTGCAGTCTCAACAACCTGGAGCTTAACACCCTCAAAACAGTGGAGATGATCGTGGACTTCAGGAGAAACCCCCCTGCACTCCCCCCACTCACCATCATGAACAGCACTGTGACTGCAGTGGAGTCATTCAGGTTCCTGGGCACCACTATCTCTCAGGACCTGAAGTGGGACATCCACATTGACTCCATCGTAAAAAAGGCCCAGCAGAGGTTGTACTTTCTCCGCCAGCTGAGGAAGTTTAACCTGCCACAAGAGCTGCTGAAACAGTTCTACTCCACCATCATTGAATCCATCCTCTGCACTTCAGTAACTGTCTGGTTCAGCTCAGCTTCTAAATCTGACCTCAGAAGACTACAGAGGGTAGTCCGGACTGCCGAGCGAATCATCGGTTCAACTCTCCCATCTATTCAAGAACTGTACTTATCCAGAGTGAGAAAAAGGGCTGTCAAAATCACTCTGGACCCCTCACATCCAGCACACTCCCTCTTTGAACTGTTGCCATCTGGTCGACGCTACAGAGCACTGAGCACTAGAACGACCAGACACAGGACCAGTTTCTTCCCTCAGGCAATTCATCTTATGAACAGCTGACAATAATGGCGAACACACTACACTTTATATTTATATACACACACACTTTATTTATCTAACACATACTTAGTATACACTTAAATTTTGCACACAATATATATGTACATACATAACTTCACTTTGTAATATACCTGCCTACAATTGTCATTTGTATATTGTCATCCACTGTCTACATATTTGTATTTTTTTATTCTTTTATTATGTGTTTTATGTTCTGTCGCTGTCATTCTGTTGTACTGCGGAGCTTCTGTCACGAAAACAAATTCCTCGTATGTGTAAACATACCTGGCAATAAAGCTCATTCTGATTCTGATTCTGATTCTGATTCTGAGCAAATGTAGTTGCAGCAAGGGGCACCCTCAACAACAGGCAGGTGGATAAGTAACACTCTGGTGGCAGCAGCATCCTGCCGGAGCAGGATGTTCTTGATTGCCTCCATCTGCTTCTGTACTTTTGAGAACTGCTGGGCAAAGTCCTCAATATTGTCAGCCGAAGAGGCCAGCCTGGGAAATGGGGAAAGCATCATAAACTCAACCCTGCCTTCCCATGCAGCTATCACCATTCAGTCCTCCACAACAAATGCATGGGTCCCCTCTGAGAAGGACCTAGAGGCTAATCAGAAAACTCCACAGTCTGTGATGTATGAGAGGGGTGAAAGACCTGTGGGGATTGGCCCGGCACACCTTGGGGGTATGTAGCGAGTAGGGCGGGGTCGAGGAACCGTGAGAGCGTCATGAGAGCCGGTGGTATGATTGATAATGAGCACGACCTGTGAGCCACCGGTCTCGTATCTCACGGAGGAGCGGAGGCATAAAAGGAGGAGCGACAACAGTGAAGGACGAGAGAGGACCAGGCCTGGATTTTATGTTATGTTTGGTGTTTGTGTGGGTGGCAGTCGTCCATGAGGGACTGCCGCCGTTATGTTTCTTTTATAATTATGGTTTATTTTGAAATTAAAGTCTGTCAAATGTCTGCCGGTTCCCGCCTCCTTCCTCCCCGAACAAAGAACTGCGCTTTTGGCCTGAACCCAGAGTACTCCAACCATGTTCGTGGCTGTGGTAGGAACAAACCAATAGTTAGGATTTGGGGTAGTGGAAGGATGCTGAAACTGTATGTATGTATGTATGTATGTATGAGAAAGTATGTGAGTTTACTCACTATAGTTACTATACTTTTTATATTAGCTTCATCTAGAATTAGACATGATAATTTCTGAAACCCAAACTTTGTTAATGAAACATCATACAGAGAGTGGAATTGGAGTATGTGGATTTTTAAGAAACAAAAAACTGTCACTGTTCACTTGTTTCTGCTTATTTAAGTTAAAATTGAAAAACAAACTATCAAAACCGGAGTAAATTTCATTTTTTTGGGATAAATTTCCCTTGAAGTATATTTATACTTTGATTTCTGAGAGCAGTGAGAGACCTGTGGGGATTGGCTCGGCAGGAGAGTTCCTTAGATCACCCTGTGCACTAACCAAAGTGGTCCTCTGCAGTCCAAAGAAACTAGAACATATTTTAATATTTTTGATACTTATATTTTTTATGACAATCTTGAGAAGCTAAAGATTAGTGACTTCATTTACACAGACAGTAAAATACAATTTTGATTGCATGATAATGTCCCATCATGCTAAAAGATTATCAAGATGAGTTATTTTCACTAAACTATTTTGGTGATTTTTTAACATATCCCAGTTCCAAAAATAAAAAAGTTATTTTGCTCATTGTTTTTGCTGGACACCCTCCATAGAGACAAAACATCCATTAATTTCTGGAACGATCCCACTGATGGTCATAATACACACTGTTTCCTGTTTGCTGCTATTAAAGCTTTCCAAATTCCAGCATATCACATAATGAGCTTTGACAACTCTCAATGTTTGTTTTCTATCCTAGAAACACTTATCATGCACATCCACATACATGAACCTATCACAACGTAATTCATCCAGCTCTTCCAAAGAATACTTTGAGCAGAATCACGCAATGCTATTTCAGAGCAAGTCAGAGACTGTTTGCATTGACCTGCTTACGTGCCCACAGAAGGTTATTTCTGGACATTCGGCAAGAAGAGTCTTTAAAACAGTGAAAGCTTAAGTAATTACGCATGTCTCTGCACGAGCTTGACGAGGGATCAGGCTTCCTTTGAGAACCCCCACCCCCTCTTTTCCCGGGCGTCTCTTCCCTTACCCTTCATCTTAATGAACTTGAACAGATTAAATAAAATCTAAAAGGATGAGCCATAGAGTAGCCACCCCCATCTACTGAGAATTTATTTATTTTTTTGGATTACACTATGATGACATATTTTAATCTCAGGCTGATTCTCAGAGGAGGGATTCAAGAGGTGATGAGACCATCCCCACCTCCATGTGTAAACGGAAAGAAGTGTGATTAAATCATTTTCACAATACACCAGCAATATAAAATAACCACTACTGATGAAATACAATTGATGTTTTTTTTTTTTTTTTTTTTTTTTTGTTTTTTTTACAGTCCATGTTAAAAAGGATTTGTGGGGGTGACATACATTGAGTTTATTACATACTGAATTAAATAGATCACCACCTTTCTTTTTTGTCCAGAATGCTAAAAATGTGCTTCATGTGGCAAAATGTACTTAATATTGTTGAATCAATCTGATTATATTAGGTTACACCAGTTAAAATCATTTTTAAAGGTCAGAGATAAAGGTTTGAAGGGTTAGCTTGGTACACTAAGCCCCTGGTGGTAGATGCTGGTAAACACTTCACTGGTCCTCAAGAAGATTTCCTCAGTTCATTTCTACAAAAAAGTTTCTCAAATGTGTGACAAAATCAGAGAACTGCATTGCCCAAAATGCAATATGCTAAATGGGAGGAGTTCCTGTGACATGGAAGGAAGTAGAGTGAAGTGGTGTGTTAATTAAAACTACAGGTGTGCAAGTGTTTGGCGGGAAGTGTGAAAAAGAGACGGGCAGGAGCGAACATTCATGGAACATTCACAGGAGGAACAAACTGTTTACAAATGAAGCACTGTGAATCTAGAAGATGATCTGAGAGAAGAGTCGTTTATGCTGGAATTGATGTTCCTGGCGGCCTGATTCCAAAAGCGCTGTCAACTGACTGACCTGCTTCCAAACGGGTTCGTGCCACTTTCAAAGGAAGGGAATCTATGAGAAAGCGGAAATGATTACGACAGCGGCCTGTGGTCCCAGTCATTCTCCGGTTCGTCGTGTGATCTTCTGTGGTGTGGTCAGTGGAATAGAGACACTCTCCTGCATGAACTCCAAGTAATCCCACAAACTCACGTTCACTTATCCGCAGGTACACTTACACGCGCACACACGCCAATGTCTCAAGCAACATTGAGTGTGGTACTATGTTTATTTAAAATGGCCGGGTGATGCTGTTCTTTGTGTATAATTTTGAGTGAAGACTAACTGTGATATAATTTCTGTTTGCCTGTGTTGATTGTGTTCTTTCAATTCAAGATAAGTGCCACTAACAAGTATTGGCGTGTGAAACTACTGTAAATAGCGTGCATATGATTTGGTGTATATGATAATTCGAGTTTAAGTAATGTAACTGGTTGAACAAATGGACTGTTAACATTTTATTTATCGTGTAACATGTGGTATAAGCTATCCTTGGTTTAAAATCACTTTTTACAGGATTACTTCTCTCTGGCGCCCAAACAAACATTATACACAGAATTAAGTTAATCATAATACCAGAGCGCCACCATTACAAATGGGGTATTCTCTAAATATAAAGTCACTAATTTGCATACTTTTCCAGAACAAAAAAATGATCATGGGATCATGCTACATTCAATATTGTTTCAATATTAATTATTATTTTTTTTATTTTTTTAAGAGAGGTGCTTTTGGATGACTCTTGTTATCGCTCCATAATTCAGAAAATATTGTCAACTGCCAAAAAAAAAAATGATTTTAGGAATAAATTGTTAATAATAAATTATGTAAACCAGGCAAATGATATATGAACAAACCCCTTTGTAAAAACCATCACAATATAGGCAGGGATAAAACTGGAATGTCTAGTTTATGTAAAAGCTGTTGAAGTGGAGATTTCTGACTTGTACAGGAGAGGAGATACATACCTTTAGAGCCAAATTATTTGTATTATAACTGAAATCTACAAGCATAATGAACCATCGGCCAATCAGTGTTGTCTTATTTTCTACAGCTTCAGAGTGATCAGGTAATTGGCACAAAACTTCTGCAACTTTTTTTTTGATACCACCTCGTACGAGTCAAAATGGTTCCTTAAGGAAATATTTCCATCTTTTAAAATTGTCTGGATGAATGATGAGGTGATAATTTTCCTTAGCAATAGAGAGGTTAACATTTTGTTGATCTGCATACACACGGCCACATAGACCTGCATGTTCCCTTCAGGGCCTGAGAGTGCTGCTATTGAGTGGGATTCACCAAACTCAACTGTGAACCTGCTCAGGTCCAGAGCTCAGCAGTTTGATAAAGCCAATGTTTATGTGCGTTTAGGCAAGGTAAATGAAGGCCTGCATTGGCCTGAATTTGTCTGCATGCATTTTTGTGTCTGTCTGCAGAGTCAAGATTCTGCTATCAGTAAGTCTCAGTCCGGCACAAAGCCATTGGACAGCTGAAGGAACAATGGATTACTATTCCACAGAGCAGAAAACATAATTGAGTTAGCAACATTTACATTTTGTGTTTGGCTATGGAGAGGGGTTTCATAAAGTCATGTTGTGTTAGGCTCTCAAGGATTTCAAACCTGCTCCTTATCTTGAAGCCTAAACTGCGGATGGAGCCTCTTTCCAGACGCACACAAGAAACAAGTGTGAAATGCAATTACTTTGCAGTTATTTCACAGTTAAATGCTTTCCTTTTGGAATTCCTCCCTTAATTCACTACATTTACTGTGGAAACAATAACATTGCTATCAGCCTGGTAACTGAATTGAAAATGTGTGAATTGAAATGTATGTTGCGGTGTTGTTCAGCTAGTCATAAGTATTCAATATATAGCTTGATGTACCATTAAATGAAACAAGATTTGTGTTGCTGAATGTTGACAAGCAATATGTAGTTGTTTATGCATTCTTTTGTATTATAAAAATGGTTAATAATGATAAATGACTTATTTTAACATCAACAATGAACCGAGCAATTTCAAGATGGTCCTCTCACCACTGGTGCTTTGGCCATACTGATATATAATTAATAGCTACATAATTATTTATACATATATCCAATCATTGATTAGATCTCCGAAAGCAAACAAAGGTTAGACAAAGTAATGTGGTATGCAAGTTCAGATTCTTTTGAAAACCACATTACAAATGCAAACGCATTACTTTCTTTCCATTTGTTTGGTTTCACAGAAACAATTGTTGTATTCATGAAATCAAGTGTAAACAATCATGTAGAGCTCCATATCCACACCTCTTCTTTAATTTCACCATGCTTTGCAGATTTCAAAGCCAATATTTGTCTAGTTACTTTAGTACAGTGGAGGAATGACAACAGCAGGTCAAAACACACTTATCCTTTCATTGTGGGGAAGAGAACAAACAGTTCTTATGAAACGAAAATAATACAATGTTTTATTATTATTTTTAACTCTGCCCAAAAATACAATATTGGGCATGTATAGTGTTACTCAGTAGGTAAACACAAATTAATAATTTCACATCTTTACACAAGGATATTTGCTCTTCCCTTTTGTGTGAACTAGAGCACATAAAACCATTGTGGTTAACACTGTGTGTATCAAGCGGAGGCATTCATCACTAATGCAATCTAACATTGTTTGCAGAACGGCTGGAAAATCTTCTACAATGCCACGTGAAAGGTCCACCAGATGCTCATCTGACCTCAAAGTGAGATGATTCAAATGAACATTAAGAAAAACTGGACATTCAGAACATTAAGGTTCTCCTAGAAGATGTTAATAAACTTTCTTTAAGGTCACGGATATAAAAATTAACAATCTATTTATTTATATAGCTGTATTTATTATAAATTATTTATTTGTGAACATTTTTTTTAAGTTCATTTGCCCTCTTAATCTTTAATCAGAATAATTTACCCTCTTTCTTGCAATGACGTTTCTTCTCTGATGAAAACTTAAAAGGGGTCTTATTATGCTTAATTTTTTCAACTTCAGTTTGTCTGTAATGTTGCTGTTTGAGCATAAAAAAGATCTGCAAGGTTACAAAGTCCACTCCAAAGGGATATATTTTATTTAACGGAATTCACTTTTCAAGAACTACATTGAACGGCTTTTTTCCCCCCCAGATCTTATGAAGTCATATTCAAACCTAGCGAAGAGTAAATGTATTATTATTTTTTAAATACATTAATTGTATGCCAGTTATGCTAATATGCAACTAATTTTGTACTCAATTCACTTGAGTTATTTGGAGGTCCAAGTAAAGATACTCAAGTTTATTGTATTATGTTAAAAATAGAACTACTGCAAGTATATATTTGTCACATTTTAAGTATCTTTCATTTAATACCGGTGTCAGGTAAGAGGGAGATATGCGTCTAGAAGTTTATTATAAACTGTCAAGGTTGTGGGTGAAATGATGCGAGAACCCAGTGATGCAGAGAGATGGCTTTATTAATAATAAAATCAAACAAAAAGACCAAAAAAAATCTACCCCAAGGTGGAAGACTTGACAGTGTTACCCCCTTGGACAATAACAACAACAAATGTTCCTTTTCTGTATGTTTATTTTCCCCCGTTTTTTTTTTTTTTTTTTTTTTTTTTTGTAACCGATTTAGGGCAGAACAGCTTCAACACACATTTTTGTCAACAACCCTTATTCTCCCAAAAGCGCCCCCAACAGTAAACATTTCCTTAGTTGTTTTATTTCTCTTTATATTATCCCACTTGCATTATATTAGTGTAAATTCTCTATAATAAACAAGGACATTAAACAAATTAACTAATTATGAGGCTATTACACCCTCCCCCACTAACAAAAAAAACAATGTTACAAAACATTTTTTTCCTTTACAATCTCTGGGTAAATATCTAACACGCAAGTTCCAATAACGGCGTACTAAAAATACTATTAAATTTTTTTTCTCTCAGCTTAACTATACAATCACTATCTACTACTTCCATCCAACTGTGACATTACTACAATCATCTAAAGTTTTAGACTTGATGCATGTTGAGAGGTGTCTTGTCTTTAAGCTCGCTGGTGGGCCCCCCAGAACATCCTGCAATGAAAAGTGGACACAACCACATACACCTCCACAATGTATTGATACATTTTTAATGTCAAATCAGTAATGCATTCAACTCTTAGTTTCTTCCTTTCAAATTTACATTAAACTGACAGAATTATAGTTATTATGACTGTTACCTTACCTGTACTTGCTTATAACTCACTTAGGAAAAATAATTCTTTGAATTTGAACTATTTCAGCTATTACTAGTCTTAATATGAAGGATACAGATTTGGGTGATCAATGCTCAGCTGCGGTCGTATACAGCAGGTTACAACATCAGTATTTCTACCACAAGCATTCCAGCTCACAGGTCGACGTGTTGGCTCACCCAGGGTGTCATACGTGTACAGATTCCTAGGTTGCCTGGTTCTGGTAGATGTTCTCCTGACAGGCTCTAATGGCAAGTCACCATCTTCATGCACCGCTTCACCTATGGATTCTTCCAGCTCCCCTTGATGTTCTCCCAGCACTTCTTCATCAGACTCCTCAGAGTCAGGTAAGTTTACAGATTCATCAACGATTTTCCCAAAGTCCGGTTCCTTTTCAGGTTTTATGTTTCTCTCCTCTCCTTTAGGGTGGAATTCCACTACACATGGATCCACATCTGTTCCTGTTCTCTGCATTGGGACACACAAGCTAAACTCCTCGTCGCTGGAACTGTCGGTGCTGCCATCGTATTTGGTTGTGGTTTCTGTTTTGACCTGCTTCTCTGACATTCTTTTCTTTCCAGACAAACATCGAATTTTTTTTTTTTGGGGGTTTTTCTTTACTTATCAACCAGGTAAGGACAAGGCTATAGAAGATTCCGGTGACCTTAAAATTTCCCATGGAATTTTTTTAAATTCTGTGTATGGTAAGTGTCAATCTGAGTTGGGTCTGACAACATAACCACCTTGTAATTAACAGGTCCTAGCCTTTTCTCAATTCTAGCCGGGCCTTTCCACTTTGGAGAAAGCTTGGCCATAAAGGTGGCATCCGTTTGAGAGAGAGGATGAGTTCTTACCCAAACTAAATCTCCCTCATTGAAATTCTGAGCCCTTCTAAAATCATAATATATATTTTTTTGTTTGCTTGAGCCTTCTCAACATTTACCCTTACTGACTCGTACAAGTTTTGCTGACGTTCAAGGGTACTGTATGAGGGTTGATCGGGGTCTGGAGGAATCTGTAAGGCTCTTTGAAGATGTCCTTTCAATTGTCGGCCTAAAGCTATTTCTGCAGGTGAGTAACCTGTGCTTTCGTGCCAAGCAGTATTTAGAGCGAATCTAAACCTATAAATCCATTGATCCCAGGTTTGATGGTTGTGTTCAACATAGGAGGCAATCATCGTTTTCAGGTTCTGGTTGATTCTGTGAGGTTGGACTGTGGATGATAGGCAGTGGTGAGTTTTTGTTACGTGCCATTGGTTACATGCTTGATCCAGCAGGTTAGAGGTGAATTGCGTACCTTTGTCAGACACAAAGGCTGGGGTTCCCCATCTGGTTAAAATCTCTTCTCTCAAGATTCGTGTAATGGTAGCAGACTTGGCGGCTCTCATGGGAAATACTTCTACCCATTTAGAGAAATAGTCCACTATCACTAGCAGGTGTTAATTTTGACGGGTACTTCGGGGAAATGGTCCCATGATATCCATTCCGAGCATATTACCAGGCTCAACTAGAGGTACACTTTGTAGGCCTCCAGCAGGTTTCAAGTCAGTTGGCTTGTACCGTTGACATTTCTGACAAATTTTGCAGTGTTGCCACACATCTGTTTGAATGGAGGGCCAATATGCAAACTCTAAAAGCCTCATCAGCGTTTTAAATTTGCTCAAGTGACCACTCAAGGGACTGTCATGTGCATAGTTTAAAATGACTTCCTTCAACTTTGTAGGAATAACGACTTGGAATCTCTTGCCGCCTTGAGTCTGGCACACTCCTAAATAAAACTGCGTTTTTGAAAACAATGTGTTCTTCACGTCAGTGGATTTCTGGTTCTCTACTTTACCCATTAACTATTGGCACTCTGGGTCTAGTTTCTGATCTGCAGCAATTTGTGCTAAATCCACTGGCAGATCACACATGACTGGATTATTACCACCCTTAGCCGGTGTATGCAACAACGCAGCTGGGGACTCATCTGCATATCTTCTGGACAATATGTCAGGTACGACATTACATTGTCCTCTTCTGTACCTTACTGTAAAGTGATACCCTTGCAACCTTATAGTCCATCTTTCCAGTCTTTATGTTGGTTTGGTATGTTGGAAAAGCCAGACCAGGGAAGCATGATCTCTGATCACCTCGAACGCTCTACCTTCTAGGTAATGATGCCACTCTTCTACCACCCATACAACTGCAATACATTATTTTTCAGATGCAGAATAAGATTTCTCAGCACCTCTTAACAAACGTGACTCATAGGCAATTACCTTTTCTTGGCCATCCACCTCCTGCGTTAACACAGCTCCTAGGCCCACATCACTTGCGTCAGTCTGTACTTTAAAGAAAGATTCAAAGTTAGGAGTGTTTAACATCGGTGCCTTAGTGAGTACATATTTAATTAGCTCAAAAGCACGTTGGCACTCATCAGTCCACTTCCACTTTGCCTCTTTCTTAGTGCGTGCAATGGTGCTGTTTTGCTAGAGAAATCTGGAATAAAACGATTGTACCAAGATGCCAAACCCAGAAATTGCTGAAGCTCTTAAGTTCTTGGGAGTTGGGTAAGTCTTGATTGCATCCACCTTTTCTGTATTCATCTTAACTCCATCTGCTGTGATGGTGTGTCCTAGGTACACCAGTGAAGAACAGATGAACTTACATTTTGAAAGGTTAAGCGTGAGACCAGCACGGTGTAAACTTTGGAACACTTGCTTGAGATGGTGCATGCGAGACTGGATGTCTGGTAAGTATACAATGATGTCATCGATATAGACCATGCAGCATTTGTTCTTGTTCCCTCAAGACTTGTTCCATCAGTCTGTCTCATTTTTGTTTATTATTATTTTTTTTCACCAGCAGAATTCTTCTTCTGTTCCTCACCTTTCTCTTGATTCCATCTTCTCTTACCCTCAGCCCAGTCCTTCTCTATTTGAGTGCCAAGACGAACCAGCTCATCAATAGTTTTCACCGTTCCCCTCAACAGTGATGCCAACCGCGGATTGCAGTTTCTTAATGTTGCCTGCATGAATTCAGCTTCAGACAACCGAGGGTTGTCTTTAGTGCCATTGGGTTGTCTTTAGTGCCATTGCTCTATAGTTAAAAGCAAATTCTCTCACCGCTTCATTGACTCTGTCAATAATTTGCCAATTTCTGTGCAGCAACCCCTTTATAATCTTTTTTTCAAAAAGGAAAACAAGAATTTTTCTTTGAATCCCAGTCTCTAATATGTTTCTCCGCTCTCCACCAGCTTTTGGCAGTTCCTTTAAGGCTCACGGAAAGCGCTGCCAACACCTCTTCCTGGGACATTGGTCTCAATTCATTACATTCCTCAAAGCGATCTATGAACTCCATGGGCTCTTCTGAATTCAAATTACTAAAAGTGGGTAAATCCATTTTAACAGCAGGCAGATGAGATGGTGAAGGAAGATTAGTTACTTGCCTTGTCGTATCTTGTGGTATTGAAGTCATTCTAGAGGGTGCTTGAGATGTTCTGTGAGGTATGTGAACCAGAAATCCTGATGAGGCGGATTTAAGGGTAAGTATTGTTTTGTCAGCCTGTTCAAGTCCCTGCTCTAGTGACCCAACTCTACCTTCCCTTTCCTCTTCTGAATCCACGTATAATTCATCAAAAGTATCTATCAGGTTTGTTACTGGGTCCCTACGATGAGTGAAAGCTTCCTAAGTATAATCAGCGATATGCTCTCTTTCTTCCATTGCATATAATTGTTAAAAAAATTTGTTTGTGAAGGGTTTTCAGAACCGTCTATCTCTTTCTTTTTTTTTTTCTTTTTTTTTTAAATACAAGGAATCCCGCAAAAGCTTTAAGCGAGTCCCTGTTCGGTCGCCACTCTGTAACACCTCCCTTTATGAAGGATGTCACGCCGAAGGTTTCTGTGCGTTTATTCCCTAAAACAAGTGTTTACCAATAACAACAAAAAACAGTTTTAAGCCAATGTCTTTAAAGAGTCAATGTCAAACTTATCATGATTGTCCAGAGTTAGACGAAATAGCCAAAACAGATGACAATGGGATGAGGTGAGATGCAGATGATTTCAAATGGTTATTTGAGAGTGATGCAATGATATAAACTTATAAATCCAGTGTGAGAGTTTGTGGTGCTGATCTGTAGCTCTTGCTCAATGTCCGAAGATCACTGAAGTCAGCAACCTCATGGGCTGAATAGCTCCCCAGCAGTAGTAGCATTAGCAAGAGGAGTCACAAAAGGAGTCAGAATAGGAGTAAGAATAGAAGTCCTTTTCTACAAAACAAATAATGCACATAAACTTTTGTAATTACAAATACATCATATGGCCAATCTCAGAAGTCATTCAATACTCACATTTGAGCAGAAACTTAAATGGTTCTCAAACAGGACTCCTTGGAATTTTCGGTAGCCGTGAGCTCAACCATGCGGTTTCCCTCTACCAAACAACTCACTCATTCTACTTCGTTTTATGGCTTATATACAGCCACCAATTACCTCTGCTAATGGAATTACGGCATATATGCATTAAAGAAAAAACTAAATATAAATACACGTAATATTCTCTAGTTTTACACACTCTTTCCTTTCCCATCAAATGGTTCTACTACATACACCGTGGCCATCTCCTCCTCTCCTTTCTTTCACCACATATGTTCGTTTTTCCCAGTATGAGCACAGTTTTCCTGGGCCACCCCTTTCTGTCAGGTTCCTCACCAGCACATGATCACCTGGCTCCAAGACAGAACTCTGCTTTCTGGTTGTAATTCCTCTGTCCCTTTGCAGCAGCCTTCATGTTCTTTGTTGCAATCTTGTACGCTTCTTGCATCGATTTTTATTACTATTTTTAATTATTAAATCCAAAGCGGAGTATAAAATCTTCAAAGATCTTCCGGGCTGCTGTCTTTCCAGACTTGTTTCTGGTGGCGTATGCCTGAGCAAACTTTGAAAAATGGTCTATGACCACAAGGATATACTCTGCCCCCCCCCCCCCCCTACTTTTTTCCAAGTATCTCAAACAGAGTTGTTGTCACAATGCTTTGTATTGGGGTCCTGGTTATCTGATTTGGTTTCTTCTGCCTTAGGCATCGACACACTTTTGTGCCATAATGTTCCTTTTCTTCTCTCATTCTCGGCCAGAAGAACAGTGCACGAGCTGCTGCCACCATACGATCTGCCCCGAGGTGAGCCATGTCTTCATGTAAATACTTGTAGATCTTTTTAAGTTTTCTGGGACAACTAACTGAGTTCTGGCCTTTATTTTCATTTGCAGGATACCTTCCTCATCAATTTGCAGGTAATGCCATTGTCGTAGCAGTCGTCTCACAGCTTCTGGTTCCTTCAGTTTGTCTTTGTGTTTAAGGTAGGGTCGTTTGTTTCAATTCAATTACTCTGCTGATGACTGGATCACTCAGCTGGGCGTTCCTGATATCCTGTGGTGTTAACTGTTGACTGACTTCTAATCCACCTGTCAGCCCCTCAGGTAAAACGTCTATGTTGCAGGTGATTGCAGATATCCAGTCCGCTTCTCCACGCTGTTGTGCTTTCAATGCTTCCGGATTGAAACTTCTGGATCACATTCTTGAGTACACACTCTGATTGTGACTTCCATGGGCACTGGTCTACATGACAAGATGTCTGCATCTTGATTTACTGTTCCTGGTCTATACTTCAAAGTGAAACGATAGTCTGCCAGCTCAGAAACCCAGTGTTGTCCTGCTGCATTGAGCTTTGCCGTTTTCATGACATATGTCAGTTGGTTATCACTGTAGACAATAAAATGTGGCGCATAAAACAAATAGTCCCGGAAAAGTTCTATCGTCTATCGCCCATTTTAGACCCAGGAACTCCAACTTCCCAGAGTGCAGTCTGTAGTTCCTTTCGGTAGGGGTCAGCGTCCGAGACCCATAACCCACTACTATAATTTTACCACTCTGTCGTTGGTACAATACGCATCAACATGAAGGACAAATGGCTTCTCAAAGTCTGGGTATGCCATAATGGGTGGGTTTGACAACTCCGCAATCAGCTTTTCCAGTGCTTCCTGATGTCTCCCAGTCCATTCCACTGGCAGTGATGGAGGTGCTTGCAAAGAGAAGTGCCCTCTCTTTCCTAAATCTTTTGTCTTGTACATACCAGGTTTTGTCACCAGCTCATATAGAGGTTTGGCTATTCTGGAAAAATCAGCAATATATGATCTGTAGTAGCCAAGAAATCCCATAAGTTTTCTCACCTCGCGTACAGTCCTGGGTGTCTCCCACTTTAGTGCTTGGACAGCCTCTATTTCTTTGGGGTTCATGCTGTACCCATGTTCAGAGACTATACGGCCCACATAGCAAACTTCCCGCTTGAAGAGGTCACACTTCCTTAGTCTTAGCTTGATACCACACTGCTCTTGTTGCTGTAGCGCTTTCCTCAAGTCCTCTAGGTGCTGGTCAAAGTCCTTGCTGAAGACCAATACGTCATCAAGGTAAGGAACACTGATATCATCCCTCAGCTCTCCTAGACACTCTTCCATGTACCTCTGAAAGGCGGTGGGTGCATTTGTGAGGACAAAAGGTATCCGTACCCACTCATAGCGTCCCCTTGGGGGTTATGAATTCTGTGTATGCCCTTCTGTCCTCACTCATGAAGTCCTGATGATAGGCTTTACCCTGGTCCAGCACTGTGAACCAGGAATTTCCGCCTCGATTCTCTTGAATTCGCGGGATGGTATGCCGGTCAGGGTGAGTCTTCTCGTTGAGCAGCCGGTAGTCCACACATAGACGTAAACTCCCATCCTTTTTTCTCACACAAACAACTGGCGAGGAGTAGGAAGATGTTGACTTTTGGATCCACCCCTGACTTAGCAAGTTCTGTATGTGAGTCTTCACCTCCTGATAAAGGGGTCGTGGGATTGCATTGTATGTCTTTTGAACCGGGACATTGTCTTTCAACCGAATATCCATTCTAAGGTCCTGGATACACTTTGTATCCCAGTCATCCTTAGCAAACACCCCACTAATCTTTCTCAATAGCTGTCTCACACGTTCCTGTTGTTCCCCAGGTAAGTGACTGAGGTCCACTGGAGGGTCCCAGCCTTCACTCTTTTGAACTGTGGGCTGAGTCTCTGGAGTTAAGTCTTTGTTGTGATGGCTGAGGTTGGCATCCAGTCGGAGGCAGTGGTTTCACTTCCAGCTGATGAATGGCATCCACTGCATAAAGCCTTCATCCGTGGTATTTTCCACCATCAGGGTGACATTATCATTAGCCTCCAGAGGCATCTGGATAAGCTGCTTGTTTACTCTTATCCCTGCAGGCCAGGGTTCTTCTGGATTGGGCTCCAGCATCACATGTGTTCCCAGGGGAAACATCTTATTCAGTTTGCCACAACTGGTGCTCACTTTTGCACACCTTGGAAGAATGATCATGAGAAAATGATGTTGTTGCGCTTCTTCAGGAGTGATAGAATGGCTTTTGCTTTCCTAGGGCTAACTTCAAGGGATATACTCACAAGGAAACTAAAGGGAATTTGTTGGGCTGTGTTAGCTTGCACCAACTCCTCAATCACATTAAAGCCAATAATTGGTTTCTTCAATTCACTGGACGCAATGAGAATTGGTGCCAGCTGGTGTTTGCCCTTTCTTTCAGTCTCGGTGTTTCCAGACAGACAAAACTACACTTCCATCCAGCCTTCATACGGGATACTAGTCCCATTCGCCGCTGTCAGGTTGAGTTCTCCCTCCTCCAGTAGCTCTCTCACTGGTCTTACCTCTGCATCAGGAAGATCTCTCTTCCACCCAGAGCCCACAATTGAAACCTGTGACTCTGTGTCCCAGAGCATTGATGTATTAACACCTCCTAAAGAACATTGAACCAGGCATTTGCTTCCCACCAAACTAGCTTTTTTCTCTTGTTTGTTTGACCATGGACTTTCAGGTAAGCAAGCTCTTAGTATGTTGTCCATTTATGTCTGAGGTAATCTCAATCTTGCTTGATGTTGCATTGGTCACAGTTTGTTTCCTACAGCCCGCTGCCCAGTGCTCCCTACTGCCATACTTGTAACAGTGTTCACATCTTCCCTCTGGGTTGGCCCGCTCACACTGGGTACAATGTCTTGTATTTGTCTGGGCAGGTGAAAACTGATTACGAGTGAATCTCCAGTTACTGTTTCTTGCTCTCTGAGGTCGTGATGTTTCAGCGAGGCTCACCACTTAAGTCTCAATTGCTTCACAGATCACTTTGTCCCTCGCATCCAGCTTTTCCATGAGGCTGTTAGGCTTTGGCTTTCTCCTTCACACTAACACCTTTTGTTCAGCATGTGTCTGTTCCCCCTCACTGACTATGGCCACCTTAGAGTTTTATTTTATTTTTTTAGGTCGAGTGGTGAAGAACTTGGATTTCTTTCTAGCTCTAGACTATATGAGATGTTCATCTTCTCCTGTTTTAGATCGGTGCGTATGCTGTCAGCATGAAGACCAGTCAGGACTGTCTGCAAAAACTGTTTCTCTATTAGTTCATGATTGTATTTTAATCCTGTCTTTACATTTTCAGATGCTGACAAAATCCTTTGCCTGAGATCCATGGCCTGAACTAAGAACTGGATAGGCGTTTCTTTGGGTTCTTGAACTGCTCGTGTGAGTGAGTGATACAATTCTGTTGCATCCTTTTCAATGAAATGTACTCTGAGAATTTATTTAAGGGCGGGCAATGTTACATCTGCTCTACTCTCCAGGTAACTTCTCAAACTGACACCTGGGATGATGGCTTGGTTAACTGCCTCAATTTCTCCTTCATCGTAGCCTCTTTTGCAAACCCTGTGGATCTGTCTATCCAGGCTGGAAAAGTTTAGTTTGTCTCTCTGGCCAGGTTCACCAATTTGCCCAGTTATTTTGAGTTCTTTTTTTGTATACTGTATGCATTAGCATGACATTTTTCTCCTGAAAAAGATGAATTTTGGATTCTCCAGTGTGTTTTGACACTGTGATTCTGCTACAGTGATTATCACAGGTTTTTCTGATGCAATTCCCATGATGCCCACAGGGAGGCACTCCAAATCAACTTTTCCTTGCCCTCATTGGTTTCACTCTCCCCCACATTTACTTTCAGAATTTCACACAAACTTCTCAGTTGTGAAATGGACAAGTCGAGTAATTCACTTTTTCATCCAGCGTAGCTTCCCACACAGGCAACATTATGACCAATCCCTGAAAAGACTACTTAAACTCACATTTGCAGTACTTTTTTTCCAGGTTTTTCCACAGTCCTCTCTCTTTCCGTAAATCGCAGATCGTTCTTCTCTCTTGCTGGCAGATCAGCTGCTTGAACTTCGTGCTCTCTTCCTCCTGAATCCGTTACAAACCGGGTGGAAAAATAAGGAAAGAATATTGATGGGGTTGCACAATAGACAGGAGAACACATGGCACAAGAATCCCCCGTGAAAAGCCATGTGCTCACACAGAACATATGAACATGCAGCCAACGAGAGATCCAAGACAGCACAAGACAGGAACATGACAACACAAGACTGATGCACAAGACAGGCAGATCAAAACACGGACAAAGAGGGGAAGAAGGGAAGACAATAAATAGTCCATAACTCTTTAAAAACTAGTTCAGGGAGACTAAGGGCCAGGGTGATGCCGGAGGGATGAACCAGACAGGCACCTGTGGGTCAGGAGTCCTGGCTGACAGCCAGGGTTGAGTCATGAGCTTGGGCAGTGCCGGAAATCTCCTTGAACTCTAGTATGGCCTCTGGGCCTTGCGGATTGGAGGGAACCCTATTCCTCCTCCTCCGTCTTCAAGGGCATTGTGGCGGCACTGAGTCCACTGCCTCCAGGCCTTGCAAGGGGAGGAAGCCCTCCTCTTCTTCCTCCTCCTCAGTTTTCGAGGGTGAGGTGCTGCAACGTCCTCGGGTACCTCTGGGGCACTGTAGCTGCCAAGAACTACTCTGGGCACGGTACAATGGAAGTAGTGGTGAGAACTTTCACAACCCTCCAAAAGTCCGTGGTCCAGCCTTCTCATCCTTGACTAGCTGAGGGTCTCATTAAGGGCGTAGTTAAATAGATCCTTGAGTCACGTTGTTGAAGTCAAGCCCTGCTGCAGTATGGCTGAACTCCCGGATGAAACCTCTCAAATCTGCCCCTTCTTGACGGAGTGCCGGGATATGAACGGCATGCCCCACACATAAGGCACATCACAGACAGGAAAACATGACAATATGGCAGTATCAGGGCTCTGTTACAAAACCACGAGTAGACCAGACTGAAGTGCGGGGCATGCTGTTCATATCCCGGCACTTCAGTCTTGTTCAGTTTTGGTTTTGTGTCGGAATTTGGACATTCGTGCTACTTGTATTTGTCTTGTTCTTTGAGTGAAGTGGAGAATTAGGTAAGCACTGTATTTATACTGGTTCAGATATTTGTATCCCCATTGGTGTGTTGGTAAGATCACAAGATACACAACAAACTTGGGCAAACAAAACTCATCGTAACTCAAATACACAATCTTCAATCACACTTGTTGCAGTATTCATGGGATAATTGGAAACAAACAACTTGCGTTTTATTAACATGCTCACATAGGTCCTCTACTGATGGAAAGAGATATTAATCTCCTGTAACGGCGCATTCACAGTTTGTCTCTTGCTGACTGCTAGGCACTGACTGACGCTGCTTACTAAACAGCGCTCTGCTTGGTTGAATCCTCCAATAGCAGTAAGCCTGCACGGTTTTGTGATTGTTCAGGCTGTGCATTCTTTTCTGCATCAGCTGTTGTGTAGCACACGGTTCATGCATACATCAGCCACATTCGTTCATGTCATGGTCTTGTGCTTTGTTTCATATTGTCCTGTTTTGTGTGAACATGTGGCTTATGAGTGCTCTTTAGCTGCATGTTCAGGTCTCATTTGTTTGAGCTTGTTTTGTCGTGTTTGGTGTGACCACACCACTTGTTTCCTTCTGCCATGATCTTGCCCCGCCTGTCTTGTTACTTCATTATTGGTTAGTTTGCTCCACTTGTCTTTCCTTGTTTCTTGTATAGGTTTTTTTTCACTAAGGAAGTCATGAATTTACAATTTGAATGCACATGAATGCCACCACAATGTCATAAAATATGAGTAGAAAGTTCAGGATATTCTGTCTTGGTTTTTAAGTACAAAAGAATGCAACATACAAGTGATGTTTGAACTAGGTTTCATTGATCAGATAAAGAGATTCCTAGTGAATGTGATCAGGTGAGTGAGTAGAGAGAGATGTTTGCTGATGGAGGTGGTTAATTACATTTCTTATCTGTTTACAGAAGGTTGGGACTGATGGTCGTTAAATGCAAGACGAAGACTAAAGGCAGATGAGTTGGGATGAGGACCATACTGATGTGTCTTTCAGGTATTTGGGTAAGTGGTTTAGGGTTGAATGACGAGAGCAGACAAAGGTGAACTGTAGGGTGACCGCTTATATACTGTGCTGATGAGGGTAATTGCATACAGGTTTGGTAACTGTTGAATGTGACCAGGTGTGAGCCAGGAGGGTTTCTGGGAAACAGTGCTGAGGTGGACTGATGACTAAACTAATAAATAGAGAGGGACAGGACTAGTGAATGGCGATCGTGATGGCACTCCCCTCCCTTCCAGAAGGTGTGTCCATATGCCAAAGTACATCCACAGGAGTGGTTTTGAAACAACCGTAAGTCACCAGGGCTGCGTGGTAGTTAAGGATCCCAGGGAGAAGCCGGCAGTTCATGGGCCCAGAGAGGCACGGCCAGTTCAGGAAGCCATTCTGGTGAAGGTAGCTCAGGGGGCCACGGTGGTGCATGTAGCTCTGACTCCTTGGCAGAGACGAGAACAGGAGATCAGGATTGCCTCTGCAGCCATACCGAGTTAGTAGGAGATCAAGATGGCCTCCTCAGCTGTGATGAGAGAACAGGAGATCAGGGCGGCCGTTGTGGCTGTGACGAGGTGATAGACCCCAAAACCTCTCTTTTTGGCGGAGGTTACGGGCATGTGTGCTACCCAAAAACATAATAGCTACAGCTGTAACAGTCAGAGCTGATGTAATTTCAGCCTCTAATCGCAGTATCCATACACTTGACAGCCAATGAGCAGGACTCTGAGACATGTACAGGCACTGGGCGGGGCTCTGGGATGAGAGCAGACTCTGGAGCAGGTTCATAGGCTGAAATGGATTCTGGAGAAGACTCATGGGCTGGAGCCTTCACTGGACTCTGGTCAGGGGCAGGAGCTTTTACTGGACAAACATTTAAGGGCCATGATGGTCAGTGCTACATTCTATGGATTCAGGTTTTGCACTCTCTGGAGCAGGGGGACTGAACTCTCTGTACATGTGAGGTAGTTGGGTGAGTAGTTTATAAAAGTCATAAATTTCACAACATATAAGAAGCACTTGGGAAGTTTTAGCTCCACTCCTGTGCGTTTTATTCTCAAGGGAAGAAAGTCTAATGCAATAAAGAATCTAGTGGTTCAGTCCTTCTGTTTGTCGAGGCAACACATGAATTATGGGTCCACAACAGATATATAAGCAGATTTATAACCAAGAATAATGGAGATTAACTTTTTTTTCTTGGTCCTATGATTGTGCAAATTAATTGTGTGTTTGCAGGCTATGAGTTTGATTCTTTTTGTAGATGGAAACTATTCTAAAAAATTTATATTCATACTGTCATACAGATCATGTATACCTGTATGATTGTTTCCTGACTTTAATTTTGAGAGATTAAATGAAATATTTGTCTGACTTATGAGAAGTTCGATCCTGTATGGAGATTTCTTGACTAGTTGATCTTTGACTGCATTCAATTTTATGGAATTAAATGCGGATGTCCGTTTAGGAGTAATGTTGCTCTTGAGCCTCTCTCATAGAAGAGAAAAGCTGGAAGTCAAGGCGACATTTACAGCTGGAAGTTCTCCCAGGAGTGGATGGATCTGAGGACTGTCATCCTCTCAAGGAATGGTTTGGCAAGGAGATCTAGACACCAAATGGGTCAGAAGGTAGTCCCCTCCAGGGGGAAATGGATAACACCTCATCATAAGGTGCCCATCTCCCTTCCGTGCCCTCAAGGGGCCGTTCTGTCAACACCGCCCCCTCTTCCACCTTATGTGCTTCAGGGCAGTCTTTGGCGAGCCCATATTCCAGTGTCCATCTAGAAATGTAGGTGCTAGGATGCTCGGCCCCCTCTGAGGAGGGTATCAGAGCAGTCAGTTAAACTGTTACCTGACAGATTTTCTGGCTGTGTAAGGATACTACTACTAAATATCTCAATATAGCTCTACAGTAGAAAAAGGTAACAGAATTCAGTTCAAATCTCATCTGCCCAGGTTCAATGGCGTTCTATCTACAATGGTTGGCCCATTGTATTAATATAAAGGACTACCCAACTCGACCCTGACCCTCGACTACCCAATGCTTAATTGCAATAACGATGGGATATAGTTAAGGATTTAATTGAATCTGGGACCAGGTTAGGAAAAGTAGGTTCGACTCACTGAAGCATAAGGAACTGATAACATGTAATGACAAAAACAACTCAGACTACCAGATGAATCAATTTCAGATGTAAATGTATTAATTGAATAATACTTGATAAAATTATTGAAAATAAAATAAAATAAACGCCAATAACACTCAGAAAATATAAATCACAGTAAACGATGCAATTCAAAATTTACAGGTTCACAATGTTCAAATGTCCTTTCAAAAGTTCAGTACAATAGAAATAAATCAATGAGGGGTCCGTAAAGAAATGGAACAAACCCATTCACAGTCCACAGTATCGTCCTACCAGTTTGTAAGTTCAAGAGTTTTTTTTCCTTGGGCTCTAATTACTTAGCTGGGGTGGCTCGCCATGCCCAAACCACAGATGAATAATCCACGGGATGGACAGATCAAGGATCAATCCAATTCAGTCGGAAATAGGAAAAAAACAGAAAACTCAGAAAACACAAAAAACCCTGGCCCAAGGAGAATAAGATGAACGAAAAAAATTATAATTTATCTTAATCTGCACTATTTTCTTCCCTCACACACATCTACAAAACTCCGGTCGCTCGGCTCCCTCCCTCAGTCACCGTCGTTGGAACTAATAATGATAGTCTCACTCAAAACACTCAATCGCTGTTACTTCTCTACTCTGTTTCTTTCTCTCCTGTTCTCACTATGTTCTCACTCTCGCTCTGGTTTCACTTTCGTTCTGTTCTCACTTTCGTTCTGTTCTCACTCTCGCTCTGTTCTCACTCTCGTTCTCGCGCTGTTCTCACTCTGCTCTCCTCTGCTATTTGCGCGCTGCCGCGCTCCCGAATACACTTTGTGGGCGTGGCTAACCTCCGACCTCACTCAACTTTTTCTTTCTCTTTTTTCCCTTTTTATATATTTATAATATAATAAGAATTTACTACAGTTTGCATTCCTTAGTGAGAATTAATAAACTAATAATATACAGTTATTACCTATGATCTAATTAACCTGGGTTACACTCTCCCCTCCTGAATGTATGCAGGTCCCTCTGCATCTGAGGTTGAACAGTCACAATGGCATGTGAATTGCAAGGAGATTGCAGGTCTTCCAACGAATTAGTAACAGCTGTACTCAAGCTTGAAAATAAAGTCTGAATTATCATACTAAGAGGATTTCCCAACTGGGGATAATGAAGTCTTTGTGGGGGTCTGTGAGGTCTTTGGGTGCGGCGTATATCTCTTGTAGTTGGAGGTATATTATTTTGATCCGTTTGAGGGTTCAAAGCATTGGCCCTTTCTGTCGATAGAAGAATGTTATCCGTTCCATCACCATTTGGATTTTCTGATGAGCTGTCCTGATCACCAGTTGATTCTTCTGGATCATTCTCTTCTTCAATTTCTCGGTCACAGTCATCTTCCAGATTTTCAAACACAATTTGCGGTAAGTCCATTGAATTTCTTTCCACAGGTTCATGTACCTTTGTTTCATCAACAGGTTCTTCCCGAATAGGACAGTCCTTTTCTGGCACAAGCTCTACAACAGGTAAGTTCACAGTTCCTCATTTTCTAGTAGAAGTAATAGGATTGTTACTTGAGACAATTCTAGTTTCAATCTCCATGGCACTTTCAGAAACATGGGGCTCCATCAGATCTTCATCAGATTCCAGTTGCTCACTCTGGGTTTCAAAATCCTCTGATTTCTTGGCAGAATTGGTTCTGGTTCTAGGTCTCCAAGGAACTTCTTTGGGAATTATTGTGTCGGGTATGTTCGTCTGCAGGAATCCACATGGCAGTAACAAATCGCGATGCAATGTCCGAAAGGGTCCCTCTTTTCCTTCTGGCTTGACTGTGTAAACGGGTAGATCACCTGCCTTCTTGGTTACAATGTACACGTCAGACTCCCATTTATCCGCTAGTTTGTGTTTCCCCTTATGTGGACATTTCTCACAAGCACACGATCACCCACATCTAGGACAGAAGCAACAACTCGTTTGTCAAACCTCTTGTTTCGTGCAGCTACTTTAGAGGCATTTCTTGTTGCAACTTGGTAGCTCTCTTCCAATCGGTTTTTCAGGTTCTCCACATACTTGCAGTGGGATTCAGGTGAACTATTGACTGGTAACCCAAAAGCCAAATCTACTGGTAGTCGGGGTTGTCTCCCGAACATCAACTCATAGGGGGAAAATCCAGTCACATCATTCCTTGTGCAGTTGTAAGCATGCACTAGTGGTTTGACACAATCCTTCCAGCTTGACTTCTCCTTAGTACTCAGAGTTCCCAACATCTGCAAAAGGGTCCGGTTGAACCGTTCTACTGGATTACCTCTTGGATGGTATGGATTAGTTCTTGTTTTAGTTATTCCTGCCACTTTACAAAGCTCCTTTATTGTGCGAGACTCAAAATCTGGACATTGGTCGCTGTGTAGTTTCTCTGGAAATCCATAGTGTACCAGAAAGTTGTCCCATAGAATTTTGGCTACAGTCTGGTTTTTCTGATTTCTTGTTAGTACAGCCACCGCATACTTTGTGAAATGATCTGTTATCACCAGTATGTCCTTGGTGTTACTTCGGTCTGGTTCAATTGACAAGAAATCCATACAAACTAACTCCAATGGTCTGCTGGTCTGGATATTTACTAATGGAGCAGCTTTTTCAGGTTGGGTCTTCCGTCTGACACATCGCTCACAGGTTTTTATCTTGTGTTCTACTGACAAGGACGTCTTAGGCCAGAAAAATCTGGATCGGACCAGATCAAGAGTGCATTCAATGCCTAAGTGACCCATTTCATCATGTAGTTCCTTCAAGACCATATCACGGAGATCACTAGGTAGTGCTAATTGATATGATTCACTTCCTTGCTCTTGCCTCTTCCTGAACAACACTCCATTTTTCAACTCAAACCGATTCCACTCTTTGAACCATAAAGACAATTCATGAGGCAGGGTCTTAGGACAGGGCTTTTCGTTGGATTCAAGTCGTTGGATAACTACTCTAATGTCTGGATCAGCTCTCTGTCTTTCCTTTAATTCTTGTTCAGAAAAGTGAGACATTTCTCCGAATTTGTAAATATCTTCCTTTTGGAACGCTTGAGGTAAGGCATCTACTCCAACTGCGAGAGATTCCACTAAAGGAATTGGTTGGTACAAAGAATCAGAGCAGTCACATTGCTGGTAAACTTGATGGCGATCACAGATAGCTTTTATAGTTTCTGATGAAACAACTGCCTGAGGAATATCTGTCAGATGATGAAAAACAAATTGCCTGATTCTTTCCCTCTCTTTTCTTGTTGCCAGATCATCAGTTACTCTCTCTTGTGGGCGTCTCGACAAACCGTCCGCATCCTGATTTCTACTTCCAGCACGGTATTGTATTTTAAAGGTATAAGTTGACAGACTTGACAACCACCTGTAGCTGGTTGCATCCAATTTTGCAGAAGATAAAATGTTACCGGATTACTGTCCGTTACCACAGTGAAATTAGCTCCATACAAGTAATCATTGAATTTGACAGTAACAGCCCACTTCAATGCCAGGAATTCCAACTTGTGTGCTGGGTATTTCGCTTCACTCCTTGTGAGTCCACGGCTTGCAAAAGCAATGACTCTCATCTGTCCGTCTTGTCCTTGATATAGGGCTGCACCCAAACCGGTGGTACTGGCATCAGTGTGCAACACATACGGAAGCTTGGGGTTAGCAAATCCTAATACTGGAGCAGACATAAGGTGTGCAATGACAGCGTCAAATGCTTGCTGACATTCTTTAGACCATCTTTCTCCAAATTGTTCCTTTGGATCGAAGTACTGCTTCATCTGATCCATCTTCTTTCTGAGATCCTTTTTGCAGTGGAGGATAGCCGGCAGTGAGATCATTAAGAGGCTTCACAATTTTTGAATAATCTTGTATAAACCTCCTGTAATAACCTGAGAATCCAAGAAAATATCTTAAGTCCTTGAGATTCTTTGGTCTTGGCCAGGTTTTAAGGGATTCCACTTCTGAAGGATCAGTTTCCACTCCGTTTTGAGACACAATGTGGCCCAAGTACTTGACAGATGTTTGACAGAACTTACACTTTTCTGGAGAAAGCTTCAGTCCAAACTCTCGGAGTCTTTTGAGCACTTGCATCAACCTTGTTTCATGGTTTTCTAAAATTCTGGAGAAAACTATTAAGTCATCAATGAACACAAGTACTTCTTTTCGGTTTAGATCTCCCATACAACGCTCCATAAGTCGTTGAAACGTACTTGGTGCATTTGTGATTCCTTGAGGCATTCTATTGAATTCCTAGAAACCTAATGGGCACACAAAAGCAGTCTTTTCTTTATCAGATTCTTCCATCTCAATTTGGTAATAGCCTGATTTCAAATCAAGGACAGAGAACCATTTTGATCGGGTTAAGACCGAAAAAGCTTCTTCCAAGTTAGGAAGGGCGTACGCATCTTTGATGGTCTGAGAATTTAATTTCCTGAAATCAATGCATAGGCGCACAGAGTTGTTCTTCCGCACCACAACAATTGGAGATGAGAATGGGGATTCTGACTCCCTGATGACACCCGCTTCCAGAAGTTCTTGAAGATGGTTCCGGACTGCATCCACATCTTGGGGATGAATAGGACGAGCTCGGTGTTTGAATGGGGTCTCATCATTAAGCTTTATCTTGTGCTTCACTTTATCAGTGTGACCACAGTCCAAATCATTTAATGCGAAAACGTCAGGCATTGAATTCACCAAGGAAGTCATCCTCTCTTTCCACTCGGTTGACAGAGGAGAATCTCCAAAATCAATAGGAACCTTCAATTGGTCTGGCTTGCTCTTCTCACCTTCCACATCATTCTTGGAAAACTCTTTTCCCATTATTCGTTGTACAGCATGAACTTCAGCAATGGTAGCCCTTGGAGGAATTATCAGGTCAGTTTGGGTTTCATTTTTTTATCACAACTGGGAACTGTACAATACGGTGTCTTGCAGGTAAACTGTGCAGGCTGCTTGCTACTAATAAACCACCAGGTAAGGAAATTGACATGGGTGACTCCACTGACACCCACTTCTCTGACAAGTGACTTTTCACTTGCACCAGTCCATCTAGAACAACAGTACATCCTGCTGGCACCACTTCTGGTTCTTTTCCTTTCAACTTCACACATCCTAGCGTTCCAGTAATAGCTTGTTGATTCCTTTTCTTCAGCACATTTATGACGACTTGATAGCTGTACGAGGGTGACTTACAAGATGATGTTTTCCTTGAATGCAGTTGGTGTACAGCACATCCAGCAAATTTGTTCCAATAAGAATCTGTGGTGTGTTCAAGACAGGCACTATCAATGCCAGTGTGGGGAGTTCACCTTCCATACCAAGGAATTCCTTGGGAAACTTCAGACTGAGCTCCACATAACCCAAGTAAGGTACAGCCTGACCATTGGCTCCTTCAACTTCTAACAAATGCTCCAATGATTTTATGGGATGTCTTGTCAAGTACCTTGCATAGTAGGATCTAGGAATTGTGGTCACTTGTGATCCAGTGTCTAGAAGACAATTGACTTCTCTTCCTTCAATTTGTATCCTGGCAGTACACCTGGTTCCAATCAATCCTGCGGTTAGTTTCTGACATGGGGTGCCATTAATCTGACATGGGGTGCCATTTGTCAGAACAATGCCCAATGTAGTATGGATGTTTGTATGATCAATTTTCACAGTCTCTGTCCGCCCGGTGACACAGACTGACTTCAGTTTAAAGGATGCGACTGAGAGGAATTCTTCAAGTCCCATGTGGCTTGACGGTCCCTCAGCTCACGACGTTTTTCTTCAATGCGGGGATTTGGATCATTTTCACAATTTACGGCAAGATGTCCATCCTCTCCACACCGAAAGCAATAACCAGGCCGGGGTCGGTTGCCTGAATTCCAGGTGGGTTGGGTGCGTTCTACCATCCTAGGTCTTTGGTTTAGAGGGAAATTCCTAGAACCAGG
Organism: Rhodeus uyekii; assembly: GCA_037043235.1. NCBI lineage: Eukaryota > Metazoa > Chordata > Actinopteri > Cypriniformes > Acheilognathidae > Rhodeus > Rhodeus uyekii. The sequence goes on from JAWRVZ010000008.1 coordinate 8,917,211, forward strand.
TGGTTTCTCTGAATACTTATCTGGTACTCTTGAAACAAAATGAGCTTGGAGCTCAGCTACTTGCCGTTTCAGTTCATCAAGTTCTTTCTTATCAAGATGAGTCTTCTCTACTTTAGCAGGTTCAATCAGCATGCTAGAAATCTGTGCTTGCAGCTTTGCGACTTCCTCCTTGAGTGCATCTACTTCAGACTTGTCAGTATCGGTTTTAGACTTAACTGATTTCTCATCATCAGATTCATCAGATTTCTCATCTCCACAATAGGCAGATTGTTGGTGAGTGGTCGTCCGGAACTTGACTGGAACAGAAACATGCTTATTTAATCCAAGATGTTTCTTCATTCGTTCGTCTTTTAGGGACTGCTTGTCTTCTGCAGTACGAACAAGCACTATGAGCTCAGCAAACGATGGTGGGGACGATTTCTTTTCTTCCAACTGTAACGCTGCAATCAAACTGTGGTCCCAGCAACCTCTACAAAATTGTTTTAGAAAACAACGATTCCGGTCAGCCTCCGTAACACCCCCTCGCCTTATTGTAGCACTCAACATCACATGAAGACGATGCAAGTAGGTTGAAGAGTTTTCTCCCTGGTTTTGCAAAGCACTTATGAATTTCACTAATAACTCATCTCCATCTTCCACTGAGCCATATACTGATTCTAAAAGTGCAAGGCACTGTGCTGGTGAAGCATCTGGACCAACATGCCTCATGACATCTGAAGCTGGAGGAAACCGACTGTCAAGAATCCTTCGGGTTTTGTACAAGTCAGAGAATGACTGGTTGTTAAGTAAAAAGTCAATACTGGCCCTCCAAGTATCAAAATCAGGCTCAGTGTTGGGTCTCGGACTCCTTCCTGAGAAAACTTTAACACGGAAACCAGCATGGGAAGCGGACATTGCATCACTGGTTTTCACTACATGCTCCATAACTACTCGATGAACGCCTGGAGGATTCAGAGCACTTGTGGGCAAGTTCAAGGACATTGTCTCAGTAACACAACTATCAGGACTTCTCAGATGGTAAGGTGACTTTACTGGTGAGCTCTCCTTGGCAGGGTGTTTAGTGTCTATGTTCAATTGCATAGGTGTACCTGGGTGAGAATTCTTGTCCTGGACACTTCAAGACAGATAACCTTTGCAGCTCGACCTGAAGAACATCTTGCAGAGACTTTCCACTGGCTTTGGCGATAGCTTGTAGACTCTCCAAGTAACCTTCTGTAGCACTGCTGCTGACCTCAGTTGCATACACACTTCCTAGACCGCGAACTTGAAAGACAACACTGGCATTTTGAGTGCTTTGGATAACCATGGGCAATAAGGGCATTAGACTACTCACTGCTGATTCATAAGCAAACTCTACAATTGCACTGCGATGGAACTCTGATTCTGGGTTGTCAATAAGCAAGTTACGCTTGAGGGATCCATATTTTTTCAGACAGGTTTCTAATTCTTGGTCAGGGTCAGAGAGAGTCATACCACTTACAATAACTGAATTCTGAACATTAATATTCTCACGCTTTACTATTTCCATGTTTATTTGTGTAACTTTATCTAAGTGATTAATGTTAATATTTGTTAACGAGTTGCCTAATATGCTCCTAGCTGGCTTGCTAAGTTTTGTCTGTAACCCTCGACTACCCAATGCTAAATTGCAATAACGATGGGATATAGTTAAGGAATTAATTGAATCTGAGACCAGGTTAGGAAAAGTAGGTTCGACTCACTGAAGCATAAGGAACTGATAACATGTAATGACAAAAACAACTCAGACTACCAGATGAATCAATTTCAAACTTAAATGTATTAATTAAATGAATAATACTTGATAGATAAAATTATTGAAAATAAAATAAAATAAACGCCAATAACACTCAGAAAATATAAATCACAGTAAACGATGCAATTCAAAATTCAGGAACAAAATTTACAGGTTCACATCAATGTTCAAATGTCCTTTCAAAAGTTCAGTACAATAGAAATAAATCAATGAGGGGTCTGTAAAGAAATGGAACAAACCCGTCCACAGTATCGTCCTACCAGTTTGTAAGTTCAAGAGTTTTTTTCCATAGGCTCCAATTACTTAGCTGGGGTGGCTCGCCATGCCCAAACCACAGATGAATAATCCACGGGATGGACAGATCAAGGATCAATCCAATTCAGTCGGAAATAGGAAAAAAACAGAAAACTCAGAAAACACAAAAAACCCTGGCCCAAGGAGAATAAGATGAACGAAAAAAATTATAATTTATCTTAATCTGCACTATTTTCTTCCCTCACACACATCTACAAAACTCCGGTCGCTCGGCTCCCTCCCTCAGTCACCGTCGTTGGAACTAATAATGATAGTCTCACTCAAAACACTCAATCGCTGTTACTTCTCTAGTCTTTGTTTCTTTCTCTCCTGTTCTCACTGTTCTCACTCTCGCTCTGGTTTCACTTTCGCTCTGTTCTCACTCTCGTTCTCGCGCTGTTCTCACTCTGCTCTCCTCTGCTTTTTGCGCGCTGCCGCGCTCCTGAATACACTTTGTGGGCGTGGCTAACCTCCGACCTCATTCAATAAACTTTTTCTTTCTCTTTCCCTTTTTATATATTTATAATATAATAAGAATTTACTACAGTCTGCATTCCTTAGTGAGAATTAATAAACTAATAATATACAGTTATTACCTATGATCTAATTAACCTGGGTTACACTAGTAAGACATTCTTTATGCATAAAAATGGCACCAATGGAAATTTCACAGACACTGAAACAGAGGTTCTTGTGACGGAGGTGGAGGAAAGGACATTTTTGTTTGGTAGCCATAGTATTGGCGTCACTAACACGCACAAAAAAGTGTGGAATGGCAGCATGTGACAGCAGCTGTAAATGCAGTTGGTTCAGCTAACCGAACGGTTCCCAAAATAAAAAAAGAAGAGGTCCGACTTAAAAGTGGGGGAAAAAAGGCTCGCCAGTCACCGACAGAGTGTGTTGCTATTGGCATTGGGATATGGCAACACCAACTGCCATTGGCATAGTCCTCCAGCAATGCCAGCGCATCCATCATGCCGTAGATGCAGGGGTGTCGCCGTAGTATTTATGTTTACAGCGATCACATTAAATCCTTTACACCTGCTCATACCAATCAGACAATGTACATAAACCCATAGATCATTAGCAAGTAAAATAAATTAAATTGATACACTTATTTAATAATTTATTACCATTTATATAAATTGGTATTGTGGACATGCATGTTTTATAGGACGCATAACGAGGATTGAAAGTGATTTGTATGTTTATGGTTATACGGATGGGTCTACATGCGTATGGAAGTCCGTTTCCACTACAGTTGAGAAAAAAAAAAAAGATTATTCAGAATCAGAAAGAGCTTTATTGCCAAGTGTGCTTGCACACACAAGGAATTTGTCTTGGTGTTGAAGCTTCCAGTGCACATATACAACACAACATGAGTTTACATAGCAAATAACAATACATGACATACACAGTACATGTGGTCACATGCTGGGATTTTTTTGTATGGAGTGGGAGAGGGAATAGGTAAGGACAGAATGTCAGCCTTAACATCCGTCTGCATTGTTTTTCTTTCCCTGCGCTCTGCCCAGCATTTAATCTCTTATTAATTCAACTGTTCAAGAGTGAAACAGCCTGTGGAAAGAAACTGTTCCTGTGCCGAGATATTCTAGTGGCCAGTGATCGGAGTCGCCGTCCTGACGGTAACAGTTCAAACAGGGTGTTTCCAGGGTGAGCAAAGTCTGTGATGATTTTACCTGCTCTCTTTTTCACTCTGGAAGAGTACAGGTCCTGGAGGGCTGGCAGGGAAGCACCAATAATCCTCTCTGCAGTCCGGATTGTGCGATGTAGTCTCCCAATGTCACATTTGGTAGCTGAACCAAACCAGACAGTGATGGAGGTGCACAAAACAGACTCAATGATGGCCGAGTAGAACTGTATCAGCAGCTCCTTTGGGAGGTTGAGCTTCCTCAGCTGACGAAGGTAGAACAGTCTCTGCTGGGCCTTTTTTACAATGGAGTCAATGTGATTGTTCCACTTCAGGTCCTGAGAGATGGTGGTGCCCAGGAACCTGAATGACTCCACTGCTGCCACTGTGCTGTTCATGATGGTGAGTGGAGGTAGAGCAGGGCTGTTCCTCCTGAAGTCCACTATCATCTCCACCGTTTTGAGCGTGTTGAGCTCAAGGTTGTTATATACTGCACCAGACAGCCAGTTGTTCAACCTCCAGTCTGTAAGCAGACTTGTCACCGTTTCGGATGAGGCCGATGACTGTGGTGTCGTCTGCAAATTTCAGGAGCTTCACAGAAGGGTCTTTAGAAGTGCAGTCATTGGTGTACAGGGAGAAGAGCAGTGGGGAGAGAACACACCCCTATGGGGCGCCAATGCTGGTAGTGAGAGACCTGGATGTGAGTTTCCCCAGTCTCACTCGCTGTTGCCGGTATGTTAGGAAGCTGGTGATCCACTGACAGATTGAGGATGGCAAGGAGAGCTGGGTCAGTTTAGCTGTAAGAAGATCAGGCATGATGGTGTTGAAGGCCGAGCTGAAGTCCACAAATAAGATCCTTGCATAAGTCCCAGGTCTGTCGAGATGTTGCAGGATATAATGCAGTCCCATGTTGACTGCATCATCCACAGACCTGTTTGCTCTGTAGGCAAATTGAAGAGGATCCAGCAAGGGTCCAGTGATGTCCTTCAGGTGGGCCAGAACCAGTCTCTCAAATGACTTCATGACCACAGATGTGAGAGCGACAGGTCTGTATTCATTAAGTCCAGTGATTTTGTTTTTTTTGGGGACAGGAATGATGGTGGAGCGTTTGAAGCAACGGGGAACTTCACACTGCTCCAATGATCTATTGAAGATCTGCGTGAAGACTGGAGCCAGTTGGTCAGCGCAGGCTTTCAAACAAGCAGATGAGATGCCGTCTGGGCCTGAAGCTTTCCTTATCTTCTGTCTTTTGAAGATTTTGGATACCTGCTCCCAACAGACCTTAAGCTCTGGTTGGATGGCGGGGGGGGGGGGGGGGGGTGGAGAGGGGGTGCAGGAGGTGTTGGGGGACGTGTGAAGTGCAGATCAGACTGGGTGTGAGGTGTGAGATTGGGTTTCTCAAACCTGCAGTAAAAAGTATTTAACTCATCCGCCAGATGTTGGTTCTCAGCAGGTCGGTGGGATGGTGGCATGTAATTGGTGATATTCTTCAGGCCTGACCAGACAACAGCAGGGTTATTTGAAGAAAACTTGTTTCTCAGCTTTTCAGAGTAACTTTTTTTGGCTGCTCTAATCTCCTTTGTCAGTCTGTTCCTGGTCTGTTTGTATAAAACACCATCCCCACTTCTGTAAGCGTCCTCTTTGTTGTGACGAAGCTGTTTGAGTTTCCCAGTAAACCATGGTTTATCATTAGGAAATGATAAGAATGTCCTTGTAGGAATGTGTGTATCCTCACAGAAACTGATGTATGATGTTACAGTATCCGTTATCTCATCCAGATTAGTGCTGGCAGTTCCAAAAACATTCCATTCCGTACAATCAAAACAGGCTTTGAGATTCTCCTCTGCTTCATTAGTCCATCTTTTCACAGTCTTTTTTGCAGGTTTAGCTGATTTCAGTTTCTGCCTCTAGGATGGTATAAGATGAACCACACAGTGATCAGAAAGCCCCAAAGCTGCCCGTGGGACGGAGTGATATGCATTCTTTATTGTGGTGTAGCAGTGGTCAAGAATATTACTGTCTCTGGTGGGACATGTAATGTGCTGTCTGTATTTTGGCAGTTCACGGGAGAGATTTGCTTTGTTAAAATCCCCCAGAATGATTAAAAGAGAGTCTGGATACTTCCGTTCAGTCTCAGCTATTTGTTCAGCCAGCTGTTGTAATGCCGTGCTGACACACGCGTCTGGAGGAATGTAAACATTCACGAGAATAAACGAGGAAAACTCACGCGGTGAATAGAAAGGTTTACAGTTTATGAAGTGAGTCTCTATGTTAGGAGAGCATATCTTCTTCAGCGTTGTTATATCTGAACACCAACCTTCGTTGATGTAGAAACACAAACCTCCACCTCTCGTTTTCCCGGTTAGCTCCGTGATGCGATCTGCTCGGAACAGCTGGAAGCCCGGCAGAGATGGTGTATTGTCCGGTGTGTTCACATTTAGCCAGGTCTCAGTGAAGCACAGAGCAGCAGAATTGAAAAAATCCTTATTAATCCGGGTGAGGAGAAGCAGTTCATCCATTTTATTAGGAAGAGAACGGAGATTAGCAAGATAAATACTGGGGAGAGGAGTGCGGAAGCCCCGTGAGCGGAGTTTGACTAGTGCCCCGGCTCGTTTCCCACGCCTGCATCTGGCTCGGTTTAAAGAGACAGTCGCGACTCCAACGAGGATATCGAGTAAAACGTCTGAATAATCAAAAACCGCAGAAATATTGTCTGGAGTGTGATCCCTAATGTCCAGTAGTTTGTTTTTGGTGAAAACAATCGGAAAAGAATGACTAAAAGCAGAGCAAACAAACAAAGACAGGACAATCACTGTAGAGCTAAAAACCGAGGCTGCCATCCGCGGCGCCATCTTGTATTGTCGTATTCATCTTGTATTCAAGTCGAAATAATGACTTAACTTCTCGTGCTTCTCAGCATGGTCAAAGCGTGTAAATGCGAGATCACCGCAAACATGACACGTTCTGTAAAACAGCTGCTAAAGTCAGTTAATAATATAATTAAAGAACATGAATCAATCATCAGTATATAAGAGGGGATTCCATAGTATATAGTATTCATTTGTATTTTTGTGTATGAACAAGCAGCAGCACAGTAATCCATGGATTTCAAACAGAGGAATTATAGACTGTTGTATTTTATTGCATAATATTTTTTATGAACCTGCACATCAAAGAGCATCCGCGAAATTCGCTTTAATATCAACACATGTACCCATGCATTTTATGAAGATGTTACACTTAAACTTAACAAATAAATTCAGTGTTAATCTGATAGTTTTGTAAATCGTGCATTTTTGATGCAACAGTTTTCACCGGCTCCTCGATCTCATGGTAACCGCCTCGCTTCTGTTCCACTTCCATGCCTTCCTATGCGCATGGAAACTTGTGCAAAATATACTGATAATTTATAATTCGTTGCTATAGATTGAATTTTATATTACATGGACTAAGACAGCAGTTTTTTCAGAACGTGTCATGTTTGCTGTGATCTCGCTTTGACCATGTGGAGAAACCGAGAAGTCAAGTCATCTCTTTATTTCGAGATACTAAGTCATTATTTTCTTTCTCAACTGTGTTGGAAACTGGTTTCCATAATATGCACAACTTTTCAAGTTCAATGTGTTTAATTTCATTAATTCTACCGTCAATCCCTCAGCTCACCATCGGTTGTTGCCAAAACCGCTCCGTCTCCAAAATGTTTGTACACATGGGTCACAGTTTGCGTGCTGGTACGCAAATATTCCCGTCAAGTTTGTTTTTATAGATCTCAACCTTTGCGTGGGAACTGGCGTACGTACCTTTCCAGCCCCGTTGTTTGTGTATGCACGCTTTATAAATGAGACCCCATGACAGACACACTGTTGCTCCCTTCCTGAATCTTAAAGGGACCTATATAATTTCAAGAGGCAAGCACTTTGTGCACTTTTTACGTATCATTTCATGTATACTTAGTCGGACAGACTTAAGCTTGAAGCCATAGCTGGATTATACCTGAACATATTAATTGGCAATCTGTTAGCACTGCAACCTGGAAACACAGACAATCAGGAATAATTAGTTTCATGTTTCTTGTAATTTATCTTTGGGTGTATTAGAATGATTTCTTAATTATGTTAAATTTAACTTGGTAAAGCCAACTTACTGATCTAGTGTTTTCTTCTGTTTCTAAATTTTAGACAGTATCTCCTCCTAGAGCTTTAAAGTTACAACCACTAAACTCGGCTCAGACTTTAGACCTGTTCTGACTTGAATTGCTCTATCTTTTCAGACTGATCAGACTTATGGGGAGAAAGGGGCAGGGGTAAAGGGGGGAAAACTAAATATTAAACCAGAGGTCACCAAACTTTTCAGCCGAGGACCACATTAACTGTCTAACAGCAGTTCAGGGGCTGACTACACACTCGAGGTCTAAATAAAAAATAATCAAAACATGGATGTTGTTTTTAATTATTTAGTATTATTTTATTCAATTATTACTTAATGATACATTGCTACACTACACATGGACACCTGTATTAGTGGGAATGGTGAATTTTTTTACCTGGATGCCAAAATAGCGAACATTTTTGGCTTTTGATTTGATGTCCCTAACATCAACAGTGACCTGAGATTATCATCTGACAAGTTTGTTCTCAAATTTGTTCAAGTATTTTATTCTTGAAATGTTTGTTCACACATGTATGTTGTTCAAAAGATTGAAAGGTACATTGATGCAAAAGTTTTGACATAAGGAATGTCTGTCTTAGGCAGAAACTGGGAAAAAAAATCACCAGTCCTGCAGGCTAAATCACACATTTTTATGTTTATACATTTTTCTACATTTTACAAATCACACCCGTGAGCTATGTGATGGTGCAAATAAGATGCGTTTGCAGATTATATGTGGGCAAAAATGATGTCATCTCATTGACGGTGACCGGAAGTAGAAAAAGTAAGTGGCGAATAAGGTTTTGTAATGTTGTGATTGATTGGTTGTAAAATGTCTTCATTACTATCGTAACCGCTGTTTCTGACGCAATTGTTGCGCTTATGCTATTTATACCATCTGTCTGCCAGATCCGCATAGCGCTATAATTTGCCAGTTGTCAACTGGCATTATTTAAGCATTAAGGTTTCAGAAATTATGATGTATTTAATGTATACAAAAAGGTCTCCATGGGGCCGGATGAGAGGGCTTCATGGGCCGTAGTTTGGGGACCCCTGTACTAAACCAATCAAAGCGCTGAAATTAGTAGGTGAACCCTAAGACTTGAAAGTAGTCCTAGAGCTAAAAGCTGCATCATCACTAAAGCTTTAATGAATCAGAGCGCTGCATTCAAGCTTCAGCTCTCAGCCAGAGACTGCTGTGATCCGGCATTACTGGTGGGAAAAGAGGTCTGTGGCGAGCAGGGCAGGGTCGAGGGACTGTGAGAGCGTCATTAGAGCCTGTGGCGTGATTGATAATGAGTGTCACCTGCTAGCCACCGGTGTCTCTCGTCTCACGGAGGAGCGATGACAGTGAAAATGAGAGAGGACCAGTTGACCGTGAGGAACTGCCGCCATTGTTTAGTTTGGATTTATATTTTAATTTGCACATTAAAGTCGTTAAATGTCTGCCGGTTCCTGCCTCCTTCCTCCCTGAACGTTGAACATTGTTACAAGGTCTTAAGTCCATTGCAAGAGATTATGTGAGTGAGTTTATGATCAAATGTAAGTTGTTTCTGATTATCATGTAACCACTTTACCGTTTTCAAGCTATTTGCTTGAAGATTTATGCACTTAACTACCCAAAGTTATTTTGTTTCCCATGAAGGAAGGCTTTATACATCTATATAGTATATATAAACTGTTACATATATATAAACAGTTACACATACATGCAGTGTTTTGAAATTGGTAAGCCTATATAAATAATGCTCGATTACATCTTTAAAACAAAAATAAAATAAAGTATTATTCACATTAGTGAAAACTGACTGTTAAAAACTTGAAGATTTTACAACTAATTTAAACTTAGTTTAAGCTAGTCTGCTATTACTGATGTGTTGAAGCTTCCCTGTAGCTCAATCAGTAGAGCATTGGTACTTACAATGCCAAGGTTGTGTGTTTGAGCCCAGCACAAACAGTAAGTATAAATAAAAACAAATTGGTATATTACAATAGTTATTTTAGTATATCAAGATTATGTTTGCACACTACCATTTGTCTATTATGTGTGCTGACATTGAGCTGCCCTGTGGCTCAATCCGTAGAGCGTTGGTACTTACAGCGGTAAGGGTGTGGGTTTGAGGACAAGGCAAACGGTAGGTAGGTAGGTAGGTAGGTAGGTAGGTAGGTAGGTAGGTAGGTAGGTAGGTAGGTAGGTAGGTAGGTAGGTAGGTAGGTAGGTAGGTAGGTAGGTAGGTAGGTAGGTAGGTAGGTAGGTAGGTAGGTAGGTAGGTAGGTAGGTAGGTAGGTAGGTAGGTAGGTAGGTAGGTAGGTAGGTAGGTAGGTAGGTAGGTAGGTAGGTAGGTAGGTAGGTAGGTAGGTAGGTAGGTAGGTAGGTAGGTAGGTAGGTAGGTAGGTAGGTAGGTAGGTAGGTAGGTAGGTAGGTAGGTAGGTAGGTAGGTAGGTAGGTAGGTAGGTAGGTAGGTAGGTAGGTAGGTAGGTAGGTAGGTAGGTAGGTAGGTAGGTAGGTAGGTAGGTAGGTAGGTAGGTAGGTAGGTAGGTAGGTAGGTAGGTAGGTAGGTAGGTAGGTAGGTAGGTAGGTAGGTAGGTAGGTAGGTAGGTAGGTAGGTAGGTAGGTAGGTAGGTAGGTAGGTAGGTAGGTAGGTAGGTAGGTAGGTAGGTAGGTAGGTAGGTAGGTAGGTAGGTAGGTAGGTAGGTAGGTAGGTAGGTAGGTAGGTAGGTAGGTAGGTAGGTAGGTAGGTAGGTAGGTAGGTAGGTAGGTAGGTAGGTAGGTAGGTAGGTAGGTAGGTAGGTAGGTAGGTAGGTAGGTAGGTAGGTAGGTAGGTAGGTAGGTAGGTAGGTAGGTAGGTAGGTAGGTAGGTAGGTAGGTAGGTAGGTAGGTAGGTAGGTAGGTAGGTAGGTAGGTAGGTAGGTAGGTAGGTAGGTAGGTAGGTAGGTAGGTAGGTAGGTAGGTAGGTAGGTAGGTAGGTAGGTAGGTAGGTAGGTAGGTAGGTAGGTAGGTAGGTAGGTAGGTAGGTAGGTAGGTAGGTAGGTAGGTAGGTAGGTAGGTAGGTAGGTAGGTAGGTAGGTAGGTAGGTAGGTAGGTAGGTAGGTAGGTAGGTAGGTAGGTAGGTAGGTAGGTAGGTAGGTAGGTAGGTAGGTAGGTAGGTAGGTAGGTAGGTAGGTAGGTAGGTAGGTAGGTAGGTAGGTAGGTAGGTAGGTAGGTAGGTAGGTAGGTAGGTAGGTAGGTAGGTAGGTAGGTAGGTAGGTAGGTAGGTAGGTAGGTAGGTAGGTAGGTAGGTAGGTAGGTAGGTAGGTAGGTAGGTAGGTAGGTAGGTAGGTAGGTAGGTAGGTAGGTAGGTAGGTAGGTAGGTAGGTAGGTAGGTAGGTAGGTAGGTAGGTAGGTAGGTAGGTAGGTAGGTAGGTAGGTAGGTAGGTAGGTAGGTAGGTAGGTAGGTAGGTAGGTAGGTAGGTAGGTAGGTAGGTAGGTAGGTAGGTAGGTAGGTAGGTAGGTAGGTAGGTAGGTAGGTAGGTAGGTAGGTAGGTAGGTAGGTAGGTAGGTAGGTAGGTAGGTAGGTAGGTAGGTAGGTAGGTAGGTAGGTAGGTAGGTAGGTAGGTAGGTAGGTAGGTAGGTAGGTAGGTAGGTAGGTAGGTAGGTAGGTAGGTAGGTAGGTAGGTAGGTAGGTAGGTAGGTAGGTAGGTAGGTAGGTAGGTAGGTAGGTAGGTAGGTAGGTAGGTAGGTAGGTAGGTAGGTAGGTAGGTAGGTCTCAATTCTATGTGGCAGTGGATAGAATCCCTCAGCGTCAGGCCGTGATTGACAACGTGCTCAACCAGTGTTGCACGGTTCTTCGGTCCTCTTTGAGCACCTTTTTGTTTTCCTCTACCTCCAGCATGGCCTCCATCTCTTCCTCTTCTATTGATTCCTCTTTCTCATCTTCCTCCCCTTCCTCCTCCTTGTCCTCCTCGTCTTACTCTTTCCATTATGCTTGAAGACTGATGAACTCACCTGCTTTTTTTATAGTGCTTATACACCTGATCTGTGTGTCTACAAATAAGCAAACAAGTGTTTGCACACCTGATGACTGTGCTGAACCAATTGGTTGGATGGTGCGGTAATTTGACAGTCAGTGCTTTGGTATTGCAAGGAAGTGACTTTATAATAGATTTTTGTGTGTAATGTATGTTAAGTGTGTTTAGTGTTTTGCAAATCACTGTGTGTAGAGTTTTGCAACAAGTGAGGTTGACAATGTGCTTATAGTTGTGCAAATATGGGCTGATGTTTTGCTTTTTGAGTGTAAGGTTTTGCTAATAGTGTACTACTTTTAATTTTAGTGTGTAAGCAATCCAAAAAAACTGTAAATCACCTTTCACTCCCATTCTGACATTCAGCAGGAAATTGTCTTGATCAGGATCACACCCCTAAATGCAGTGAAGCAACTGCCATGTGATTGTTTGATTAGATAATTGCATTAATGAGAACAGGTGTTCCTGATAATCCTTTAGTCAAGTCAAGTCAAGTCACCTTTATTTATATAGCGCTTTTTACAATGTAGATTGTTTCAAAGCAGCTTTACAGTGGTCACAGAAAAGACAATATAAACAAAATTTGTTTGGCTGAACAGCAGCTCCAAAAGAGCAGGCGAATCAATACAATTGATGAACTTTAAGTGTTAAGTTTCCCCAACTGAGCAAGCCATAGGCGACAGCGGCAAGGAACCAAAACTCCGGCAGGTGACGTAACGAATGAAGAATAGAATGGAGAAAAAACCTTGGGAGAAACCAGGCTCAGTCGGGGGACCAGTTCTCCTCTGGCCAAAGCCAAACAGTACATGAGGTGAGTACCTACCTACCTACCTACACTTTAGGTGAGTGTATTTGTTCTATACTTGGAAAATATATGTAATTTAACTTGTCCTTGTGCAGGAGGATGATGAAGGCTTGGAGGCATGAGGAATAAACTGAAACTTCATGACATCATCTCACCATGTTGTGCATTCACACTCGATAGTTCGATAGTGCTTCACCAGAAAATATGCTAAGGTGTTCTCAATGCATTTGCGATCCAGCATCTTGTTCCCTCTTAGGCAACTAGGGTTACATTCATAACCTGAGATGTCATTCGGGACGCCGGTGAACTGCAGTCAGCAACTTATTGGTCGTATTCGCACTTGTGCGCACACAATGTACAAGAGACTGAACATGAATATGCTCCTGGCAAAGTTCTATTTTGTCCTTTGTTTCTGAAGTAAAAAGTTGGAAATAAGATTAGATGAATATGTAAATATGTGCTGTGCACTTTAACTTTCTATAACAAAATATTCACACTACAAAAATGACAGAGGTAAGAAACCGCAGTTAAGAAAGCATCTGATCATAGTGATGTGAACATTTGCACCAGCTCTGCAATCACTGGCATCATATCGACAGATGAGGCAGTTAAAATGACACTGTCATGATAGTTTGATTATAAAGTATATTTGAGACTATATGCACTGTAGATCTGACTATGTGAGACAAAAATTTGCATGACACAAAGAGATTACAGTACAGAATGGCTCTTTCGGCATTATCCTGAATATTGTATAAGCATTAATTTTGTGTGTCACTGAACAAGAGACAGCATGAGTAAATGTAATAGCGACACCGACCGAGTCCTAAAATTAATCTACAGGGTTTCATAGATAACTTCCCCAACTTCTAGGGTCTCGGGGAAGGTCTCATTTTTGTATGTTTTGTTTCAAGGTGTTCACAAATTGGCAATACAAAAAGCGATTAATAGGCTTTTTGTATTCATTTTAATATTCGATTGAAATTAATATTTCCCCTGTAACTTTAGCAGTTATATGAAGATCCAGTGTAGCTGTACAATGTATGACAGTACAGTAAAAAATATGTTATACTGAACCACCGGTGGACACGGTTTTTGGTTTAGGTTTTTGTTAGATCATGCAGCCAACAATTAAGTCATGATTCTACTGAGAAATCCTGAAGACCACAAGCATTTGGATAATTACTATTCAAATGAAGCATATTCTCTCTCTAAAGGGTATAACAACCACCATGTGTTATTTATAGGGCCAGACCAGAGAATGCTTGTGCATGACACACAAGGATTACATATTTCCATATAAAGCAAGCCGGATAATCATTTGGAGAGAATGAGATGTCAGGAGTGACAAACTGCTTCTTGAATTAATAGGCACTTTAAATATGCACCATTTAGTACCATTCAAAAAATCTTTTTTGAACACGGAAGGGTGATAAAGAAAGGAAATTATTAATATTCTGGCTTATAGGGCTTATTTATCAGTGACAAAATGTCAAAATGACAAAATGCTCACACTTCATTTGTGTTCATATACCTTTTCCAAGTGAGCATTGCTACTGTCATGGCACATTAGTTGAACAACCTCTTCGGAGCGCGATTGAACTGTCAAGTTTAAACTTATAAACATGGTCAGTTGCATTACACTACATCAGTGTTATTCACCTATCATTTTCTTCTGATGTTAGGAATTACTTCTGGTTACACTTTAAAATGTTTATTGTAAAACCAACAGTAACTTACTGGTAACAATTATCCAGGAGCTGAATTTCATACTACGACAAAACTACTGTAAAAATAACTACAGTAGATTTTAGCATCCTGTAAAATAAATTTCAGCATACTGTTATTTTTATTATTATTATTTTATTCAGTTTTATTATTTAATTCAATAACACAAGTTATTGGTTCACATCAACAGCTTAATTCAGTTTTCATCTTTCACATTTCATAGCTGAACTTCAATATCATATATAGATAACTGTCAGGGTTCTGTCACTTTGATCGAGTTTACTTGTGGTTTTGGTGACAGAGCCCTGACACTGTCGTATTGTCATGTTTTCCTGGGAAATTGCAACTTCGAGTGTGCTGTAGTCTAGCTTTTGTGTTGGGATTCAAACATTCATGCTCTGTTTGTCTGTCTTATGTTGAGTGTTCGCTCATTCTTGTGTGCTCTGTCTTATTGTGTAGCATGTGGTTCAAGTTTACATCGGCCGAGTGCTTTCACGTCATGTTTTTTTCTTGTGCTGTGTAGTGTGCAGTGTTTTTCACAAGCTTATGCTTGTTTTCATTGGCTACATGTTCATGTCTCTAATCTCCTGTTTATTGTCTTGACCCCGCTCATCTTCTTTCCTCATTATTGGTTTGATTTGCCCCACCTTTCTTTCCTCGTTACCTGCCTAGTTTGTTCCCTATTTATGCTCCTTATGTTTGGTGTCCTGTGCCAGATTGTTGTATGTTTGTGTCATTTTTTTCCTGTCAAGTTGTTTTGTTGTTTATTTTATTTTTGTTAAATAAAAGACTTTCTCCTACATACAGTACAAGTTTACAAGTTTAATTCGTTCCAAGAGCGAGCTCGTAACCCAAAATGCTCGTACACCAAAACAAATTTCCCCATAAGAATGCACTAAAAATCAATTAATTCGTTCCACATGACCACAAATGCCCATTTTAAATATTTTTTTGCTTTTACCCTATTAATTGCAGTTAAAATTGTAACCATTAAGATCTCATATAAATACTAATTAATAACTGACAATTAAACTCTAAAAATACTTGACAATTTACTGTAATGCACTTCAGGTTTGAGCAGCCTGCTTGGAGGAGAGAGAGGAGGGAGCAGGGGGGAAAGCAAGGATGAAAGCAAATGAGTGAATTTATTATTATAGTGCAGAAAACAAATTAAGTGATAATCCAGAGTTAGAGTCGTGGAACATGGGAGCCGCGAAAGAACGAATTCACGGGAGCCGTGAACGAAGGGAGCCGCGAGAGAACAAATTCACGGGAGCCGCGAGAGAACTAGGGGAGCGCGGGGCACAAAGTAATGCGGGTTAAATAGTAACAGCGATTTTTTTAGATAGTTGCACAGGCATAAATGGGACGTGCTAAAGGACTTTTCATCACACTGTTTGCACACGTCTGTTTGCACACGAGAAATTTCATCAAAGTTTGGATGAGAACCACAGGAAAAACTGTTTTGGCAGCATGTAAATATTTTTTGTTATAATAGTTGTTTTTTCGATTTTCAAAGAATGTGTGAAAGATTGTTAGTCTAATCTTATATTGTTATGATTACCATCTTCTTGGCTAAAAGATGGTACCGTTTTGAAAGACGTGAAAAACACATAGTGGCTGCTATCCGGTCCTGAAGTAAACAAGACAGCGCGGGGTTAGTTGTGACACTAGCCGCATTGAACAAGTTGCATCAATAATCATATATTTTGCATTGTATTAACCTATTAAAACGTTTTTTCATGTCATTACATTGTTCAAAACACAAATGTAAAAAATAAAGGAAAAAATATATTTAATTCATAAGTTATGCTTATGATCATCAAGACGCAACTTTTTTAAACAAATAAAATACGTGAATGAACTTGCATTGGATAACATGGTGCTTACAACTAACCCGTCTGTTAAAACGAGCCCCACTCACGGGGGGTAAGAAGTCACATTTTAACTCCTTGCGCTTTTGCCGATACTGCACAGAAACGGCAGGTCCGACGAACATGAAAACAGCGCTCATTTGTAGGAGAGGCTTATATGTTGTTTGTATAAAAATATGGTTTGTCTAACCCTATTACTTTGTTTATTATTTGGCTAAAACCGTGTATATTTCACTACGTTAACAATAGCGATCACAATTAATGTTTAGAATATGAGGTAAAAACTTATTTAAATCACTTATAAAAGTGTTACTGTGGTGAATGATGCAGCCAATGAATGAGTTATGGGGTTATAAAGGGGTTGGAACCTCCTGACTGTGTTATGAGAGGCTGTCATTAGGATATTTCATGTAAAAAAGCGCACAAGGATGCTGAGCGTCAGGACTTTTTCCACACAAAACTGCAAGGGAAATTTTTTTCTCGTACACCGAGGTATTACTGTATTTGAGTCCTCACTGTTCCTTAACCATATTTCATCATTTAACTGAGGAAAATACTAGTGAGTGCAAATTTTACTCTTGATCAGATATTTTTACGAAAACGTTTGATATACAGTAATACCTCGGTTTACGAGCGACTTGGTATACGAGAAAATCGGTGTACGAGCAAGGAGGGTCGAATCGGTGTACGAGCATTGTATCGGTGTACGAGAAAAAAATTCCCTCACCCATGCGCAGTTCTGTGTGGAAAAAGTCCTAACGCTCAGCATCCTTGTGCGCATTTTTACATGAAATATCCTAATGACAGCCTCTCATAACAGTCAGGAAGTTCCAACCCCTTTTATAAACCCTTAACTCATTCATTGGCTCTATCATTCACCACAGTGATATTTTTATAATTGATTTACAGAAGTTTTTACCTCATATTCTAAACATTAATTAATTGTGATCACTATTGTTCACGTAGTGAAATATACACGGTTTTATCCAAATAATAAACAAATTAATAGGGTTAGACAAACCATATTTTTATACAAACAACCTGCCGTTTCTCTGCAGTATCGGCAAAAGCGCAAGGAGTAAAATGTGACTTCTTACCCCGTGAGCGGGGCTCGTTTTAACAGACAGCGGGTTAGTTGTAACACCATGTTATCCAATGCAAGTTCATTCACATATTTTAATTTGTTTAAAAAAAGTTGCGTCTTGATGATCATAAGCATAACTTTTTTCCTTTATTTTTTACATTTGTTGTGTTTTGAACAATGTAATGACATGAAAAACGTTTTTAATAGGTTAATACAATGCAAAATATATGATTATCGATGCAACTTGTTCAATGCGGCTTAGTGTTACTACTATTAACTAACCGCTGTCTTGTTTACTTCAGAACTGGATAGCAGCCACTATGTGTTTTTCACCTCTTTCAAAATGGTACCACCTTTTAGCCAAGAAGATGGTAATCAAAACAATATAAGATTAGACAATCTTTCACACATTCTTTGAAAATCGAAAAACAACTACTATAACAAAAAATATTTACATGCTGCCAAAAGAGTTTTTCCTGTGGTTCTCATCCAAACTTCGATGAAATTTCTCGAAAAATGGCCAGAAGACATGTGCAAACAGTGTGATGAAAAGCCCTTTAGCACGTCACATTTATGCCCCTGCAACTATCTAAAAAAATCTCTGTTATTATTTACCCCGCGTTACTTTGTGCCCCGCGCTCCCCTAGCTCTCTCGCGGCTCCCGCGAATTCGTTCGTTCGCGGCTCCCGCGAATTCGTTCGTTCGAGGCTCCCATGTTCCACGACTTTAACTCTGGATTATCACTCGTTTGTTTTCTGCACTATTATAATAAATTCACTCATTTGCTTTCATCCTTGCTTTCCCCGCTCCCCTCTCCTCCCTCCTCTCTCTCCTCCAAGCAGGCTGCTCAAACCTGACATGTATTACATTAAATTTTCAAGTATTTCTAGAGTTTAATTGTCAATTATTAATTAGTATTTATATGAGATCTTAATGGTTACAATTTTAACTGCAATTAATAGGGTAAAACCCAAAAAATATTTAAAATGGGCATTTGTGGTCATGTGGAACGAATTAATTGATTTTTAGTGCATTCTTATGGGGAAATTTGTTTTGGTGTACGAGCATTTTGGTTTACGAGCTCCCTCTTGGAACGAATTAAACTCGTAAACCGAGGTATTACTGTATATTATATATCAGAATAAAACTTAGAAATAATGTTACTCTGAAAACAACAGAAATCATTTACAGTGTTTACCTTAAGTCGTTCTAGATAAAAGCATCTGCTAAATAATTAAATGTAAATATTCCAGGGAAATAGGTGTGAATTTTTAAGTGGAATTACGCGGCCAGCAGTGCTGGCTGGTTCTCATGTTCACAAGGACAGAATATAGGGCTTTGCTCCAAGCCAAATGAGTTTGCACATTAAATGTCATATACTAGTTAAAAAAATAAACATTAATTGGAACTAAATGATATTCTCCAGTGCTAGAGTAATGAGCTTTTTATTTTTAATCATCCATCTGCCTCAGTTTTTAATTAACGAGCTGAGCTAAGAGAGCTGGGATAATTCCCATCAAAACCTCTCTCAACAGCGCTGATTTGAATTTTCTTTACCTTTTAGTTTAATGATTCTACTTTCTCTAACATTAAGTACTGCGATAATAAGGGTAAAACTAAGCTAATGGTAAGCAAAAATTTAACATCTTAGGGGATTTTTCTGCAATTTATGATTAAATAGCGTGATTTATTTGTTAACAAAGTTGGTGAAGGGGTATACAAAGTTTGCGCGCACACACACACAAGAAAAAAAATCTGCATCTACATTATTAAAGCAAACAGCACCTTCGACAAAAAGCACAAAATTACTCAAATAATAATATACTGCTTTTTGGCACTGTTAAACTGCATGAAATGGCAATTCATTAGAATGATCTTACTCCTGATTGGAGTTGAAGTCTGAATAAAACAGGAAAAGAAGCGTTAAGGCTTCACAAGACATACCACATGCTGTTAGTGACAATGTGACCCAAATAACACACATTTTAAAATGACACATTTAACTATGAAAAATACTTATTTTGGCATTGCTGAAAAAACAGCATGTAGAACAATGCGGGAACTGCGCCAAAAGATAATACAACCTTGCATAATGCATAATGCAACCCTGAATGAATTACTTCCCTGAAAACATGATTCTTTCTGGGAGGAACATGTAAATAATCACTTTATGTTCTGTAGCTGCACATATTTGCATTTCATTAAACCTTGGTGTTAAACAAAACAGATTTCATAATGAATTCCCAATGCTTTGTTCTGGAAATGCAGCATCTCATAAAAGCGCTAATGAGAGCAGGTTTGAGAAGAGAAAATTTGGAAGGACTGTGAATGGATGTTAAATTATAAAGGATTTTACACAATATAGAATCCTTAATCTGCCCTGATATAATGTAATTTATTTAAGCATTTATATAATTTTAATTCAAAGAAAATAAAACAATCAATAGATAAAATAAGTCAGTCTTTGTCCTTCTCCTCTCCCTTTTCCCCCCTTTTCTACTAGTTAGTTTGTTGGTCGAACAATTCCCAACAGTGGACATTTATTTTATTTTAAGATTACTACATAAGTACTATGTAATTGCTATGGTAATAAAATAAAATTAAGCAAAATTACAAACAATGAACCCTAATTAATATTACTCAGTACTTATTTGATTAAGTGCAACGTAACTATGTCACATTAAAATCAAATGAAACCAAAAGTTTTCAAGATGTTCATATAATACAAGAAAAATCCAGAGTAGTAAATGTTTTATGAAAAATCAATAACTAGAACAAAAGCACTTGAAGTTGAAGAAACATCTAATTATGAACAAATCTCTTACACCAACAGAAAAAGTTTACTAGGTGCATCTTTTGTCATTTCAAGATAGTGTGGATATGATTCAGTACTGGACCCATGAATGTTAATTATGATTATCATAAAGTATCTGAATGATATTAAACACCACAAGCCAAGGAAGCTAAATGGACAGCCTCCCACTTTCATCAATCATTGAACAGCGTGTGTCATGCGGTTGACCCCGAGAAATCATTCTCTGCCGGGCAATAATGAGCTGAGCCGCCAATAGATTCACATAAGTAGGGCAGAGACGGTCCATAACGAGAGAACTCCTGTCTGCAACTCCCATGATCCTTCACCCCGCCTACACAAACTCCTCTATTCTCACACATCACTGCAGCAACAAAATCCGTAATTGAGTTTTTGGATCTTACTGTTCAGCTTGCACTTTATTTCACCTTCATCCTACCACAGTGCTTCACTCAAAGGAGAGAATGAGAGTTTGACAAGAGCGCTGACATGTAATACAACCACTTTTTTTTATTTCAATCCAGCCTAACAAAGCAATTGTCATGTGCTTACATTTTACGGCAGCCCTGGATGAGTCATTATATGTACAGATGGTCACAGCCAGTCACATTCTGTGAGAACGATTGTTGACATGAGGACATTTCTACCTGTTCCAGTGTGAAACTACATGGGGATCTGCATGGAGCGTGTGTATGTGTGAGCTTGCAGGTTCAAAGCCAGTGCAGTGAATCATGGCTTAAAGCTTGCTATATTCACCCATGCACACTGATTGAACCAGCTTACTGACCTCCCACTGTTATCCGGCCTCCGGGGCCTGAAACAAATAACAAGACGCTTTCTTCCAGAACAATCCGTATGAAAAACATAATTTCTTTGTTTGATAAGTAAGACTAAGAGTGTCTGACAGGTTTAGTACATTCTATTTCCACAAAGGACTTTTAGAAAGGTTTAGAAACCAAATCAATAGTGCATAGTGTACTCCATGTGAGTACATGTTAATAAAACTACAGATGCTTAAGGATGTTTTGGTTCGTATTTTGTTGCAAGATGGCAAGTTCAAGTTCAAAATCTTGTTTTTTTTTAATGCCCTTAAAAGGTAACATATACCAGTTAATGCAATAGTCCACTCAAAAACATTTCCTTAATCTCACAGCGTTCCAAACATGCATGATGTTTTCTCGTTATTGAATCACAAAGGATAGACTGCATAGAAAAGAGATGCTGTCACAACTTCATCACCTGCAAATAGAATCTGACCCATAATTACACTAATTACAAAGTTATGAATGTAGACTCGATTGCGAAGATATTTTACTGCAATTTGGACCTTCATTAAATCTATTTTGTGTTCTTAATGAATTTCTTCATGTTCATCCTTAAATGATCGTTTATTAAAGTATTTGGCTAATAACCCTCGTTTTATGAGCGCTGTAATGTTTTCTGCACTTTCCCATGACAATAAAAACTGAAAGTACATAGTTGGCATGATTCGCTGTCAAGTTATTTTTAATGCAAAATCCTAAAAAAGGCAATATAAAGACCAGGCAGACATAGAGAAATATTTTTTTCTTCATAACACCATTAAGTTTTTACTCAGCTAACAAAATATATTCTAGTAGCATCTACCTAATGTTCCCAGTAAATAATGAAAACCTTATTTCAGAATGTTCTTCAGAATGAGGAGGACGAAGACACAGAACACAGGAACGGACTGAACTTACTTTAACAATAAACTCAAACAAACACTTCAGAAATACACACAAAAAGGGCACATCTTGTGCAAAACGAGGTAAACAGTCCAACGGAAAACGACTCGGGTGGAAACACAACATTCAACCTTAGCATCGATGGATAGACAGAGGGAAACAAAGGGTTGAAATACACAAGGGCTAATGTGGAAATAAGACACAGCTAACAAGGTTATGATGATGAGACAGGTGAAACACTGGATAAGCACTGGGATATCATGGGAGGAACCAGGATGTAAACAGACATGACAGACTTGTGACATGAACATTGAAAATAGTTCAATTTGTTTAGAACTTTGAGAGAACCTTGCCAGAATCTAAGCCAAAGTTCTGAGAACATTCACTGTTAGTCGTAATGGAATGATGTTGTGAAAGACGAAGGCGAGGAAGTCATTTATTAAACAAAAACACTTTAAATATGAACAGAAAATGGCACACTTGTGCATAAACAACGGAAACTCAGATTAACTAGGAGAATACAGAACATGGAGACAGTGACATAGGATCGTTAACAATCGACAAAGACAAGGGAAAACATGAGGGTTTAAGTACACAGGAAAATGGGCAACATCTAACGAGACTAACAACGGGGAGTGGCAAAGGAGACGGAAACACAATGGATCACACTGGAGGTAACAGAAAGTGACGAGACACGACATGACTGTGACATTAGTATAGCACTTTCAAATAATTTTATTTAATGGAACCTGTTGAAAATATTTGGTAAGTGGAAAAATGGGTTACAGATGAACCCACTTTTTTATGGGGGTTTTTCTGCCCCACAGAATGAAAATAAAGGGGATGCAGTGTTTTGGGGATTTCGTTGTATGAACAAAACATTAAAAAAATATCTTTGTTTATGTTACTTTTTTAGGTTCAGCTGTTCTACATAGTAGCTTTTTATGACCTCTTCAAAGCACATTATGTTAAACATAAAGGCAAATGATCAATTTTCATTAATATTAAAACTGGTTTGTTAATATCCTCACTGAGCTATATTTGAATTGTGAATGAGCAGCAAGATCCATTGAAAGTGCAGCGGAGTCACGTTTTCCCTTATAGTTTGTGAAAGCCCTGGAGTATCAGTCAGCCACGTCTACTTCCTCCTCGTTCACGTGTGTCCTTAACCTGCCACAACTGATCGCGCTTCATCCGAGGAAGCATGCATTGCCATTCACTCGTGCTTTACGGGGGAGTCGAGGCGGTGCAGATTTGCTAAAGGCAAAAGACAAACTGATTCATGTAAATTTATAAATATATGAATGCAGAAGCTCTAAAAATAGACTTGTTTTCCCCTGCAAAACCCATTCATTTGAGACGGGCTCCTTTCACTAGGGAGGCACTTATAGAGGCATCTGTTTATAGATGCACTTCCTGTCTCATATGAGAATACTACACATATGGTAGAAATGTGTAATTTATTGTTTGTCACTATGGTCTATTAGATGGCTTTCCTCTTTTAAATGTAAGTGATGTAAAAACTCTACATTTGTGTGGCGGACATCAGCTTTATAAAACTAAGAATCATTTCAATATCCACCAAGACTGATTACACAAAATGATCACGGTGCACAGAATTGAAGCACTCTGGATAAATCAGTACCATTTTATACTTTAATATAGAAAATGAAATGAAATGGCACATTAGTTTTGTTCAATGACAGATCAACCTGCCAGTAGAGATGATGATAACAGCTTCTCTCCTTTGTTTGATTTAAGTATATAGTAGTTAAAGAAACCTATTAATATAAAGTGTGACTTAATCTATACATATTTTATATGTGAGAACTAATCCATGGTTATGCTGACTGATAATCAGCATGATTATCATCAAGGAATACATTTGAAAGTAAAAGCTGATTTTAGAATTTAGCTGGTTTTAGAATGATTCTATAGGCCAGCTCACAAAGCACACGGTTCTATACAATCCACACGTAACGCAATATTCTTGTCAAGGAGACAAATGAGGTCCATCTGGTGAAGAAAAGGAATCAAATTTTCTTCCCAGTCATGAAACATTCTGTCGTACCCACAGTGGTCCTGATACCAGTTTGAAAATGGGCATTTTCCAGCTCGGCTGACTATACCATCAAGGAGAATATGAAAGCAGTGTCAGTTGTGATCATGATTTATGACTAGAATTCAGTATAAACTCTAAGCTCAATTAGCGCTAACATTGCAAAAACTGGAAAATGCAAAATTTGTATTCTTACACCTATTGATACAATCACAATTTATGGACGATGGTGTTTGGGTTAAAATCATCTAGCATGAGTATAACAATAAACAAATGCATGCATTTGCACACACCTTGCATTTAAATATTATTTTGTTTCCCCCCTTCCTATTTAAAGCACACTGTCAAAGCATTGCAAAATAAACCATTGAATACTTTTTATTATGAAGTCAATACAAATATAACAATGACTTTTTTTAAACATAACCCCTTTGGAAGTGACTTGCAAGTGAAGGACAGAAATGTCAAAATAAGAGTGCTTTATTTATTTATAGTTCCAGTGCAGCATGTGGTTCTTATTGAAGATATTCAGTATGGTTATAAAAGAAGAATGTAAGAGATTCAGATATTTTCAGATACTTGGATTTCGACAGTCAAAGATTAAACACAAATTAGAATATCAATTATTCCTTAACACCTTGCTGTGAAGTATAGCTTTTCAACTTGAATCAACATGTGAATTATTATAAAATAAATAAGTAGGATGTGTACATTCAAATATGAATAGCTTTATGACATTTCTACCTGAATAAATGTGCATTATTATTATTAAAAAAGAAAAAAAATAATAAACTATTAATCATTTAACAGTGATTAAATACCAGTTTGTTTGTTTATTTAATTAAAAAGTGAAAAAGACTTTACAATCCAATTGGGTTATATATAAGATATAAAACCATCCAGAAATTTGAAAAAGAGCCTGAGAACAGAGTTGCACCAGTCAACCAAATAAAAGCTCTGCATATCACCGGCCAATATGTAAGGGTGACACAAAAGATGCCTTTACAAAAAAATCACATGAAAGCATGTCTGGAGTTTGTCCTTCGCATGCCCCTGAGACCAGCCATCTTTTAAAAAGGGAACACAGAAGAATACTTCATAGCGGATCATGGCAAAGTAGGAATATTTCTTAAACTTCTTAGGTCGTGCACTAGCTTCTACCAGTGCTCAAAGACACATAACTAGGGATGTTTCTTTCAACTGCCATTCCCATAGTTCAATGTTTCCTACTATTCTTCTTTCAGTGGCCACATTTAGGATGTAACCTATGCCTTACTAATTAAGGAATTCATATTTTAATTCAGCAAGGAATGCATTTAATTGATCAGAGGTAGCAGTAAAGATATTTATTATGTTACAAAAGATTTCTATTTCAAATAAATGCTGTTTTTTTTACTTTTCATTCAAAGAATAACTATTAAAAAAATCATGTTTTCCAGAAAAATATTAAGCAGCTCTACTGTTTTCAATGCTAATGAAAAAATGTTTCTTGAGTACCATATAATTTCTGAAAGACCATATGACACTGAAGACTGGAGTAATGAATTCTACTTCACCATCACAGGAATAAATTACATTAATATAGAAAACCATTATTTTAATTAATTTCTCAATATTACGTTTTTTAATATTGTATTTTAAAAAGCCTTGGCGAGCATAAGATACCTTTTTTAATAAGAATATTTAATCAGAAATAATAATCTACTATATTTTCTAATTCTAATTATATTATTGTCACGCAGACTTGAAACAAAACCAGAAAAAAAAGAGCTGGATCTAATTGCAAGCATTTCTTTTTAAATATATAAAATTTAAAATTACTCAAACACAACAACCAGATACACACAACAACCATCATTACAAAGTTGAGGTCAGACAAAGACTGAACCAAACAGGGCTAAAAATACACCTGGACACCGCAGGACTTAAAAAGGTAATTAATAAGATACAGGTGAGACACATGGCAAAACCATGGCAACAGCGCATGAACACAGAAAACTGAATTAGGAGCAATGCAAAACTCAAAGTTCAACTGAAGTAAAACACAAACAAATACCAGATTATATTATATTTAGGGCTGCAGCGACGAGCTGATGTCATTGATCGTGTCACATTATTTACGTTCATTTTGAATAATGCCAACTTATGCTCCTGATCATGAATCTATCACATAAAGCCAGACCACGATCAAAAGTGTAAGAATACTTTAAACAAAAGTGCTCTACGTGATGTTCTAAAAAGGCGTTTGTGTTTTAATTCTGGCACTTTATTTGAACTGTTTAAACATTTGGTTAGAAAATATTTTAATAAAAGTTTAAAATACAAATTGTAGAAGTTTTACTTATTATTTTGGAAAGATAGCCAAAGGATTAATCAGCTAGTCCCAATTTAAAAATTTTTTTTTTTTTAGATTAAATTAAATAAGATTAGTCGACTAATTGAACACCCCAAGATAGATTAATCAACTATAATAATAATCGTCAGCTGCTGCTTTAATAATGTTATATTCATTATATTATATTATATTATATTATACTATATTATATTATCAAAGCTAGAAATTATCTGAAAACATTCCCCTACTTTTGAATGTGCCAACTTTAATAATTTTCTTTTTAAAATCATGATTTTTAACCTTAAGGTATGTTTCATTGTGATTTCTTGATGCAAAGTTGGAATTCTTTGATCATAATAGGACCCAATACGTTATGCTGCTGGCATTTATTCTTCTGCAAATGTCTTGCCGTCTGTAATATAATGCCTATATCTCTGTTGAACACTGTGACAGAACAGATGACCACAATAAGAGATCAAAGTAGGTATTTTGGGCCTCGCAAAATACATCTTGCACCAAAAGCAATTATTTCGGTCCACTTTACTTGCTCAGCATAAATGCGTCTAATCAAATGCAGTCACACACTTCACAATTACTAGGGGTCAATGCCTATCATGTCCTTGGGTGCATTTTTTTGGTTAATACTATAACCAGTCAGCGGCATACACATCAGAAGGGTCTAATAGGCATTTACTTCTCTCATCTTCTCTCAGTTTGGAAAGTACTTCTAGCACTAACAGGATTAGAGAAAAAATTCATTGCCCAGGCACAAGCGAAAGCCTTGAGGTGCCTAACGCTGTTTGCCTGTGATCGCCAATATGTCCTCGGGGGATTAGTACATCTGGGGTGTACGTCTATTACATCAATAATACCGATAAGCGAAAGAGGTATTTTTTTAAGCCCAGGTACATACGTGGGAATGTGATCAATCATAGTTTTTCAGGAGGAAGTGACATTATGACATTGATTATGATTACTTTTTTTTTTTTACACTATGCAACAAAACGCATATAGATCAATCAAACATTTCTGTAATCACCCTTCTTCGGTAAGTCATACAGTATTACTTTCCCCTGGAATCCTTAAACAACCTTTAAATGTCACTCCCCACTCTAGATAAGGATCTGGGGTCTCGTTTATAAAGCATACTTACACACAAAACGGCGCTAGAAACGTACGTACGCCAGTTCCCATGCAAAGGTTGTGCTCTATGGACTTAATACTGGACTTGAAATGTTGTCAATATGATAATCATGCACTGTTTGGCTATTGGCCAGAGGAGAACTGGTCCCCCGACTGAGCCTGGTTTCTCCCAAGGTTTTTTCTCCATTCCGTTCTTCATTCATTCATTCCGTCACCTGCTGGAGTTTTGGTTCCTTGCCGCTGTCGCCTATGGCTTGCTCAATTGGGGAAACGTAACACTTAATATTCATAAATTGTATTGATTCGCCTGCTCTTTTGAGGCTGCTGTACAGCCAAAACAAACTTTGTTTATGTTGCTTTCCTGTGACCACTGTAAAGCTCCTTTGAAACAATCTGCATTGTAAAAAGCGCTATATAAATAAAGGTGATTTGACTTGACTCTATAAAAAATAAACTTCTAGAGACAAAAGGGAATTGGCGACACAGATGGTAAGGTTGTGAACTGATGTTAGATTGTAGAAAATAAATGTGAGAAGAACGATTAAAGAATTAATGACATTTAATTTTCACTCCATTTCATACGTTATATCCACATTATCATGAAGATTAAATCCAACAGTGTTATTTGTGCCGATTGTTCATTCAAACTTTGTTACACTGGTGCCTGAAACCTGTGATCAAGAAATCGGCATGCCTTCATACAGCCAGCTCAACCAATGCTGTTTTTCATGTGTCTCACCTGTGTCTTTTTACTCAACATCAGGTGCTGATGGAGCTTAGGTTGGAACAGAAGGATCGCTTACGCCTGCTGGTCCAAGTACTGGAAGAGGACCAGCAGATACAAAGCTTACTTGGCCAGGAGGTCTCCCTGGACACAGCCCCCTACGTCCTGTTGATGATGGTTCCACAGGATGACCCGAGGGACCTCTTTTGTAGACCTCATTGAAAAGACAGCGGAGGCGTATGGAATGAACGCGTGCTCAGTGGCCGGTGCACCTGACCACTACCTGTAACGAACCTCATGACCTATGATGATTTGAAGCAAACAATCTTCCAGAGGGTACAAAATATGTACAAAATTGTCAGTGCTTCCACTAAGAGGACAAAAGAGACCGTGGCTGACCTTTCATTATGGCCCAACAGCTCCAGGACGGTTGTTGTTGTACATGGCTGACGGCCAACATTGAGGAGTTGGTGGTACTGGAGCAGTTAATTGCTCGGCTTTCAGAAGGGACGGCGTCACTGAAACAGGCCATCCAGCCGGCTTAGGATCATCTAGTGGTGTACTCCTAACCTTTCTCGCTCTCCAACCCCTCTCCTTCCCTTCTTGTTCTTTTTGGTAGATATTGGTAGATCCCCTTATTGTCATTATCTAAAGAAAAAAAAAAGTTTATTACATCAATTTATTACTCTTCCGTTGTTCGGAGCGCCAGCCAGATTCTCAAGGACAAAATCCTCTGGCCACATAATACGTATATTGTCATGCAGCATCTAATGCAGTGGTCCCCAACCCCCGAATTCGCGAACCGGTCCGTGGATCAAATGGTACTGGGCCCCCCCCCCCCCCCGTCAACAATCTCGCAGTCACCGGTCCGCGGCAAAATTATCAAACGTTTACCGGTCCGCGGCACAAAAAAGGTTGGGGACCACTGATCTAGTGCTTGGATGGAAACACTATGGAGTCAAAAAAAAATGGAAACACTATGGAGTCAAAAGCATCTGAGGTCGCTTCGTGCCCCTCACATCCTGGGCAAGCTCAATTGTACAGCCAAAGGACGCAGCCCACACTCCCAGAAGAGTGATGACTCAACCCCCAGATAGTTCAGCTAACTTGGAGACAATTTTGGGCCATACAGGTAGACCTTTTTGCCGCTTCAGACACGTTACATTGCCAGTAGTATTACTTCAGGGCCGAGGGGACCCTCAGCACAGATGTGTTGGCACACAGCTGACCTCAGGGCCTTGGCAAGTATGCATTTCCTCCTGTGAGCCTTCTCACACAGAGTCAGGGAGTACAAGAAGCAGGTCTTGCTAGTTGCACCCTACTGACCCAACTGAACCTGTTTACCCTCGCACGGAAAGGACCTGCTTTCGCAGAAACAGTGCACCCTATGGCACTGGCTTTCAGGCCCCTGGAAGCGCCACATGTAGTCACTGGATGGGACGCAGAGGACTTAGGTGGCCCACTCCCAGCAGGGATACTATCACTATCACTACCACGAGAGCAACCTTTACAAGGCATGCTTATGCTCTGAAGTGGAATCTGTTGTTTAGTTGTGCTCATTTCAGGCTTCAACATTAAAATGCAAAGCAAAGAGTGCAGTAAAAATTAAGGACTTGTTACAAACATCAAGGAATTTAATTAAAAGAAAAGCAATAAATTATCTTACCCAACTTTACTTAACTTAAGCAATAAGTTGTCAACTATATATTTTTTCATTCTTATTACTAAATGGGACTGAATTGGATTTAACTGTTTGTACTTCGTTACTACTGTACTTACTAAAAATAAATGAAAGAGTTAATGAAAAACAGCATTATAAAATATACATACAGTGCCAATTTAATTGCAATTTGAGGAAATTTGTTGACATTGTAGTTTATTTACCTAGCAGCCCTTTGCATCCTCTCTTCTATAGAGTAAGTTCAAGTTGTTTTTTTTGTTTTTTTCTTTTTTTTTTATTTACTTTCCATGTTTGTTATTATTGTCCTTTTTGCATTGCTGTTGTGGTCTGGAAGATTTCCTGCTTCTCATGCTTTCAGTATGTCATCCACATTCCCTCAGACAGTATAAAAATGCTCTCAAGATCCAACCTATTATCCCCTTAATGCACCTAAAATCATCTTCCTCCCTCAGGCCTCAACCTCCACCACAGCTCTAATTCCATGCTGACTTTGGCAGATGCAGCACTTCTCGGTAATGAGTGGAGGAAGCCAAGCCAAATAAGACACACTTTCAATAATTTTGGCTGAGGATTAAAGGATATTTATATTCTATTAACTGGTCATTCCACCCACCAGGAGATAAAGAGTGGGCTGAACCGAGGAAACAACAACATAGTAATTGACTTCATGTTAAAGGGTAGCTTGTCAGGTTATGTTGTAAAATCATTAATTACATCAAATACAAATATCAATCTGAGAATATTTTTTATCAAGGGGGCTTTTAGCCCCCTACATATTGATATATTTTAAGAAAATATATAAATATTTGGCAACCAGGAAATGTTTAGCCAAATAATTAATTGTAAAAGGTCTGCAACTTTTTAGCCACTTTAATTAAATATGTTGGATCTATAAATTAACCCAGCTCTCTTTCCCTATAGTACTTTCTTTTGAGCTTATTTTAATAGATGATAAACATGTTTCTCACCAGTAAAAAATGACTAAAGTTGTAATTATCCTTTTACAGGACTCCAGTGTCCACAGCCCGATTCAGTGGGATAAAAGTTTTTTCCCACTCTGTCTTAAATCTGTATCAAGCTGAAGTACCACTCTACAAAAACAGCTTATTTTAGGCTTTGAGACAGAAGTAGTCAACTAAATTTTCCAGCATATATTCCTCTTACCAATGAATGAAAGCTATTTTTTTCAGTTAAAAGCCATTTTGTTTTCAACCTTTGCATGACAGAGAAATGTGTAATTCGAGATGAACAAAGTTTTGTATCCATATTCGTATAATCTAAATTTACAAGGAAAAATGCATATGCATATGCCATAGTTATTCTTAAGAACTCTTTATACTTGATCTGACGTAAATTAGTTTAGTTGACTGGAAGTAAAATGAAAGTAAGTTTTGTTGATGTAATTTAAACTAATTGCTTCAATCAAATTACAAATTTATTTCAGTGTATCCTTACTTATGTTTCAATCTGAGAAATTCAGAGCATCCACATAAAATCATGTATGGTGGCTTCAATTAATATAAATAAAGAAATATTGCATATTTATATAGTTCAGGAATATGTCAATCTAATTTGCCACCTTATAAAGAGAGTAGTTATTTCTGGATGAAGTGACCTAGTTTCTACCTTTATAATATACTTTGACAATGAAGTTCTAAAAATTGACTTCATTCTCACCCTGGCAAGCCTGGCCCTTGCTCCTGAGGTATGTTGAAAAAAACTGTTCCCAGTTAGTGTGACAGGGTTCACAGTGATAACTCTGCTGCCTCGTGGCTCCAAAATATTGCAGTAAGTATGAGAATCTGATTTATTCATTGGATATGAATCAAAAAAGAACTTAAAGTTGCTTAACCATCTGCCCATCTGCAGCTAAACCGTTTGTCATGAGCTCTGCAACAGTTATGCTGTTAAACCCTCAGATGAGATTAATGGAATAGGGTGTTGGATATCTGACACAGTAAAATATAATTTCACCCTTTGAGGAATGTTACAGGTTCACTTTACAAGATCCAAATATCCCTGTTTTTTATCCTTGTGACACCCTTTAACTCCAGGTTTGTATAATGTGGCCAAGACTAAGATTAACCCACATGTTCTTTACATGAAAAAGTTTACAAAGCATGGACTCGTGAGTTGAGATAATATGCAAGGAAATGTGCAAATTTGTCACCTAATCTAGCATGTCCTTCAGGGTACACCTTTTAGGAAATATATGGATCAGAAAGTCCTCACAAATTGCACACATAATATGTTGAAGGAGCACTTTCAAGGATTGGTATGAGTGAAATATATATTTCAAAGTTGTTCTATTAAATAAACAATGAATAATGTACCAAAAAATTAAATAAAAATAATAAATTTTAAAAACCTAAATTATTTTTTAAATTAACATTTTGCGACTATTATCACACTTGTTTTGTGTCTATTTACCAATAAATAAATAAATGTCAGGTTTCCATGTTTTATGAGAAATTGACATGACTGTACTGTAATATAATGATATAATATACAGTATAATCCTTATGTTAAGTCTCATATTTCATATCTCATAGGCTTTCTCTCTAAAACCATATGAGTTGCAGTATAATGTTACAATACATGTTCATAATGCTAAATTCAATTCATTTGGAAGGGTTATAACATTTTACTCATGAGAAAGTAAAATCTAGGACCTAAAAAGCTAGTGCACATTTGCAAGGTGCATAGATCTCAAGGGAACATGTCTTTGGGTTTAATAGCCTGCTCCCTTTAACACCTTGCACTTTTTCATTTGGATTCATGGATCACCAGCAATTTCTGCATTGGACTGCCAAGAGTGTATGCACTTCTGAGTTCTAAAAAGCAAACAGTTTTACCACAATATGAAGAGGTGAGTGTTTATTTTTTTGACAACACTGCCGGAATTACTTACAGAAGGCACTTTAGGATGATCAAAGGTGTTTATAACTGAGAAAATACTGTCATCATTTAGGAGCTTCAGCAAAGCTCTAAACTTCACAATTATAAATTCAAACGGATGAAAAACATTTCTAATATTTGACATAATCATCTCTGAATGTTTAAATTCCAGCTTTGAATATGTCAGGAGCTCTCTTTGCAAGTGATCTTTTAAATACAAGGATTAATGATTTGTTTGGCCGATTTATTTTCCAGACTATTAGAAGCAGTTGCTAGACGGCTCTCTTCCGGGATTATGCAACACAGCAGGTCAGTCAAGTGCTCATCCGACAAACTCTTTACAGTAGCATCGCGCAAAGAGGAGGAAAGAGAAAAAAAGAGCAGCTGTACACGTGTATATCACTCAATTAGCATGTGCGCTGTGACCTCCTGTACATTTGCCCAGGGGAGCAGTCACAGCATTCCACTGTCTCTCTCTCTCTCTCTCGCTCCCTTTCCCTACACCCTCTCTCTCTTGAGATTTCAAGCATTATCTCTAGCCACATCGTTAGTGAACGCAAATATCTCTTTGTGCACAGCCTTCTTTTATACAATATGTGTGTGAAGAGCCAAATCAATTCTGCTGTCATTTTATCCGTTCCGAAGTTCTATCTGTGCTTTTATCTCTCAAAGAGGAAAAGATTTGAGTTAAAACCTAATTAAAATCTGTAGACGTCTGTCATAATTGCATATTCAACTGAGAGCAAAGGAAAAACATATCAAGGAGATTTGTAACAGTCACAATAAAATCCCCTGTACGAGCAGAGCAAAAACAGTATTATAAAATTATTTACATTATTACAAGTTTTATTTCCTTGATTTGAGACACCATGTATGTTTTATATAGAGAAAGATTCATATACACTGAAAAATTGCTGTAGGATTTACTCTCAGAAACTGCTAGTAAATTTCACAAATAATTACAAAGAAACAACAAATAACTGTACCATTCAATGGTAACACTTTATAATAAGGTTTTATTAGTTAATGCATTAACTAACATGAACTAACAATAATAAATATTGTTCATTTTTTTGGTAATGTTAGTTAATAAAATACAGTTGTTCATTGTTTGTTCATGTTAGTTCACAGTGCATTAATTAGTGTTAACAAATACAACTTTTGATTTTAATAATGTATCAGTAAATGTTGGATAACTAGGATTTATTTACAATTCCAAAATACATTTTATACAGTGTATATGTTGAGAAAGCAGAATCTAAATTAGAAAGGTTTAGTTATGTGGATTACTTATGTTACAAATTTAATTTTCTTTATCAGGTTCACACTAAAAATTAATGGTCCAAACATTTTTTTCACAGCAATATCTCAAGTTAATTTCCGTAACCAGCTCTTAAAATAACTTTTTTTTTCTTCCTTTGGGTTAATTTTTTTTTTAATAATCCGAAGAACCTTTTCATTCCACTATAAAGCACAATAAAGGTTCCACCGTGGATAACACTAAAGGTTGTTCATAATAAAGCTAATAAAGTGTGAGCTAATGTAGCCAGTCTGTCCAGCAAAATTTATGCACCATCAATAATTATGTATAAAGCATTATATTGTGCCTCATCATACACCGAATAACAGCCCAAAAGATGCGTTTAAACATTTAATTTGGTAAAACTAATTAAATCCTTAGGCATCATCAGAGAACAGACTTTAGAAAATCCCACAGCAAATCTTCAGGATTTGCTGAGTGATGCGAATGCTGTCTTCTGGACCTCTGCTCACTTTCTGCAGGGCTCTAGCTGATAGTGTTGGGATGTACTTTTGTCATGTTGAGTGACTTTCAGCAGACACCTCGCCCCCCCAAGCCCACCGACTGATTCTAGCTTTGGATATCCTGGCATCAGCAGTTGGCTCACTCTGACAGCAAAAGCTACCAGCCCTGTCTTTTCCTCCCATGTGTTGTACTTTCCTCTTAAAGTTGTTTGGAAGAGCCGCTTATAAACGATTATGTCCTTGAACAGATATAATTTAAAGATGTAGAAAAGCGGTGTAAATAAGAATCTTTTGTCTTCATTGTAAATGATACAGAGAGTGAGAAGCTATGGCGTATGGTTTGAATCTTCAAAATTGCAGAGCAGCGTTCCAAGAGTGCTGATATATAGGCCTGAGACTCAATTCCCGATAGGACAAAATCACTTCCCCTCTAGATATTTTTTGCTTGTTGTCTTTTTTGTTTAAGAAGCTATTTCATTCGGATTAGTCTCAGCCTCAGACGTCACACCCATGGGCTGTTGGCTCAATGTCTGATGCATATGGCAAAAAAAATTGGGCAAAACATTGGAAACACTTCAGGAGTTTCAAGGCTGTCATCTGATTGAATTGAATTGGTTGAATTCTACAAGATATCTGGGGGACATGTTTTTTGACAGTCCGTCTGGAAACAAAGATGCAGTGATGCCAAACCACCCTATAGAAGAAGCAAGATATTGTAAAGTTCGACTCTTTAAAACGCTTCCGAGACTTTAACCGGTCTATTATTGCAGGGACATCAAAGTTACATTTTCAAGTCCAATTCTTGGTGGTCCTTGGCCAATGCAAGCGGCTATGGGGTCCAGACCTTTTGCCGTCAATCTAAAGGTCTAGCTAGAGACTACATTTGGATATATGTCAATAGGGAGTAAAAGACCATTGCAAAATCCGTTTCATGCTGACTTCAATAAGGACATTTCTAAATGAGTCCTCCTTGGTTTTAGGAAGTAATCATTACATTTTGAGTTTTATTTCACTTGGCTGCATTTTGTTTCACTTTGCAATGACTACAGTGAACTGAAGGAATGCACAAACGGTTATCCTAATACAGCCATCACCAACTCACATGCCTTCAAACAAATCAGATATTCATATTAATGAGCAAACCTGATTCATAAGGTTTGCTTATAATGGGTCCCTCCAACTTTTCAGATAATTTCTACCCCTGGAAGGAACAGTCACTAACACAGTAACTGGATCAGAAACATCTCAAGTGTAAAACAGCAAGAACACTGGATTTGAAAGTCTTAAAAACCAAAGGTTAAATCCAAAATATCAGCCTCATTCAATTCTTCAGCACTGTATTATTTCAGTTTACATGCATAGCCAAAAAATAATACTGAAAAGAAGGAGGAAAAAACAGGAAGAAGGACGTTATAGTAAGGATTACATGTCATGTTTCCATCTGTGCTGTTGGTACGCCAAAGAGTCTCATCCCTCTTCAACAGAGAAAACTGAAACTCATTACAGCATTATTAGGATGAATAGCTCTTTATGGTTCTCACCTTCTGTCTGGGAATCGATATAAGAAAATTGAGTTTCACACAAAACAGGGCTATTTTAGGCTCAAGGAACCAAGTTATAATTCTTGTATTCAGTGCAATGTTTGGGACATAGGGCCATTGATGCAAAGCACAACATTATTCAGAAAGAAAGCCTTTTTTATCCTCTCAAAAGCCTTGCCATGGGGCTCGCAGAGTGAGTAATTAAAAACTCATATTTAGAGAGTGTTTTCACCCCTGTAGTTTAGATCCATTTAATATGAAGTCTCTTTTTCGGCCTTCTCATGAATCTGGACAAATTCCTGTGCTACAGGCAGAATTTTTGACTCTAATAAAAGGTGTCATGTTATGTAAAATTACTGGTGTTTAAACTCATCATCATACTTTTCTGTTTTAGATTAACACAATCTGTTTCAGATGCAGATGCAAAAGTAGGAATGACTACAGTAGTGCCCTATTATGTTTTTTCTAATCTCCCTGTAAACGTGTAAGAATTGATCTTTTTTCTGTAATAATCTAATATAAAGATGAAAATCAGCAGGGTGCTCCAGACTTCACAATCTTCAAATGATTTGTAAGCGATCATGTCGATGCTTTAGAAGAGATAATGCTACATTAAGTTTTCAGTCAGTAAGAAATGAGAAAAGCATATCCATCACATGCAACGATGTGTAATTGTGACCCATTTACTACATTGCCTGCAGGGGAAGCTATGTGCATTGTGTGTCATGCTATGCTCTGTGCCTCAGATATCGACTCTTTGTCTTGTTATTGGCAAAGCATTCCTTGACCCATTTTAGATGTGATCACAGATCAGCTTTTCAGCCTAAACTTCATGACATCCTTTGAACATGACAATGTAAAATAAATAATTACATCCACTTATGTTAATGTTATAAGTAGACCCTCAATTGCATGAAGTCATACTGTCATTTAAGTGTTAAAATATCCCCCAATACATGTTTTTCAGTTTCACACTTACAAAGTCTCACTCTTCAGAGTCACATGATCCTTCATGAGTCATTCTAATATAATTTTCAGAATTATTTAATAAATAGAATATTTTAAATAACAGCATTTCTGTCATAACAATGAGATTGGTATGGTAATTGAAATCTGCGGAATTGATCTGCTACACTACTGCTGCAAAGAAAGGACCGAGACTTGCTACTGCAATACACTCTTAGACATTGCTGAGAGCATGCAAGACATGCTGTAGCTGCTCAACATGTAACACATGAAATAAATCCCCAACAAACAGGAGAGATGAGAAAGTGCAACTGAGTGAGAAACAAGCTGCTGCATCGGCAGATATACATACATCTGCACATATACGTACAGGATGAGATCAGACAAAACCCATTTAATATCTATGTCTGCCTGGGCTTCCTTATGGAATGGCTTAACTCTAGTAGCCAATGACTACAATCTGTGTTCTCATGAAGAAAATATATATGTTGCAAGCTGATAGAGACAAGAGACCAAGCAACCACCTGAGCAAGTATCATATTTAAATCATTTGATGTATCACTGACATGATCCTTATACTTTTTTTTTTTTTTGTAAGTGAAAAAGCGGTTGAGACGATAAAGAAAGATTCTGTGTTCTGACACTGTGCAACTGAAATCTACCCCACACATTAGCATAGTTAATGAAATATTACCCTTGAAAATAAATGAATGCGTCATTAGAGTTATGCAGCCAAACATGGTAAATCTGTTAGAAGAATACATGCTTATTTCACTTTATTCTCATATTTGTAGCTTACACACCATTGCCAGTTTATGAACAACGCTGCAGCTCATGTGCTAAGTAAATTGTGGCAAAAGACTAACATAACGCATATTTGAAATCAAAATCTTTCACAGCAATATAAATGTATTTACTGTCACTTTTGATCATTTTATCCTTGGTGAATAACTGTATTAATTCCTTTTTCAGTTTTACTGCCCCAATTTCAATAAATATTTTACACTCATTCACGAACACGAACTGTAGCATGCTATGTAAATTATTCAATTTATTGTAATGTGTGATGATAATGTACCATAGTTTTGTGATTCACATTGATTAATGCATTGCCTGGTTTAATGCATCTGTATTTTTAGGCTCCCAAGATATTATAAACAAGGTTTTGTGTGCACTTTATTTCATAAAAATGTAAAATGCCATGCAGGCATCTGGTTTATTTATATAAACACACTGATTTAATAAAATGACTCATACTTGTTTCTACTCACAAACACTGACAACAACAGATGTTAGAACAAATAAAGCTCATTATGAATAATTTTTGTCTTACCTGGTTCATTCATCACTCATTGTTATAGATATTTGCCAAATATCTGAATCTAGTCTTGTATATAATGTTACACATCATTGAGTTTATAATGTTACACACATTGAGTCTAGCCAATCTCTAATCACTCAGTCTCTTGCTCCCTTGACTT
The DNA here is from genome assembly GCA_037043235.1 of Rhodeus uyekii. Classification (NCBI taxonomy): domain Eukaryota; kingdom Metazoa; phylum Chordata; class Actinopteri; order Cypriniformes; family Acheilognathidae; genus Rhodeus; species Rhodeus uyekii. Next base: position 8,955,682 of record JAWRVZ010000008.1, read on the forward strand.
CCCCTCCTCAACCCTCTCCATGGTACACCCGTGATCTCCCATGCTCCATTAACCCTCTGACCCATCTAAAATCCAATTTAAACACATTCACTTCACTCATGGTTCTGCTGACTCAATTGGAAACCAGTACCCCTGCCCCCGTGCATCTCTTCTTATCGCTCAGGTCCCCCTCTTCTCTAAATCCACCCTTTGCTCGGCAGTTTATTATCTCTGTGCTTCAGTCTGCCCTCACTCTCTCAGAGCTGATTCCTTCATGTTAACCTTGCCCTAAGGAAGCCTGTCAGCTTTCATTCTTAACAATGTCCACAAGTTAAACTTTGGTTTGTTCCTTACAGTTTCCGTATTTTCATTAAAAAAAATCACTTTATTAAAGCTTTGGAATTTAATTATGCTGTCTGTAAAGTCTGTATTTACTATAAATTTACTACATTTTATAAGTTACAAGGTGCCACACTCTTACATAGTATAATTTAGTCTAACTGTATACATAGTATAACTATCTCCTAATCTCTTGCATATTTGCAAATAAATCGTAATTGTGATATTAAAATACTGTATTTATAATTATATGCATTTATTTGATCAAAAAAGGGAAAAAGCTATATTATTAAATACTATTATTAAAACTAGTATTTCACAATAATATTGTAAAGCTATTTTATTCTTCATTTTAATATTTTAAAATGTAAATAATTATTGCAATGGCAAAGCTGAATCTTCAGTGTCACATGATCCTTAAGAAATAATATAATATTAATTTGCTTTGCCAATTTATTTGAAAATATGATTCCTTTGTAACATTATAACTATTTACTGTCACCTTTGATTGATTTAATTTATCCTTACTTTATAACTATATTCATTTCTTTAAAAAAAAATCCTATTGATCTTAACTGTTCCAAAAAGATCTGATGTGTGTGTTTGTAAGGGGTTTTATACATATAGGGGAGTGTGTTGTGGAGGTGGACAAAGACCCGAAGACAGATGAGACTGTGGATGGGCCAAGTCAAGGCGGAGGTGGAACATCAAGGCGGATACACTGGAGGCAGGAGCTAGGGAGGAGACAATGAAGGAAGGACTCAGAGCAGAACCAGGATGAACTGAGTTGGTGTGACTAAGGGCAAGAGAGATGACAGACCATTGGGGAGCTGAGGAAGTCTGGAGCCAAGGTGGAGTCTGGGGATAGTAGGCTAGAGGTGGAGCAGAGGGATTATCAGACCAAGGTAGTGCTAATGACAGCGAAGCCCAAGGTGGATCAAAGTAGCTACCACTGCAGAAGAGCTAAGGGGCTGAACAGGGACAGAACTGAGGAACTGGATGACTTTGGACAGAGGAGGAGAGAGAGGAGCTGGGTAGGGCCAATGGCGACAAAGGCGACTTGGAGCTGGGCAGAACTAATGGCAATGAAGGAGACTTAAATCTAGGCAGAACCAATGGTTAATCATCAATGGTTGAAACAGGGCTGTGCCATCATACATGAAGACAACTTGGGACCAAGCAAAGGTGGGACTAAGCAAAGCAAACTTGGCTGAACCAGCGAAGGTGACTTGGAACTAAGTTGGAGATCTTGAAACATTACATCATCCAGAGCAGGACAGAGCATTGAGTGCACCTCATTGGCTTGAGTGTGGACGCAGGTCCAATCCAATAATATGCCTTCAGTGACAACTTACGCACCTGGTCCAACTCTGCACTGGGCTCTATGATGAAAAAGACCTCTGGCATGTTCTCTGGTTCTAGCTTTGTGGTTCTAGGCTTTGAATCTGTGGTGGGCTCTGGCTGGCAGTCCGTTAGTGGCATGGCTGAAGGCTGGTTGGGCCCTGAGCTCTCATCCATGATGGTAAACCGGGATCTGAATTGAACTAGTACCTACTTCACATAACTGGCAAAACTTCTTCAGATAGAATAAGCAGAGCAAACAGTCGGGGTTTTAAAATGAGCTTCTTGTGATTCAAGGAGCTTCAAAAATATTATTTAATAATCACTGAATCAATATAAATACATTACAAAAATGGTTTACTTTACAATTTTTACAGAGAGATATAAATAACTTATGTTAACAATAAGGGACAGAATGATATGGAACACTTTGTGAGCTTGGTACTATTACAATATTGAAACAGTTCACCCAAAATTAAAAATTCTGTAATAATTTGCCGTTCCCTAATTTGGGCTCTATTCCTTTGATAATGCATACTAAATAAAAACACTATTTTTGGTAATGATAGCTTGATATCCAGACATAAACAGCAGCTGCAGTCTCAGACAGAAATGAATCAATACCTGGTCAAGATCAAGCCTCAGGGATTCAATTCTATAATATTGAGTTATGGCAACAGCACAAGTTATCTAGTTGTAAGCTCACCGCTCAGATACATTTACATCCTTGAGATGCATCTTTCTCCTTCTAAAGAAAACAAAGAGCGTCAAATGACAGAAATAAGCGCTGGCAGATCCTACACCAAAGCAGTCTGTCTGATGTCGAAAGGAGGTTGCTCATCTCATATATGCATTGATGATGCTTTTGGTATCGTGCCATGTGTTTTTCCCACAATTCTCTGAGGACACCCTTAAAGTTAAAGAGCAGGGCTGTGTAGGATGAGAAGTGGGTGGCTTCTATTCTAAAGAACAGTTTTCTATTCAGGTTCTCTGTCACTGTTTTCTCACTGATGTTCCCTGGCAGTGTACAGCTGCCCATTTGTCCTGTGTTCGGTTGTTAACAAACAGACTGAGGCAAATTGAGCCAGAAGCTATGAAGAGCTGGAAATACTTCACGATAAGCGGGCTACAGCTCTCATGTCACCCAGTGTGGTGTTATACACCTCGGCTGAGTGGCTGTGCTGGTATAAATACAGTCTTTGAACTGGATCCTTTCTGTCACTTCCCTTCGATTGCTACAAATTTGTATCTTCAATTGCATATTGGATAACCATAAGCACATATTACATGGCAACAATCACAGTCTGGGTTTTATCAGAGAATGGTTGTTTACATTAAGTGATAATAACAAGTATGAAAATGAGCATGCATTAATGCAGCTCTCAAGTTACCATGTGACAGATATAGTATACAACTGACAGTAAACATAGTCTTGCTTTTTTACTTTGTAACAATTGCATTGTGTCTTTCCTGGGTATGAAAATTAGATACTATTTATATATTTTTTTGTAAACTTTTTTTCACCCATTTTTATTCTGTAACTGCATTTTGTCTGGTCACTACATAAAATGTATTTTATAATTGTAATATATTCTTGAGTACAACAATAGTGAGTTTTTTTTAGTTCTGGGACAAATAGTAATAATTTTAATGTCTGGTTTACATCCAGGTTCCTTACGTGCTCTCCCGGTGATTTTCTACTCACCTGTTTCATCATCCATCACACAATTAGTCTTGTAAGCAGTGTCCTATCATCTAATCATCTCATGTGCATATCTACCCAGTGTTATTTGTGTGTTGTGTATTATCCCTGTTCCTGAGCTTTTGCTAAAATGAAAAGTATGTTACTGATTCCATTCTTCTGTTAGATGTCAGTGTAGGAAGAACTCTCGAAGATGACAGAATCAGGAACATTAGTTTTTTCGGGGGTCATCAAGTCAAAAGAACCAAGTCTTGAATAGGTGATCAAGTCTTGATCACCTATTCAACCTCACAACTACATCTGATTGCTACCAACCCATAGTCTGCTCCACATCTGCTCACTCCACGGCTCAAGACAAGGTGTCGAGAAAGTGGAGGACATTTCCGGTCAGCATTCTGCCCCACTTGGTAGGTGGTTGAGTGCTCCAGCTCACTCACAACCTACCATTCAGTCAGCTCCAACAAGCCCAGCCCTCCCGCAATCCAAGTCCCAGAGAGTGTGTCAGGGAGACACTCATCTCCTGCGATCCCAGATCTCCAGCAAACCCCTTCCTCCAGTCAGTTTCCACAATCCCAAGCTCAGAATGTTAAACCACAGGGGTGTGTACAGCACTGCTATGTGTGTGGGCCACAAAACTTTCATAGTCTCTGAAAACTCTTTATAGTTCCCGAGTCTGCTACAGAGCCCCCTCTAGTCCCCAAGTCTGCTCCAAAGAGCCCTTTAGTCCCTACCAAACTGCTACCAAACTCTTTATAGTCCGAGAGTCTGCTCCAGAGCGCCCTCTAGTTCCCGAGCCTGCACTGACACAGCTTTGTCCAAGAAAATTCTGAGCTGTGGGAACTATAGACCCCTGGCCGTGGTGGCCAAAGGGGGTAAGGCCACGGAGGCTAAGCCACCCTGGCCCCCTGAACTCCCAGCACTGCCATGAAGCCTGCACCTCCCTGAACTCCTGGCACCACTCCTGGAGGCCCCTAGACTGAACTCTGATCCCTGGGGCTCCAGGGTGCCCGCCCCTATGCCTTTTTTTCTGTGATCTTGTTTTCTTTTGGTCCTGTCTTGTTTTTCTTGTCCTCCCCCAGTGCCCCCTCCCTCCCTCCTCTGTTGTTCTAACACGTAAATCAATCAATTGATTGCCAAAATTGACATGTCTTTTTGGCAGGGGGCGTATCTGTTATTTGTCTGTCCTGTTTTCTGTTTACTTCCAGGTTCCTCAGGTGCTTTCCCTGTGTTTTTCGACTCACCTGTATATCTACCCTGTGTGACCTTCAGTCTGGGTCCAGTCCTGTTATTCGTGTGTCAAGTGTTATCCCTGTTGCTAAAATAAAAAGTATGTTCCTGATTCCGTCATCTTTAAGCGTCCTTCTTACACTTACACCAAACAATGTTTATATAGAGAAACCATTTTCTGCAATGTTAACGTTTTAATCTTAATATGTAAAAGGTCAGAAGCCTCTGTATAATGCCTTGCATTTGATTATATTTGATGTAAATAAAAGTGCTTACTTATGTTATCAGTTATGTACATTGTTTTTTGTTTGTTCCTTGCATTATTGTATTGTCATGTGCATTTACATAACTTCTACATGAAATGTACGGTTATGAACTGTACATTTGAAATGTAATTCCTAGAATATTGTCACCACATTTTTACTTTTTTTTTTTCTGGAAATAACTGACCTTTACTGTTAACATCAGGGGGCGATGACACTGTTCCTATATATTTATCTATATGACCTTCCAAATGTCATGCACAGTCCTACTGATATGCCACAGAACACAGATCAGCTTTGACATCAAGAGAATATATGCAGTATTTTCAAAGAGTTAAGAGATTTTACAACACACAGAGTACAGGGCTATATAAATGCTTTTAACCACCTTTATAGATCTTTTTTTCTATAATTTATTAAATATCTGTGATTGCTAAGCTTTATTTGCCACTGCCAGGCAAACACTGATAGAATAAACTTAACCCAAAGGCACAGGGCTCCACTCGTGGCATGCAAAATCGATGGTGCAAGATCTATATTTGAGGAGAAGGCATTTGAAGGACATTTTTCTTCTCACTGATAATATAATAAACACAGAATATGATCATGAATCCAGTGATGAATGGAGCTTCTATATATTGTTACACAAATTCAGCAGTGTTATGAGAAAAACTTACGTTCAATCTATACCAGATAGTAATTTTACACTCTGTTGGTGCAAAAGAGGGACAGACAGAAAGACAGAAAGCACCAACAACTCATTCAATCATGCAGCCAGACCATACCAACAACTCATTCAATCATGCAACATTTTAAATCAGGATGCTACAATAACAGGACCCCCTTGGCATGTTAATAGTGTAACAATTGTCAAGGTAATGAGCTCTATATAAGCCTCCTACTTCATGTTGAAAAGGTGAAGCACTGTTGTTCAATATAACACATAGATAACTTGCTCCATCTCATTAGAGCTTTTCTTTAACTGTGTCAGGATGAGGGCAAACCCAACTTTTGACTGCCATTTACAGTGTGTTTAAAGTTAAAACATAATTTTATCTCAAATCTTCTTTGACAGCTCTTCACAACATGCCCTTGATATTTTCCAATAAAAATCCAATGAGTTAGTGAAACATCGATAAGGAACTGGGTATCTTCCAAAGCCTGGAGCTGTTGAAGGGATTGGGGGAATTTAAATATTCAGCTCATGGAAACCAGGCTCCAGAAAATCAATTTCCCTTTGCTTTCATGTTGAAGATCTGTGCAGATCCACCACACTGAAGCCCAAATTAAGGTTGAAATGGAGAGCATCCATGTAGCTCCAGGGGAATCCAAGTACAGGTCGCCTCTGAAAGCATGACCTAAAGTCACACTCCAATTAGCTAGGGTTTGGATTACTGGCTCAGTTCAGGGTCTGCTAGGGATATTGAAGTGTTCCATGAACACTTCAAAAAGCACATGCTTACAACTATAGAGGAGACCTATTAAGGGACTAAACATTGATACTTGACAAAGGCTCAGTTAAAACAATTATTACACAAAATTTTGCTGTTGTGCTTCATAATAATATAAACAACGATATAAAATGTTTAAAGATTACTTGATTTAAGATTAAATTACAAAGATCAAATTGCAAATATGGTGCAACCCAAAGACGTTACCAAACCCTGGGGCCTTATTTGTAAAACGTGAGTACGCACAGATTTGATCTTAGAGTGTGCGCATGAAAAAATTAATATGAACCAACGTTCATATTTATAAAAATAGTTATATGGAAAAGTGCTTAGCACCATATCAAGTTCCTTGTGGCAAAGAGTCAGAGGTATTTGGAAATCTAAGCAATTCTTGCTGCTCACCATTCTCAGTTAAAGGATTGACTTGTGCACTTTTATGTGTTAAAACACTGCTGAATAAAAAGAACATTAAGGATCATCTCATTTTTGCCAGAAAACATTATGATGATGATCCCCAAGACTTTTGGGATAATACTCTACAGCGATCACATGATACAAGCAGAGCTCTCAGAAAATTCCCAGTGTATATGCTGTAATTACAAGCTCTACGAGGAAGTGAAGCCTCTTTACAAGTTAAAATATCGTAATTGTGGTAATTAAAGCGTGCCGTGATTTACACAAGGACTAATTAAATAACAAGAAACACCTGAAAGTAATCAACACAATGAAACAATAAGACACAGAACATGACACATTAACTAAGGAACCACATGGCAGGAACACATGAGGGGATCCGGGAAATACATGCCATGAAACAGGAAACATGACAATGACAAATTACAAAATAAAAGACTTAAATGTTACTCAAAAACATGAATAAAACATGACAGTCTTTATCACAAGGACAAAAAAAAGCTCAATGTATCGCTCATAAACGATTGTTTTAATATTTAAATGATGTATATGCTTTGTGTTTGAAGTCTGCTTTCAGCTTTTAACATGTTGCCTCTGAAATTCTTGCATTAGAGGATCAAAACAATCATTCAACTGAGGTAAAAGGAAGAAGGAACGTTTAAGTTTGAAAGATGACCTTCACAAGTTCACAACAGATTCACCCCTAAAAAGACACAAGTCATTTCTCTACTTTACTGTCAGTATAAAATTATTTGAATAGACCATATGTTTTGGAATTTCTGAAAAGAAATAGTTTCTTTAGAATTCTCCACTCATAACTTATGGCTCACCGAACAAATATATTAATGAATGAAATACTGATTAGATTTTAAATTTTTATTACAAACTTAATATCATTAAGCTTTTGCTAAGCGCAAATGGTGCAAACCATCGACTTTACATTGTGATGATGGAAGTTGCCTTTGTATCAAATGACAGAAGGTTGTTTTTATTGTCCACTGTAGGTAAACATTTATTAGCATTTTAATTGCAGGAGACCAATCAAGGTAAACTAATTATTGACATCAGAACATATTTATATTGTAATCAGAGTGTTTTAGGAAAAAACAAAGGCAGCTTTCATGAGTTCTAAGACAACGATTAAAAATGATTTGCCCTTTTGGCCACTGCAAATAGATTCTCAAAGCAATTAAGTCCACTTTTATTCTTGATTGACCTATCCAAGCCTCAAGTCAGGAAACAGACGAGAAAAACAGCCAGATGATGTATGCATAGTAGTATGTGCCACATTATAAAGGAGCCATTGATGCTGATTTAGACAATTAAACAAATATTAAAATAGTTAATTGATGAAAATACTTGTTTAGTTTAGCAAATTATGCCATCCCTCCCACACTCTTTCAGTTATATGAGCTTTCTTTTTTCACTATTCAAAGTAAATCAAGTTGTATCCGGAAGAAGTGATTTGACACTAGCCTTTATGTTTTGGATAGCATTGATCTCTGTGCAGCAGACGTAGGTAGAGGCGTTTGATGAGATGTGTCCTTTGAAGAATGGAACGCTTAAGACTGTTATCAGCTGTAATCTCTCTGTGCTATAATGACTCTGCCTTCCAGCTAAATAAAACACTGGCACATGGCCTCCTCTCCCACTGCACGGTTAGTACAGGTGGATACCACCATATGTTTAGAGGTACATTGGGCTGAGACCTGACTGAAAATCACTGAAAAAGCTCTATATCTTATCTCATATATTTTACCAAAGAATACTTTTTTCTGCCAATATGCAAGAATACCAGCGACACAATATGGACTTAAAATAATGTCAAAGCCACACAATTGCAATCACAATCACTTCGAGCAGCTAGTGAATTTACATAATTGTTTCTACTCATCTAAATTACAGGAGAAACATGCATTTAAAATCACTTTTATCACGTTCGTGCCATACTCTTTCCATCACATCATTTTTTTTTTCTTGATGATTGATTTATTCTTGATGAATTGCAGTAGGGGTTTGGGACTTGGCAGGGTCAACTGATTTTTCTGTCAGTCTGAGAGTTTAGGGTGCACTTTTAGTGGCATTGCTCAGGGTGAACGAGGGATGAGGAGGAGCAATACTGCCTCTCTGTGGAGGAGCCCTACTCCTTATCACCGTCAGCCTCAAATGAGTAGACAGAGCAGCTTCTGCTCCGAACAAGAACAGAATTCTATACAGGTGTATAAACAAAAAGGCTCACGGAAGTTGTGAAGTAGATATTCAATACTGGATATATCACAGATGTATAATTAGCAAAATATTCATGTGGATGAATAGAAAGACTTGGTTGTTGTTAATATCAAAGGCATTGTATGTTGTACGTCATGTTACCATTTCTGAGCTTAATTGATCTTTTGATGAAAATCACTTGCGTTTCTTGCATTCAAAGTGTTTTGTTGACTGGGAAAAAAAATACACACCGAGACTTACATTTTTCATTTAATTAAAGAAAACATTTCCACTAAATGAAAGCCTCTAGACATTCCATCATGATGAATGTCAGTTTGATTAAAGACATCACTTATATTCAAACTGTGTATTTGAATAAGGTGCTAATAGTATCTGGTGTGTCTGGATGTGCAGACACTGTTTAGTCTGAAAATACTTTTGCCAAAGATTTGTTTTCATTCAGTGATTCGAGACAATTAATAATGGAGAGCCCTGAGGGCTTTAGATAGTTAACATCTCCCAATTTGAAATTCAACAAAAATTAAAACTCTGGTTGCAGCTGGTAGCTTGGTGAATCTTTCGTTCATCTTTTTGATGGAAGTCTCTCACCAAGGCTGTATTTATTTAATAGAAAATACAAGATAAAGAACTGAAAAATATAAGAAATGTAATATTGTTAAATATATATATTGTTTTCAGTTTTAATAACGGTTTTCTATTAAAAAAAGTAATTTATTTCTGCAATGGAAAACCTGAATTTTAAGCATAATTACTTTTTAGTGTCACATGATCCTTCAGGAATCCTTCAGAAACCTTCTGGTGAACAAGGGGCATTTCTTCTTATTATCTTTCTTAAAAACAGTTTAATATTTTGGCTTAATATTTTTTGGAAACTATGATACATTTTCCCCCCAGGATTCAGGACTAAAGTTCAAAACAACATTTATTCGAAATTAAAATATTTTGTACATTTTTAAAAGCCTTTACTGTCACTTGTGATCAATGTTACACATTCTTACTGAATAAAAGTACTAAATTTTTTTTACATAAATAAATAAATCCCACTGACCTGAAAACATTTAAATGCCACTGTATGTCTGAAATCAAGAAATGAGTTTTGTACATTCTCTTTTTCCAATTACCCTCGAAGGTGAAAATAAAAGACCGTTTAATATTATAAAGAAAAACTAGAGTGCAAAAGTGCACAAAAAAAGTTCTGCTGATCTGTTGATTTACATACTTGATTCTGATTCAATTATGACAGAGCATGTAATTATCAAATGACCACTAAATTCTATAATTCATTATTGTTGCACTTGCTGTGCTAGTTTAATGTACAACACTCTGCTCTCTCTTTTTTATCATATAAAATAATTTCAACTTACATTTTACATTTTTTTTACATTTACATTTACTCATTTAGCAGATGCTTTTATCCAAAGCGACTTACAATTTGAGGAGTATAGAAGCTATTTGTCCAAAGGATACAAAAACACATAAGAGCGCTTACAATACAAAGTTTCAAACATTCTGAACACAAGTAGCACAAGCATGGGGAATAGAGAAATAATTTTTTTAAAGTTTTTCAAACTTAAATCAAATTTTTCACATACATTATGGTAAATAGCTGTGTTGGAGTCGTCAATTAAATTGCCTGTGTCCAGTTGACCCAGTTGGGAAAAAGATGTTGGTAAATTTGAGGGCAACAGGAGGATTAATTGTTTACCCTATATTTTGTGCTATTGAGCGGCTGGGTGTACACTATTTCTAACTTATAACTAGGTCCAGATAGAAGAAGATATCTGCCTCACCTTATGTGCTCATTTTACCATCCATTTACCATCCAAGAATTTCCCATAAAATGAATAACAGAAAATAAAAAAATGTAAGCACACTGTGTTAAAGTCTGCACATATCAAGTTTAGCAACTCCGTGATGTGAGCATCCTGAAGTTTTAAGAGTGGTGAGGATTTATTTGGTTCTTCTTTGTAGTTTGATCCAAATGCCCTTCTCAGGACGTAAAATGAGTTCCCCCAGAGGCCGCAGTTCCTCACGGCTCTGACATGCCTCTACGTCAAAGTGACGCAAGATTGTAGCAAGAACTACCTTCTCCTCCATCATGGCGAAGCGCTGGCCTGGAGCCACAGATGCAGAGAAAAAGAGAAATTGGGAAAGACAGAATAAAGTATCGGAATGGCAACAAGACTAAAAAAGGGGAGATGTTCATGAAGTACATTTCTACAAACGGTCTTATTTGGAGCTTTCAGTTCTGGAAGGCAGTTGCGATGAATCGAGTGCTGAAACAATAAATCTACAAAGCTATGTGGGTCTATTTTTATTTTTGTTAAAAGCTTCTTCTTTTGTGTGGCCAGCAACCTGAACCTGCGAGCACCACTCGCTGAGAAACAATCTGTCTCATTCAGAGGTGGGATAGAGGCCCAAACACTCTGAAGATGAGTGTGGGAGATGATTGCACTGCATCTCTTGTTCAGCTGGGGATGCTCAGTATGCAGACTGACTCATGAGTGAAGTAATAGAAAGATCAACTTTACTGTAACAAGTTGAGGATGTCACAGGGCTAGGGATGGGAACCAAGAACTGATTCAAATTCATAAACTGAATGATGCTAGTGAATCACAAAGTGGGTGTAGCCTGTGTAGTTTGACTGAACAGCAAATGACTCTTATGAGCTGATTCTGTTTAGTGAATCACAAACATTCCACACAATCAATGTAGTCTGATTATACAGCAAATGACTCTCATGAGTCGGTTCTTTTTAGTGAATCAAACCATGCAACGCAACAAGTGTAGTCTGATTATAGAGCAATAGTCTAAATTGAGTCAAATCATTTTGTGCATCAAACACATGATGTACCGCACAACTATTGTAGTCTGATTACAATGCAAATCACTCTAATGATCCGTTTCTTTTGAGTGAATCAAACACATGGAGGGCAACCAGATTAGTCCAATTCCTGAACATACGTCTCTAGTGAGTTGTTCAATTTAGCGAATCAAACATTTAATGCGCAACCACTGCACATTAGTCTGATTCCTGGACAAATGTCTCTTATGAGCCTTTTATTTTTCATGAATCAAAAACATACGGCTTTCAGCTGACAGTGAGACTTCAATAAGCATAATCGTTAAATTATTTGTTTCCAGCATCTATATACTAATGGCCCATCTAATAAAATGCAGTCCTTTGTATGGTACAGTTATATCATTATGCTGTGCTTCCCAAACTTTTTGTCTTATTCATCCCACACAGCTTTACTAAGAAGGCTTATGGAACAGGTAAATGGAAATGTGCTCCTTTTCACATACATTTGTATTATACTGGATAGCATTTAGCATTATCATTGCTATTCTAAGTCACTTTTTTGTTATCATTCTGTTATTTTTCTTACCTATGCAGTTTCTTGGCCCTGCAGAAAAAGGTATGTATGCATATGGATGCCTCCCTTTGCTGTTCTCTGGCAGAAACCTTTCTGGTCGAAATTCCTCAGGTTCTGGAAAGTAGCGTGGGTCCCGGTGAAGAGCATATGGTATGATAACAGCATTCACTCCTTTTGGAACTTTGAACCCATCTGCAAACGGCAACAAAACAACCTCAGTCCGTTATTTTATACGTCACCGAATTTTAACAATTAAACAGGATACAGTGCATTGCACACATGCCAAACGATACTGCTGTGTAGGAGACAGAATAAAGCTTTAATAACTAATTGACAAACGGGTGCATTTATTGCTCTTTGCAACATTTTCTGTCCTGGAAAGTTGCTGTTTCCCATCCAGCTGCTTTCATTTAGCCTTGGAATGAAAGCTCTGAGTAGAAATAAACACTCAGGTTTCTTTATATCTGACAATGAGAGATGGAAATAGAAGGGAAATCTGCTGTAACACTGAGATGCAAATAATGAGAGTGGCATCAAAAAGTGCAGATCTTTGATCTTGCTCCATTTGCTGCGCTGTTTGGCAAGGTGACAAACTGCTGCCACCTACTGATGTGACAGGCCTCGCAGATGCTGCGTGCAAACAGAGGCACGGAGGGGAAGATCCGCAGACTCTCCTTGATGACACACTCCAGGTAGCGCAGCTTTTTCAGGTCCTCCACCCCCACGTGGCCCTTTGACAAACCTGCCAATCAGAGGGTAAGAGATGCAGCTGAACTCTAAATGAGGTTGTTAGGAAACATTCCTAAGCTTATTTCTTTATTACTGAGTAAACAGAGCAACTGCATTCATTAAGAACACATTATGGTAGGCATTATGCTAAATGAAACACATCAAACGTTGTTAGAAAGATTTGTGTACCAAACACTTCCTGTAATTCTGCCTGCACTGCCTTCTGGACCTCAGGATGCGAGCCAATCAGATGTAAGGCCCAGTTCATTGAAGCTGCAGTGGTATCATGACCCTGTTAAAAAGAATGGTCCTCAAATCAATGTTCAAACTTTGTCTTGACAAGCTTTCATTTACTAGGTTTATCTGTACCTCAAACATGAAGGTGTCCACTTCTTCCTGAATGTCCTCATGACTCAAATTCTGTCCGTTCTCATACGTAGTTTTTAACAGCAAATCAAGGAAGGCCTGTCTCTTCTTTGGCCCCTGGTCAGAATCACTGTCAGGTTCAGAGCTCATGAACTTCGCTCTCTCCTTGATGACCTTCAGTTCAAGAAAACAGAAAATTTGGTAAGACTAATCTAGTGGTTTGTATGCAACAATTATATTTAGTTTTTTGGTGAGTGTGTGCCTATAACTTGAATGTGCAAGGCTTCCGGTGTAATTTGCTTTCAGTTATTTTACAAAATGTACGAAAATGGCCGTTGACGTCACCTGCCTATGACTTTCTATCACGCCATGCGACTGTCACAGTCTTGTCGCGTCTGTCACATCCGGGTACCCTTGTGTATCTTCCCAGTCCTCCCAGCAACTGTCTGTGTCTAATCACTGATCGTTAGTCATGTCAGCTGTGTGTCATTTCATGTTCCCCTATAAATACTCTCCTGTGTTCCTTAGACCTTGTCGGTAATTGTCACTGTTACATGGAAGTTCGTGTGTGGATGTTTTCTCCTTGTTCTCCCTGTGTTTTGCACCATCATGTGCCACTTTTGTTTCGAGTTTATTCAATAAAGTATTTTCTGTTTGAAGCTCCGCGTTTCTGCGTTTGCTCCGTTTCGCACACCAGCCTACAAGCTGTAACAGCGGCAGATTTCTCATGTGCTTCAAAACATAATCACGCAGAGGCGTACCCACAGCGTTTTGATGTAGCGCGAGTTCCCTTAAAAGGGAACAGTTTTATTCTAGCTTATAACATTCATTTTTGCAGTTAGCACTTGAATGTAGGTAAGTTTCATAAAAAGCTGAGTCTTGGGTTGACATTTTATTTGGTAATGTTAGGCAGTTTTGATTTATATGCTGTTTAATGTTGATGAACGTTTTATTTTACATATGTCAAATTTCCTCAATGGCGAATAATAATTCTCATCACTCACACATGCAGTGAAAGAGTGAAGAATCTTCAATCTTCTGGAATGTTCTTTGCCTTCCTGCAACATTCTGTAGATCCAGTCTGGCCACAGCCATGGTGATCTCTGTCTCTTGCTGATGATGTCACTCATTCTGCAAGAGTAATATGAACACTGTCAGTTTTCAGAGAGGACAACATGGCTCCCCATATTTATTAGCATTAACACATGCTCTAAAATTAAAGTAGACTACTTACTTATAGACACTCTGAACATACTCAGAGTCAGCATTGCTCTGAGCATAGATCTTCTTTCCCATTGCAGTTTCTATTGCAGAGAAATACATCTCATGTGTTTTATCAATGGTTATAATAATTAAATGATAGGTTTTAGGGCTATTTTACATAAGCATGCATAAGCAGTGTGGAAACAAAGCTGCAGCAAAACCTCAATAGCACTCTCACATTGTGGTTTCACACTATATATGGAATAATTGGATATACTGTACCACATATGATATCCAAAGCACACAATGTTATGTAGCTGAAGCAGTTGAAAGGCTCTCCATCTCCCCGCTTCTGCATCTTCTCAATCAAAATATCTGTGTGTTCATTCATCACCTCCAGAAAGTCAGAGAGGATAGAGAAGTGGAAGGTTGGAGTCAGCATTTTACGACGGTTACGCCACTTCTCCCCTGTGCTGTGGGAAGAAAAGTTGGGAAGAGTTAAGTCTGCAACCTCAACGTTAGCTTAAATACTGTAAAGGCCTAAAGTGAACATGGGGATCATTTTGTATTCAATTTCTGTTTTTGGACTCTGCTGCGTTTGGCCAGATGGCCAATGACCTTGTGTGTCTAGTGTCGCTGATTATAAACTGTGCTTTTGAGAGACTTTGTTTGCAGTGTTTGATGCAAGCTGCTCTTGAATATGAGATATGAAATCTGGCAGTTTGGCAGGTGGTCCTCTACCATATGTGAAACAAAGTTTAGTTTTACTTTAGATGTTCTGAGCTTTGAAGGACATAATTGCACCTTTATTAGGTAACAAATTGATACAAGACAGCACTGCTATTTACTAAATATTTAGTGTTTAGCTACTTAATTTAATTTTTCATTATTGCGTGCTTTCCTAAAGCTCAAACAATAAAGCATGGCACTACCAATGTCAAGATCAATCGATGTCAAGGTCAAATCCCAGCAAAATGCACGTAAACTGAAAAATGTATGCTTTTAATGCAGCATACCTTTCTTCGAATAAAAATCTGCAGCCAAATGAAAATGCTAATACCCCCAGATAGTCCCCTAATATCAAGAAAAATATTGGTCCTAAGCAAACCATTAACTCCGCCATTGCCGGTCCCAAGCCCGGGTGAGATAGGAGGAGGGTTGGGCGATGTGTTAGCACCCCATCCCCGTAAAACCTTCAACTGCTACAGATACACAAACAAGGATCTCAAAAGACATTTCGGTCCTGGGAGAGGATGGACCTCCAGTTGGAGGTGTTATGACGCCGGGTAGCGAAAGCCAGTTCCTGGAAGCTTCCAGGCCGACAACCATCATCTCTACCAGGACCACCACCATCATCGGAACATGGAATGTGCGCACCATGTTTGAAGCCGGGAAAACAGCGCAAGTGGCAGCGGAAATGAGGAACTATAACATCAGTATCCTCGGCATCAGCGAGACTAGATGGACTGGTTCGGGCCAGAAGAGACTGGCCACAGGAGAACTATTTCTGTTTTCAGGACACGAAGAAGAAAATGCACCACATACACAGGGAGTGGCCTTCATGCTTTCAAAAGCGGCCCAGGGATCACTCATTGGATGGGAGGCACATGGCCCAAGACTTATCTCTGCTTCCTTTAGAACCAAAAAGAGGAGGATTAACATGAACATCATCCAGTGTTATGCCCCTACAAACGACAGTGAAGATCAAGCCAAATTGGACTTCTACAGCAGGCTACAGACCATCTTCCAGGGGTTTTCAAGAAGAGACATCACCATGGTAATCGGAGACCTCAACGCCAAGGTGGGGGGTGACAACACGGGTTACGAGGAGGTCATGGGAAGAGAGGGATTAGGAGAGATGAATGATAATGGAGAAAGGTTTTCTGACTTTTGTGCCGAAAGCAGCCTTGTCATTGGTGGAAGCATTTTCCCCCATAAACGAATACACAAGATCACCTGGCTCTCACCAGACCTCTCCACCGGAAACCAGATAGACCATATGTGCATGAGCAAGAAGTTCAGGAGGTCCCTGCAAGACGTACGTGTTAGAAGAGGCGCTGACGTTGCTTCGGACCACCATCTCCTCACCGCACACGTCAAACTAAAACTCCAGAGAAACTGGACAGGAGAGATGAATCAGCGAAAGAAGTTCAACACCATACTTCTAAGAGATCAAAGCAAATCGTAGGAATTTAAGCTGGTACTTTACAAATTTCAAGTCCTACAAGAACTGATGGGAGAAGGAGAAGAAACATTAGACAAGAAATGGAAGACAGTAAAAGAGGCAATGAAGACAGCTTGCCAGGAAGTATTGGGCACACAGAAACACAATCATAAGGAATGGATCTCAACAGACTCCCTGAAGAAAATAGAACACAGAAGGGAAAAGAAGGCAGCACTGAACAATAGTCGAACACGAGCAGAGAAAGCCAAGGCGCAGGAACAATACACACTCTCAAACAAGAGTGTGAAGAAAAGCATTAAAGCAGACAAAAAGAACTATGTAGACACCCTAGCAACAGAAGCAGAAGCAGCAGTCAGGAACGGGAATCTGAAAGACCTGTATGTCATCACCAGGAAGTTATCTGGCAAGTTCAGCAAATCGGAAAGACCAGTGAAAGACAAAGGAGGAAGACAGATAGTCAATAAAGAAGAACAGAAGCAAAGATGGGTGGAACATTTCGAGGAGCTACTCAATAGGCAAGCCCCAATAGATCCGCCAGATATCCAGCCAGCAGACAGAGACCTGCCGATAGACTGCAGCATACCTACAAAGGAAGAGATCCACATAGCCATCAAGAAGCTGAAAAGTGGCCGGGCAGCTGGACCAGATGATATACCAGCCGAGGCACTAAAGGCTGATGCAGAGACAACCGTAGAGATGCTCCACCCCCTCTTCAAGAAGATCTGGGAAGAGGAACAAGTCCCAACAGAGTGGAAGGAGGGCTACCTCATCAAGCTCCCAAAGAAGGGAAACTTGAGCTCTTGCTCCAACTATAGAGGGATTACTCTACTATCCATCCCAGGAAAGGTTTTTAACAGGATCCTACTGGACAGGACGAAAGATGCCGTTGACGTGAAACTGCGAGATCAGCAGGCGGGTTTCCGTAAGGATAGATCCTGCATAGACCAGATAGCAACACTGCGCATCATCCTGGAACAGTCTCTCGAGTGGAAATCACCCCTGTATATCAATTTTATTGATTACGAGAAGGCTTTCGACAGCGTGGACAGGTCATCACTTTGGAGGCTGCTAAGACACTATGGGGTTCCTGAGAAAATCACCACCATCATTAAGAACTCTTATGTGGGATTAACATGCAGAGTGGTCCACGGAGGTCAGCTCACAGAGGCATTCCATGTACGGACAGGAGTGCGACAAGGCTGTCTGTTGTCACCATTTTTGTTTTTACTGGCCATCGACTGGGTCATGAAGATATCCACAGCAGAAAAGAGAAATGGCCAGTGGACTTTATGGTCACAGCTAGATGACCTTGACTTTGCAGATGATCTGGCCCTACTCTCCCACAACCAGCAGCAGATGCAGGAAAAGACCAGCATCGTGGCAGAAAACTCAACTCGCCTTGGCCTAAATATCCACAAAGGAAAGACCAAGCTTCTGAAGGTGAACTCAGCAAACACACTGCCTATTGTGCTGGATGGTGAAGCCTTGGAAGAGGTGGATGACTTTACCTACCTTGGCAGCATCATCAATAAGCAGGGTGGAACAGACGCTGATGTGAGGGCAAGAATTGGCAAGGCCAGAGCAGCTTTCCTCCAATTGAAGAATATTTGGTGCACTAAAGATCTGTCCATTAAAACAAAAATCAGGATTTTCAACACTAACGTGAAGTCTGTTCTGCTCTATGGTGCTGAAACGTGGAGGACCACACTTACCACCACCAAGAAGATTCAGACGTTTATCAACACATGTCTGAGGTGCATTCTTCAGATTCGGTGGCCTGACACCATCAGCAACGATGAGCTCTTGCAACGCACCAATCAACAGGCAGCCGACCAAGAGATCATCCAAAGACGCTGGAGATGGCTGGGGCACACACTTCACAAACCGGTTTCCAACACCATCAGACAGTCCCTCTCATGGAATCCACAAGGGAAAAGAAAGAGAGGTCGGACTCGAAACAGCTGGCGCCGAGACCTTGATGCCGATGTCAAGAAAACAGGCTACTCATGGGGACAATTGGAGAGGATTGCTCAGGACCGAGATGCCTGGAGAGCCCTTGTTGGTGGCCTATACCCCAGAGGGGGTAATAGGCGTAAGTGAAGTAAGTGAAGCAAACCATTATTTTCAACAACTCAAAAAGGATTCAGGTCAAATTGACCCAGAATATTTTCCACAAAAAAACTTCCATCTCCCATTGGTTGAAGATAGAGATAATCCCACCTGGCTCCATTGGTCTAGTCCAGGGGTGGGCCATATGTGGGCCATATGTGGCCTGTTGGGCTAATCCGGCCCGCCGAACTGGTAAGAGTTATATTATTAATTTAAATTTTATTATAATTAAACCTCCTTCATTTGACTTTTCCCTGTAATGTCAGTGTTTCCCCAACAGATGGCACACTCCAAAGATATTGAGCTTTGTTTGAGTGTGATGTTTTGCACTTTGAGCTCTTCAGTAAAAACGAGTGGACCGAAGAAAAGTAGACAGTTAGTATGTTTTTCGCTGACGTCCGATTAAGGGCTGTATATCTGATATGCCAAGAAACTCTAGCGGTTTTTAAAGAATACAACATCAGCCCTCATTTTGCCACAAAACATGCCAACTACGCTAGCGAACAGTCTCCAAAAAAAAACGGACGGCTACGGCTCTGACGGCAAATGTACAGAGTCAGAATCAGTACAGAAGATGCTGACGTTATTTGGCTCAACCCATGTATGTGAACAGACATTCAGCGTCATGAACATCTTCAAAGCCCGTCACAGAGCCGAGTTAACTAGCCGACATCTATTTCTCAGGCTTTCTGGTATGCACATTTTGGTAGCCTTCAGCGACTAATTTCATTGGTTTAACTGCACCTATCAGGAGCGAGCACACCTGGCGGCGTCACCATTGGTTGAGCTGTGTGTCTCTTCGCTGTGATTGATGTATGACTCCCCGTGTTTTAAGCTGATCTGCATCTCTCTTACGGGGATTGAACACCGCTATTGAAAGGGAACGTCTCCGGGTTACTATTGTAACCTGTTACCTTTGAGTAGGAATCAGGACATGAATATAACCATCGTGTTCACGCTTGTCTATCTGGGCAGAGTTTGGTCATGATTTTGAGTTTTTTCAAATGGCCGCACTTTTGTTATTTAAAATGTCTGTCAGCCAGAGCTGCATCGCGCGGTCATCCCAAAAGGTTTCAGAAGTTATGTGAAGGGATGGAGTTTGGATCTGTCCTGAGAATCGCCACAACAAAACTAACTCCAGACTGTGATGCACTTGCAAATAAAGGAGATCAACAACACTGTTCTCACTGAAACTGAATGGGAGTTTATCTACTGTGTTATTAAATTAAGACATTTTGAAAACAATTTATCAATGAACCCTAATGTTTTGGTGCATGTTAAAAGCCAAATCTTTTCATGTAATGGTTTTTACATTTAATTTATATTAGTTCACACAAACACACTATCCTTCTATTCTGGCCCGGCCCCTTTGTCAAATTTTAGAAACCAATTTGGCCCGTGAGACAAAAAGTTTGCCCACCCCTGGTCTAGTCAAATGCTCAAAAAAGAAGAAGAGAGAAATTCACTGTGTTGATGCATTTTGGGGGAAATTAGCAATCAAGTGAATGACTTATTAGTAGATGACTATTATTAACCTATTTAAAAAGAAGAAAAGCTATTTTAAAATAAAAAATGATTTGCAGTATAATTTTTTACTTATTGATGCAACCCAAGTAATTTAATTTGTTAACAACTATGTCAGCAGTGAGCACTGCAACACAATGTAAAAGAATTGCAAAAGAAAGAAAGCATAAGAAATGGTGGTAAACCCACCGTACCTAGTGAGCAGGCCTGTGCCTAGCCAGGGGTGCAGGAACCTATATGAGTATGACTTGTCAAGGTGTCTGGAATTACTGAGGACCACCTGTTGGGAAAACATAGGTATGACAATGAACATGAAAGTGTGAGGAAAACATAATTATATAGGTAAAAAGGCAAATAGAGAGGATAACATTTCAGAAATAGGCACCTCAATATTCTCTGCATGATACAAGATCAGAAAGGGGACTGGACCCACCCACACCTTTGCTAGAGGAAGGTGTCGGTTTTCATTTGTGCCCTCAATAATCTGGTTGAAAAAATCTTTAACAGAAATGCACTTTTAATACACTTTATAGGGTTAAATGATCATTTATTAATTAACGGCAACAGGGTCGAATACTAGTCAAAAAGATCACAATCCCTTACCGCCTGCATTGGCTTTAAACTGCAGTGCATTGCCAATGATTGGATAAGCGCCTGGCATTCCTGGAATTGGTCTCATTTCGTTCCATTTTCCTATATAATTTTTAAGTGGATGATATGTGGTAGATGCCAAAAGAAGTAGAAGAAGGGCTGTAAATATAATCCCCAGGATGTATAATCCAAAAAGGACTCCCATTTTGTTTGGATAAAGCTGGTTGTAGCTAAAGCTCTGAATGAGGAGCACAGACTGCTTCCCTGTGAACTTCAGACTTACACCATAACAGTTTTACACTCTTAGTACAAACAGAGAGAGAAAGAAAAACACTGGGTTAATCAAACAGATGGAGTTATGATACATAACCAGGACGCATGCAGGTTATCTACGGGTAAAGTGGTTCCAGGTAAAACATTAACAGACAGCAGAAGTAATGCACCAATAATATGATATGGTATATTCATGGGCTTTTTGTGGCTTATACAGTATGTGTGTCTTGTGGTTTACTAGCACAGATTTTTGTCAAAGATAGAAAAGCACCTTTTACCCCTTTAACATGAGGTAACAACTTTATCAAAGTTCAATGTTAGTGAAAAATATAAAAAATATTATTTGTGAAATTAAGCACAGATAAAGTCATTTTATGATTTAAAGACAGACAGGAAGCAAACGTCTAATATCCTCTGTTGAGTGCTGTGATTACTGAACCTTTGCCAAATTCTATAACAATTATATTGCAAATGACTCCACTAAGAAAGAGAAGTCTCAATAAAATGTTGCTTAATAACAGTCTAGTAGGTTAAATCAGTATTATCAACAACCACTGCAAAATAAATAGACTATGCATTGTCTTTACCCGTTACCTGTTGGCCTCAGAGATCGGTTAAGCAGTAAAAGCAAATGAATATTAAACTTCACATATGCATTAACAAAACATGTTTGGCATTCATTCTTCAAAACTGTAATAAAAAACAAAACTAAAAAAACAACCAGGATGCATGAGGTAATTTGTCCTTTTAGCTTCAGATTTTTCTCCAGGTCATTGTAGAAAGTTTATCAAGTCCATAAACTGAAACCACTGCCATATACCGTGCAATAAATCACAATAAATTCATACATGACAGTGATAGGACATCAGTGCACATCACCCTGTTGCATTCATAATGTCTGCCATGTTAGGCTCTTTCATTTAATTACAGAATTAACTCCCCTGCTATGGCATGACAGGCTGAAATTTCTTCCTCACATGCAATGGAAACCGGCTCAACTGTTTCCGATGATTCTGGCCACCTGAAAGCAAATTGTATTGGTGATTTACTCAGACTTAAAGAAATATTTTCATTATGTGAACCTCTTCTCTACCAGGACTCTGCCTTACAGCAAGTCATAATTAATCTCCAGTGTCCCAAAAGCAAAATAATCTCCATATTTTCCAAGTAACTCACACACATTCATTTTAATTAAAGCCGCTTTTGTCACTGCATATTTTTCTTGTTAATTAATTTGTTGATTCTTCACAGCATATGGTGTGTAGACTGAACAATTACTTGGTTCAGGCTTCAAAAATAGATTCTATATTAAATAAACATCAACAAAGGGCAATCAATTTAGACTATGAGACACAAACTCTCAGAAAAAAAGTTCAGTGGGATTCTATATAGAACCCTAGGCTTTCTTTCATAATTGGCTTTTATGCCGTGTGTAATATAGCGGTTTAAAACATAAAAAAAAAGAAATCAGGAAGTGGCATATATACTTTTTCACACCGCTGTATATATGAAGCGACAAAACCCTTTGAGGTTCTCTAAAATGTTTACTTCTAAGAGTGTAATAAACTGTTACTTTTAAATGAGGTGAAAATAAGTCAATACCAAACTGACCAATAGAGCCAAGCAGGGTTGTGGTCCCTCCTTCCCCATCAGCACAGGGCAGACGCCTTCTGCTAGGTGTGGCACACTCCAGGAACCCATTAGCCGCAGAGCCGGTAATACCCATACTGAAGCCTGTCACACCCATAGGTGTGCTCTCACCTATGGCATAGAGAAGTGGCAAGTGGCATCCAGAAAACGCTCTCATTTTCACCATTGTCCCATTTTTTTCTTAAATCACTTATTTTTAAGAAAATTGTAAAAGCAAAGCCGCAGCATGCTTGTGTTGTTCTTCACTCCTCTGGCCAAATCAGGCACCTACTTTGTGAAAGTGACGCACCTTTGACAAGTCCTCGACTTGTCCTCATGTTACAGGCAAAATCCATAGGTGTGAAGGACCTTTTCATAGGGGTGTCAGACTGCAGAAAAAAACATGGCATGAGTTACATGTAACAATGGACTCCGCTCTATCTACCTCCTATTTCAAGCACCGTTACCACAGCAGTTTCTGAAACAGGAAAGTATCTATTTCACTTCTTGTAGGATTTGTTGTCACGTTTCTACAAAGTTATAGAAATGCAGTTTTAGTATTTGGTTTTGTTCTACATTAAATTGCTGGTTACCTATAGCTATAATTAAAACAACTAACATATGATACCATAATAACTACTCCCGACAGCACATGTACATTGTTAAGACTGTCACATACTTCAATGTATACATTGTCATCTGCAATGTATGCATTGTTTTCAGCAGTACTATACTTTTGAAATTTGTACAAAGTTTTACTCGACTTTTACTATTTCAATCATTTTACTTCAAAATTTCAGGTTTAATTTAATGTGTTACTTGATGTAATTAGTAAAAATCTTACACCGTTTATTTTTCCCACAGCAAATACTATTATCATAACTGTACGTTATTACTCTGAATGTATGAGTAGTGTTGGGCCGAGACAGAGACTCCAGCATCAGGGTGGGCTCTCTCAACGGTGGGAGATTGTTTACTGTGTGCATGACACTGGTAGCTCCGCCTCTTAGGATCCTTCCTCTGAGCTGAGAGATACAGAAAAAGATCACAGCTTTTACTTTTGACTAAAATCAAGCCAAATCAGCGCAGACATCTTTAAAAATACACATTTACTTACACAGAAGTTGTGCATTCAGATTCCTTTCAATTGCATAAAATTGTACTACATTAAAAATAATAATGGGGCAGTCATGGCCTAATGGTTGAAGAGTCAGACTGGTAACCCTAAGGTTGCAGGTTCCATTCTCTGCCCTTGAGCAAGGCACCTAACCCTCAATTGCTGCCCTGGTGCCGCAGCCAAATGGCTGCCCACTGCTCCAGTTATCCATGGATTGCAGTGTGACAAATTCAGGGTATGGGTTAACATACTTGGCCTCCATGTAAAGCCACTTAATTAAAATGTAGATATTAATTTAAGATAGTTAGATCTTTCTATAAGAGAGCAAAGAGCAACCATGTTTACTCTTTCTTATGTCATGTCAACTAGAAAGGAAGAACTATGCCCCTTTCACCCACTTTCACACTGCTGCTATTGCTGTGTACAAAGATCAAAGTCCACACTTTTTTAAATAAAATAATAAGAGTATTTATTTGAAATGGAAATACTCTGAAACTTGTTTTTACATGAGTCCTTGTTGAATAACAGTAAACATTTTTCTGCCCCTAAACATACGTATGCATGTGAAATATCCATATGTTCTTTACTAGCAAATAAATTAACTGTAAAATGCTCTTGCAGGCTGGCTGAGTGAAAAATTTATAATTAAATAAATCAAAGGTGGTGATACTTGCATGAATCTCTTCAGATAAGGCAGATCAATAGTCTGCAGGCCACAGTTACACCGGTGTGGATTGTTACCTGAACAAGCCTGGAAATAGGTGCATAGTATTCTTGCTCTGTAGACTCAGAGTGTATCTGAGGAAGCCTGTGGTTTTGAACTGCAGTCACTGGGGGAGATGGCAGGCTTTCATTCACAGTGGATCTGCATGAAACAAACCCAAGAATTACTTACTCTAATTAGCAATCTGCATGTTTACTCATGCCTTATACCCATGCAGAAGCTCAAGGCTACTTGAGCGATGACAAGGTTAAAAGTGTTACAATTAATAAGGTGCAATGCAGCTTGAGGGAACAATTTAACAAGCACTTTTAAAAAGAGTCTGCAATTCAAAAGTTCTCAGCCTGTTATAACGTGACCCCAGTAGACCTTGCATTGAGTAATCTGCAGCCTCATATTCTGAAAGAGTTGCATCATCCACAAAGTTGTTGCTGCAGCAGAACCTCTAGCATCACATTCTTTATATAAAACTTGTGAGGATATAAAATGGTGCGTGCAGAGGTAAAGTTCACCCAAAAATGCTCTCAGAGTAACTCAAAATATGATATTCTGCCCCATGTAATTGCAATAAATGGCCGGGAGCTTTCGAGCTTCAAAAAGGACGATACAAAAGCAATTAAAAGCAAATACCATAAAAGTTGTGCACTATATTCCAAGTGTTCTAAAACAATATGGTTGTTTTAATGATGTTTTTAAAGACAGTCTTCCCTTCCAGGGAGCTATTAACCACTCCAATTAGATTAGTGAGTTGAACTTAAGAACCGAATCAGGTTTTTTTGTTAACAAATCAATCTGTCAGTTTGGTGAACAGTGGTGAAGTATCTGACACAAAGTAATAATTTGTTCACAAGTCGAACATAACTTTTTAATTAAGTCTCATGATGAAATCTTCTCCTCCTTTTTGTAAAAACGTTTCTTTT
This sequence comes from Rhodeus uyekii, assembly GCA_037043235.1. Classification (NCBI taxonomy): domain Eukaryota; kingdom Metazoa; phylum Chordata; class Actinopteri; order Cypriniformes; family Acheilognathidae; genus Rhodeus; species Rhodeus uyekii. The sequence continues at coordinate 8,981,371 of JAWRVZ010000008.1, forward strand.
CTTTTCTGATGACGTTTATTGGAGTGAGGGCAGGATGACCTGTCACTCAAATGAAATCATTCCAATAGCAGACCACAATGAACCAACGATCCAATCTAATCCAATCCTGATAGACAAAATAAAGACCCATTCTACATTTTTCTCTTTTCAAAGCAACTTGCGTTCCATGACAACTTTTCATTAATTTCACACAAATTCGTTTGTGTAAAAGTGTAAAATAGTTCAAAATTCATGCGGACCACATTTACAATACTTCTGTGGTTTATTTTCCACAGAAGAAAAAGTCGTAAAGGTTTGAAATTACACGAGAGTAAGTAAATTATTACACTTGTCATTTTTAGATGAACTATCACTTTAAACACCTTCAATAATGTATACTAAGCTTACAGTCTAGTTCCTCGTAAGAGTTGGCTTCCATTTCCCATAAGGTTGTGGTACATCCGAACCCTGCCACTAAGTCTGGGGAGTCTGCGCTGGGCTGTGGGTTTCTGTATGAGTATGCTGGACCCTCTCAAAGTCTGGGTCTTCACACACATCAACACACTTGGTGCATCATCTGGGTCATATCTTAGGAAAAACCAAGATCAAGTTATTTGTCTTAATTTGTTTTCATGTTGATTTATCTCTAGTTAATATACTTTTAAATTCTGTTTCTTATTAAATAGCAATGCCTATTTATAAAGAGCAATAGAGGAATTTGTAGGGATTTATAACCTTTCCAAACTCCAAAAGACTTACAGGGCTTTCTCACTAAATCCCTGATGTCTCTGTTGCAGTGGCTTTGCTTGGATTGTCATAACACCATTTAAATTAATCTTGTAGTCACTTGAGTCCTGAAAGAAGAAATAGCAAATTCATAACAGCAGAACATTGTAACAGAAAGAACCTTTACAGCAAAGTGCATGTTTCTTGTAGGTTGTCACCTGTACATAATTGCTGCATGTTGACAGGAAAGTGGTTCTGCTACTAGAACCTCTGGACAACAGAAGGTGAGTTCCTTTAACATGGTTCTGAGGTGAAGACACTTGACTGGAACTCTGTAATGTTCTTCTCTGTGTTGCTCCATCTGATGCCAAAAGAACATTAGGATTTTCCAAAAATGTACTTAACTGCTGGCAAGTTAGCAAAAAAAAAAATTCATTTGTTTTTACTCCAAAATGCCAAAGAGTAGCACAAACTCACATAGGGTCAAATACAGTTCATTCAAGGATGAATCAAGGATCCTATTTCAAATAGTTTTTATATTAAATAGTTATTATAATTGAATATAATTAGTCAAATATAAATTATTTTTATTTTATAATTCTATTTATAATTTTTAAATCATTTTTACCATATCAAAGGGCTAACTCATTTTGACTCAACATTGTAATAATAATAGTTTTTTTTCTCGAGCAGCAAATTAGCATAGAATGATTTCTGAAAGACCATGTGACACTGAAAACTGGTTTAATGCTGCTGAAAATTCAGCTTTGCCATTACAGAAATAAATTACCTTTTAAAATATATTAAAATAGAAAGCAATTATTTTTAATTACAATAATATTAAAGCATTTTAGTATATTTTTTATCGGATAAATGCAGCCTTGGTGAGCATAAGTGGCCTTTTTCAAAAATATAAAGAAATCTTACCAACCTCAACCTTTTGAACTGTAGTGTACATACATGGACTAAAAGTCACAAAACTCTTTCATTTCCAGGGACATTTTATGCATTCAAAAGTGGTGTTCTTCTCCCACTCAAGATCTATTGATCACACATGCACTGTTGGCTAATTCTATTTAGTTGGTTTCAGTAATTCTGACAAACCCGAGAGCTGTTTCTCCCAGGACTTATGTAAGAGCTCCTCCAGAAGACCCACCACCTCCCTCCATACGTCATCAAACAACTCATCTGCAACAGCGTCACGGACGCATGCATGAGGGGATAGTGGTGGGACTCCACCCCTAGTGGCCATGGATGAAGACTTCCTCTGATCCACCTCCTCATCCTCCCTACAGTCAAAAGAGCTACAATAAATTATTCCCTTACGACAGGATGTCTTCAAATGGATGCACACTATTAACAGTCCATTTAGATTGAATAAAACTGTAAATAACACACTGAACAAGGCTATATAGCATTTGTAGAATTTACTTACTGGCTATCGAAAAATGTGATTTTTGATTAAATGGAAATCAAATTAGTGTAAGGTAGACTCGGGCTAGTTTTTCTTGTAATCAGTCAATTTATTTGTACTCAAATTTTGTTTGTTGCTTTCAACACATTCAAAACCTTCTTAAATGGTAAAATATTTTATTTTTTTTAAACCAAGAATTTAAGTACTTTCAAACAAAAAGTGTGCCAACTTGTCCCAGTCTTCCCTACAATTAAAGTTTATTCATGAAGCAGAAGCAAAAAAATAAATAAAACATTATCTTCTGTTCTAGGCAGATTGATTAAAAGACAACTTGTGACGTACATTTCTTTTCCATCATAAGCCAAAAACTCCTCTATGCTACCCTCTGCTTCATACACCTCCTCTTCCTCAGTGAAGTAGAGTGACTGCTCAGAGAGAGGAGAGCTGGACCTCTGGAGAGACTGCTCATACCACAGGCCTGGGGCCAGACTGCGGCCTGCTACATACAGCCTGCAGGCAGAGAGAGAGAGAAATGAGGGAGGAAGCCTTGCCACAGCCAGGCCAGACTGATAAATACATTGCCTGTAGACATGTTCAGTGCAGTGTCTTTGGAACATATTGCATATTTTTAATCAGGTGAGAGGCCTCATCCTTGGGGGTTGGTTTTATGTGTTATATCAAATGCATAATGTATGATAGGCTTCAGTGCATATTTCAAAACAATAGATAAGTGCAGTAAAGTAAAAAGGCAAAAGCTAAACCCTGAAATCAATCAATAGAGCTCATTAATCAAAAGATAAATGACCCAAAACTTTTTTTAAAGATAAGACTGACCTTAAAAAGTTCAGGGGTAACTCAACAAAATACTAACAATAATAACAAAATACTGTGATAATTGCAATACATAATTAAAGAAAATTGGATGCGTATATATATATATATATATATATATATATATATATATATATATATATATATATATATATATATATATATATATATATATATATATATATTATATTGTACTAAGGCTGCATTTTTTTGTTTGAAATATAGTACTACAAATGTAAAGATAATCGCTTTATTTTTTCATATATTTTTTTTATTTCATGCTTAAGATTTCTTATTAATTATCAACATTATCAAATTTAAGTTGTGCTGCTTTATATTTTTTTTTTATGATTCTTTGATGATCAGAAAATTCGAAAGAACAGCATATATTTGAGAAATCTGTCACTTTTAATCAATTTAATGTTCTGAAAAAAAACGTATCGGTTACATATGTAACCTTAGTTCCCTAAATAGGGAATGAGACACTGCAGTGGTGTGGGAACGCCTCTGCCTGATTATGTTGTGAAGCACATGTGTAATCAGTCCATGCGTGATGGAACATCATAGGCGGGTGACGTCAACGACCAGACACCTAAAAACACAACGCGTTATATTCTGATAGGCTGAAGCAAGATGCTAACAGGCAAATAGGCAGTATGTCATGGGGACATAGCATCCTATTAAGGGAACAAATTTTGCATGCATAATGGAGACGTTTCAATACAGGGAAACTTGCGCTGTGTCAAAGCACTGTGGGAACACTATACCCACTACACCTACAAGCAAATTCTTGTCTGTGTGAAGTCTTAAGACGTACACTAATAGCGAAGCAGGGGGTGGACCCCAGGTCAAGGTTGTAAAATCTGTAGAATCAGCCATACCCCTGGTTGAACAGGCTCAGACTGCAAAAGGAGGAGGCTGTCCGGTCGGCTAGTAATTAAGTGAGATAGACTTAGTCTTTCCTGGCTGACATTCCGAGTGCCATAAAGAAAACAAGTAACTATCCAAGGGTGTCTGAGGGTGTCTCCTCAGTGAAACTGCACTCAGCGGAGTATGATAGGCTGCTAAGGCTGCTATTTACACCTTCAGAGTGGAGGTGGATAAACCTGCCGAGAATCATTTTTGTGGAAACTCCAGCACTACACTGGGTCCAGTTGACGATTACTAGACCAAGAAGTGAAGTATCTCCACTTTCAGGGCATAAAGTTTCCTCATGGACGGAGCTCTGGAGCGAAGGATGGTCTCAACAACCTCGATTGAGAGACTGAAACTTATGAGCTGGACACCCACAGAGGCCAAGCCCACAGTTTCCATAGCTCTTGATGTGGGTGGAATATCGACCCCTTCACCTGAGACAGAAGGTTCCTCCTGGGCAGAATCCCCATGGGAGAGCCACTGAAGAGAGATATACGGTCTGTAAATGATATTCAAGTTGGCCAGTGTTTGACAACACGAGACTGACCCAGTCTTGAAAAACTCTCTACAGAACTCCTGAGAGAAGAGTGAACAGGGGAAAAGCGAAGCCTTGGCCATGCCTGTACTATGACATCCAGTCCAAGTGGATCTACATGTGACAGGGAGAACCAGAGTGGGTACTGAGTCGTGATAGATTCTCCTATAGGAGGTCCACCTACCAGTGCCTCAGCCCCTACCTCGACAGGATGTCTGCTCCCTGATTTTGATACCCTGGGATGTACACATTTCTTAGCGAGAGTAACTTCCCTCGGGCCCACAGGAGGAACAGGTAATTAAACACCTTGCATAGTGGGCATTGAATGCAGCCTTTCCTAGTGATTTAGATAGAAAATCACTGATGTGTTTTCTGAACAGACCAGGGCGTGGTGGCCCCTCAGGTCTAGAAGGAAGTACTTCAATGCCTGAAAAACAGTCAACATCTACAGGAAATTTATTTGCCATGAGAGATGATGACCTAAACCAAATGACTACTCATGATCACCCTCCAGCCAATGAGGAAGGCATCCGTCATTTGCATAACACGATGACAAGGAGCCCCCAGCACTGATCCCTGGGAAATAAACCAAGATTGTTTCCACATCAATAATGTACAAAGGCATCGCCACATGACTCTGATTTTGTGGAGCGGGTTTCACCTTGGGGAGAACCCCTTGGTTGTGAGCCACCACTGCAAGGGTATCATGTACAGCAGTCCAACAGAAATTACGTTGGAAGCAGTTGTCATCAGACCCAGCAGTTTCTGGAATTGCCTAACAGTGGATGACTGGCCTGGATGTAACTCGTTCACGGCTGAGAGGATTAAAGAAATACAGAAATTCCTTTATCCCGTGTTACCCTATAAGAATGTAGTCCTTTGAGCAGGAAGCAACACACTCTTCTTGGTATTCAGCCTCAACCCTAACTTGCTCATGTGGGCAAGAACAACATCTTGATGCCGAATCACCATGTGCTCTGCCTGAGCATTGATATAGTTGAGGATGATAATCATTGATATAGTTGAGGATGTGGATGCCCTGGAGCCAGATCTATATCCATATACTTCTTGAAAGTGCGAGGTGATGTCAGGCTGAAGGGAAGGACCTTATATTTTCCTTTTTTTCCCCCCCAAAAGCAAACCCGAGGAACTTCCTGTGTTCAGGAAGGATGGATACATGGAAGCATGGGTCTTTGATCTCTATCGTGACCTCTACAATCTCCTCAACTGGACAACTTCCACTTTTAATTATTTAATTATTTTTCTGGGATCTGTAGTGCCAGTGCCTCATCCCAGGTGGAGGTAACCGCAGCGAGTACTTCGAACTCTGAGATGAGGCACTGGACCCGGAAAGTAAGGGCTGAGAAAGGGACGATCCATCTCTAACCCCTCTGCCAGATCCATTTGCGAACCCCACGAGCTGAGCTGCCGCTTTGCTTCAGCAGCAACATGACTGTGAGCACAAAGAGAGCCTGGCGGGTGCACAGCATTCTTAACGCCACTTGGAATGCTAGTAATCACCCCTTTTATCTCAAGGGCTGACTGAGCGTGCTATGCTCCCAAACAACCAACACAAAGAGTGTGTATACCTACTTGTGTTTAACGAGGACAGGAATGAACACACATCTTAAATGCGTTTTACTATGCCATTTTACAAATGGCATTTATACAGTTTCTTTTTAAACTACTGTCTAACAGAGATTCTCTCTTTTATCTGATACAGACAACATATTAGGACACACAATTTACACAAAGCGCTTGCTTAAGTAACAGAAGCTAGCTCATTGTGATTGCAGGTGTGCTTCATAATTTCCTGGTCGATGACATCACCCATCTAAGTCACACCATTTCACATTTGCTTCACAATGTAATCATGCAGAGGCGTTTGCACAGCGCTTTGATGCAGCGTGAGTTCCCTTGAAAGGGATATACAACTCTTTTTTTAAACAATCTTACTGGTTTGATGTCAAAGCATTTCATATAAAAAAGCCACAAAAAGACTTAAAGTAATCAAATACATGATTATTTTCCCAGATAAGGCTTACAGATCATTTCAAACCATTTGCACTGCCCCTCAGTCAGACAGACCTCCGTCACACAAGTGGACAAACAGGCTTGTGAAATACTCATTAACAAAGCAGTTACACTATTAAATGGATGAGAAAATATTGTATAGTTGAAATTAACAATTAAACATTACATTTTACCCATGCATTTTTGTTATTTTACATTATTGAAAGGCTTACTCGCTATGGTCTTCCTGCCTGTCCAAACAGGTGGATGTGGAGAATGAGGAGGTTCTGGCACTGGACTCACGTCTGCAGATGTACTGAACACCCTCCTGTTTGGGAGGCTCCAACTGGTTTCCTAAAATTCTGTGTGCAAAGAATCAACACATAGAGATAGTATCAATTAACAGGGTTGTGCACCATTCAGAAATTATTTGAGAATTTATTTTCAGTCTCAATTAATTTTCTGAATTTATTGAATTGTAATCCAAATTTAAAGTGGACTAAATAAAGCAATATCACACTTGAAAAAAGGAATACTTTGTACATGTTACTAATTCAAACAAGTCACAATAAGGACTAACAATGATGGCGTGGGCAGTTTTTGAGAAGCAAGTAGACAGCATTGTGTGTGTTGCTGTCAGAGATAAAAGGTGCATTTGTAAACATTTCAGTTATTTACTTTGTGGAAAGATATTGGTTTATTATAAACGTTGTGTTATGAATGTTAATCTGGAAATTGTAATTGAGTAGCACAATAATTTGGTAATAGCGACACCTACAGGTGAACAATGTTAGTTTGAACCTGTCTATGATCTAGCTAGCGGTGAACTAGATAAGATATCAGAACCAAGATGAGACACTCTAATGTCGTCTTCACATGATATCGTAAATGTCCTAATTCCCACTTCTTAAGTCGTTATTACGAGCTTGTTGCATTAAAGTGCTTTGTTGTCGGAAATAACAGAAACAATGGAAGACACAAGTTTTTTCTTACCTAATTGGGAAGATTTCATTAAAGCCAAAGCTTTAAAGCTTCAGACAATTCTGGAATTTCATATCTTTATGTAAAATACAGGCAATTCAAGTATGTCAAATAAAGACAATTTTCCCTGTGCATAATACATTTAATATGCTTCAAATTATTATTATTATTATTGTTATATGTAAATATTCACTACTTTAACTACAAGACAAGGTGATGTAGCGGCTGTGGAAAAAACTAATAAAGAATACCAATCACAGTGGCAATCATTCTCCCCTCCGCCAGCATAAGCACATGAAGGTAGTGTCTAATTAGAAAGAATATTTGTTTGAAAAAATGTCTAATTTCTAATTAGAAGGCATGTGGTATGTTGTTTGTTTTTTGGATTTCATCTGTTAATTTATAAGTTATATGTACTAGCATGTTTTGATACTGATTCAATAAGCAGTGAAGAACATGGCTAAACTGTGACATGAACAGAAAATGTATTCACACAATATACACTTTGTTTTTCATGTGTTGTAATGGTCAAAACAGTGTCAAGATGGTGTGATGATGTACTGTATGACAGTGTGTGATAACAAATTTCCCGTAAGGGACAATAAATGATTCTATTCTATTCTATTCTATTCTCATGATGACCGTACTGACCCTTTGTGAAAGAAGATATTAAACATTAAGACATCAATAGATTGAAATTGACTTTTCTAATCTTTTGACTTTTCTAATCAAAAGAAAACGTTTAGGAGCCGTTGTAGTGTGACAGTGCTTGAATGCATTTTTTTTTAAACAAAATATTAATACTGAATAACTTATATTTTAGAAATAATATTGCTATTTATTTTTTTATTTTTTTTGCTCCAACAAAGCTTCAACACCAGTGGTGGTGTTTTACCCCCTCAATGACTGATGAAAAATCAGTTGAGTGAATGATTCACTGATTGACCATAAGAATGCCACTTGATTCCTTCCTGAATTAATCAGTATTTTTGAACAAATCAGTTGAATGAATGATTCAGCGAGTCACCACATACTCAATTTAGAAAACAGTTATAGTGCTTAATATTTTTTCTCAGGATAATATGATGAATATAACTTTGAATAGAAAGTATTTTTAATTTAAAGGCCAACTGAGGTACCTTGAAACGTGCAGTATTATTCAGTGTGTTGAAGTCATTTTCACTGAAATATGAACAAAATGATTTTTTTTTAAATAAACAAGTGAGCTGAGTAAAGTACAGTTTCCTCTAAACTCTAATTTTTTTCCCTCCTAATCTCGTTCATAACACTTTAAAATATAGCATTCTGTGCAGAATTCAATAAATTTTCTAATCTGTGCTATCGGGTGTCTGGACCAGAGCAGACACTAACATCAAACCAGACTTTATTTGCCCCAATGGAAAGCATACAGTAGTTACACTATTTAAATTGTTACCTTTCCACTATATAGTGCACTATGTGCCATTCATCATGTAGAAAATAGTCATTGTGTGAACTAGAGATGTGTGAGTGTAGTTGAATACATGGTACAGTTACGACTAGTCAACACTGAAAATAATAGTCAACTACACGGGGTAAAAATACACAATATTTTATAAATGACTATTTTATTTTCACATTTAAGAGCAGTTTAAAAAAATAACACATTAAGCTAAAACGTTTGAAAAAAATTTGGAACAAAAACTTACAAACTAACAAATTAGTCATAGCGCACATCTCTAGTGTGAACAAGTGACCGATTTTATCCCCAGCTTCAGTATCTGTTTATAATGTAGGGGGCGAGACATGATGTCAAGTTTTGAATGCTTATATCTTCTAAATTTGAATTTTATTATTGTTTTGAAGCACACAATCTTATAGATAACACTAAAGCAAACATATACTAAAAGCCCAAAAACTTATATTTTGATTTCATGGACACTATAAAATACTGAACTTAAAAAACTAAGTTTACTTAACACTTTTAACCTCAGAACAGTTAAATTTCTCTCACAAATCTATCTTTGCTCAAAGGATCTGTACCTGAGATGCGGGGTGTGTTTGTTCCACTCCTCACACTCCTCCTGCAGGGACTCTGAGCGGCTGCTTACTATCTCCTCATACAGCAGCTCATCCACAGAGTTAAAGAGCTGATGCACACGCTGAGTATTCGCACGCTCAAACTCCTGCATGCAAGCCAAACCAAACATTAAAACATTAAATGAAAATACAAAGAATCCCACAGCTAAGGAGATGGTGCAGCTAGTGATACATTTGCAAAAATAAGAATAAAATGCACTAAGAAAAGGAAACTGTGAGACGCTTTAAACTGATAAAGAGAAAGTTGCCCTGTTGTATATCTCTTTTGTATTGTTTATTACCTGGTATATTTTGAATATAATAGCAGCATTGCATGCTCTTCAGAAATATACATAGGATATATAAATCTGAAAATAATTCTATTTAATTAAAATGGAATTAAATTCACATTAATTAATACCTTAACACTGTTATATTATGTGTGTGTTATATACACATAATAATCAATATTTATTTTTTTGCAAGGCCCTCTGAAGTACTTGATTCTGGTTCAATATTATTCAATATACATACATAAAAATACCAAATATTCATTATTATAATAATATACATTTTTTTCCAATTCAGTAAATTCCCCTGTCATTCCAATTGATCTTCCTGTGGGGTGTGGCCAATGAAATTTAAGTTCTCATGAACTAAAACTAAAAGAAAAATCTCCCTTTATCACTCTCCCTCACTTAACTCATTACATTGAATGGCAGTTGATTCTAAAATTCAGAATGTTGCCCAACCCTGATGAAAAGGCTAAAAGAAAAACATCTGGAAGAAGAACAGAGACATTACATCATATCTCCAGGATGAGATGGAGCTGTGCTCTGTTGAGAGACCGGGGCCAGTGTCTGGGCTGCCGGAGCGGGAAGGCAGGTGGCTCACGGGGGTAGTGTCACCGGCAGATGACTGACCACATGACAAGATACTACCAATGAAGAAACGAAGCATTACTCAAAGGACTAATGTCATTCATATGTTGTACAGCTAAAACCGTACAATAAGTAATAAATATTCTGAAATGAAAATAATGATTGTATAACCTGAGGCCAGTGTTTGGAACCCTGTTGACACTTCTGGTGAATGGGGCAGGCACTGAGTTTTTGCTAGGTTCATTGAGCAGCTTTTTCCTAATGCATGATATGGTAATAAGAATAAAGATGATTCCATCCAGTTAATGGAAATAGGTACATTTATGCCTTGTACAGAACACATGCTGCAATGATACACTCAGAGGCATTTATCAACTAAGAAAAATAATAATCTTAATTGGTTAACATGCTATATTTAATCTAAAACTATTTTTAAATTGTCTTATAATTATTATCCGTGCAGCTAAACGTATATATTACATTTAGATATTGCATGGAATAGTTGAATAAAACTATTAGTTTTTCAGCAGGACTTTTTAAAATGAACAAATCAAGGCAAAGAGCAAAAAGAGCTTTGGTTATGAAAAGCATATGCATATCCACCTGCAGGTATAAGCGGATCACATGATGTTGTTGCCTTCAAGCTTTCACTCTTTGTCTCAAACTGCCTCTAATCTATCAGACAATTATGCCATGAATAATTTAAACAGTACAAGATCAAAGTACAATATACAGGCATGTTGGAGTGTCACATTTATCACTATGACAACAAGAAACTTTATCTGTAAAATTTATACAGTAAAAAAAGAAAACAGAGAAAATATTAATTTATTTGAAACAAAGTTTTTCTGTGCTTATTTAAATTTAAATTTAAATCTCTTTTGGTCTTTTAAGATTCATCACCAGTAGCAGTGTTTATAGAGACCTCTGTGATTGTTTTGGTTGTAACTGTAACCCACAAAAAAGTTTAAAAAACATTATGTCAGTTTAAGTCAAATGAATAATATTAATGACAATTGTAAAAGGAAGTTACAACTAGGCACACATAGTACAAGTGAAGGTATTAAAATTCCAATAATGCATAATGTTATGGGTTGTGGTTGCTCCTTCAAAAATGCTATAGTAAATTAAATAACTTACCCAATTACAATGAGTCCAACATGTCTGTCATGGCACACTACTCTGTAGCTGTCTGGGTAGTGAGCTAGCACAGGAGGCAGGGTGGTCAAAGATGAGGCCCACCCAAAGCCCAATGCACCATGCATGGGTAAATTACTCCTATCATTGGTACCCATGCAAATAGCTTAAAGAACAGACAGCAACATTCCCACTTTCAGATAAGCCATCAGAAATGTTTGACTTGTTGTTTCCCCCGCAGGTCAACATAAATGTCCCTCAACTCCCTTATCTGTTCCTTCAGCTTCATCAAGAGAATGTTTGGACACGCTACAGTGTCACAGCACAGGTGCATGAATGTCCCCACCCTCCCCTGGATGACTCACAGGCGTACACACCTCACCATCCATCCCAGAGGAGATTTTTTTTCCATCCTGGAGTATAATAATTCTCTAGAAACCCTTAGATAGAAAATGTTTCTAAGAGCAAAACATCTAAAAGAGCCAACAACTTTTTCAGTATTTCTAAAAGAAAAAACTAAAATCCTGAAAGTGTGATTTAAAATATATCCTGCTGAACAATCATCTGCAACGAATCTGTTATGTCTTCGGAAGAAGCTCTGCATCCAGTGTTGATGTGAAAGTGCTACAGTGGTGGTTGCAATCTTCAAAGAGAGCATTTCCTGCCGTTTTCATAGCCGAAAAGAGCTTTTTGCTCATTGCAGGCTACTATAGTTTCTGCAAGCTGTGCCGGGCCATTTACCCAGTGTGCTTCAGCAATAAAAAGAGAGCTAATTTCCCTAAAAGAGCAAGCACGGGTGTGACTGTGCATCTAAAGATGTCATTCCACCTGTGTGTTTCTGGATGCTGTGAATGAACTGGCCATGTCTGACAGTCACAATTGCTGCCTCACATGTCTGGACTTATATTCAAGGGTCAGGTATATCAGTACAAAGGTGGTGTGGTGTTTGCATCATCAACTGTCTTGACGACTGGCTCATACTGGTCCACTCACGAGAGCAGTACAGTGATCCCTCGTTTATCACGGTTAACGTGGACCGGAACCCCCCGCGATAGGTGAAAATCCGCGAAGTAGGATCAGCCAATCAGCTCACGGGATACATCCACTTGTGCTCTCATTCATCGATCTCGTGCCGGGAACCAATCACGTGTCTTGTCTGAGTGCCGGTGGGTGTGTACAAAGCCTCTGAAAGAGTTTCTCTCCTTGTCTGGCATCCTGGGAAACCGTTTATCTTGCGCATCACAATAAAACAACGCTGCTTTCCGCAATACAGCTGCCGATATGGCAGTATTTTTGAATTTTTTATTTTCGATAAACATTTTAGAAAAATCCACGATGCACTGAGGCTGTGAAACTTGAACCGCTAAGTGGCGAGGGATTACTGTAGTGGGAACACAGGAACCTGGTGCTCAGGTCAACTGAGAAAAGAGCAAACACCTCCCCATGCAGAGTGGTCACCTTTGCATCGCACCAAGCTATGGAAGCATAAAAGGGGAGTGACGGCAGTGAAGGACGAGAGAGGACCAGGCCTGGATTTTACTTTGTGTTTTGTTTATACCCAATGGCACCTAGGTCCAGATAGCCAGAAGTAGAAGAAGAAGAAGAAATGTTACATTTATATAGCGCTTTTCCAGAGCTCAAAGCGCTTCACATAGTAGGGGGGGAATCTCCTCAACCACCACCAATGTGCAGCATCCACCTGGATGATGCGACGGCAGCCATATTGCGCCAGAACGCTCGCCACACATCAGCTTATTGGTGGAGAGGAGACAGAGTGATGAAGCCAATTAGAGTATGGGGGGGGGGGGATTAGGAGGCCATGATGGACCAAGGCCAATGGGCAAATTTGGGATTTTTTATGACCAGAGAGTCAGGACCTCGGTTTAACGTCTCATCCGAAAGACGAAGTAGGGAGGGCCTTCTCAGTGTCTTGCTCCCTGCACCATTCGCCAGCTACAGACTGATTATGTGCATTTATCTTGGTCCTCAGATGAGTTCCCCAGCTGGGGAACCATGGTTGGCATTCCTCCAGGTCCCTGTGACAGTCAGATGTCTGATTCCAGGCCTAACACTCGTGGGTACATCCAGTGGTGTCCCCTGTGCAACACTAGGTACTCTATGTTGTGATTCTTATGGCAATCCCATATGTGTATTCTTCTCTGGAACGGCTCCCCTCTCAGTGAGCCAGTGTCTTTCCCTTGCAGAGCTTCTGCTGTCGCTTCATGGTATTGACATCAGCCTTATAAATGCCTTTCATTCATTCACACTAACTAGGCTGAATCTATCACAGAGACCATCACATGTAATTCCCCTTCTTTGTGTACACTTTTCCAGTGTTATCCCAAAAACTTACTGAGTGGGTCAGAAGGAACTGCAATGACTGACTTCCCCTGCGTAAAGCACTATCCCATTTTCCGCCCCAGCAAGTAAGAGGGGATCAGGTGGCTTACACAAAGGACTGGAAGGGGCAGCAATAGTGGCACATTGGTAGGGATCCCAATTCGTTAGCTCCATTCTGAATTATTTCAGAATCAATTATTTCAGAATCTATTAATTATTTACATTACTTCATGATTTCTAGTATTTGTATAGGTTTTACATTTTCAATGTTGTAATTGTTTAATTTGTTTAATTTAATTTGACCTGTGAAACAGATTTGTTACGTGATAGTAAAAATTTGTTTCTTACGGGTAAAGAACATTTTTCTAACGGCACAGCAGACATAACTTAAAAATCATCTGCATCTCCTCCCATACTAGCTGTTCAAAACTAATGTACAGCTTATACTAACTACTAAACACTTACGTAACAAATTATTACGTAATTATTCCCTCATGAAAAAAAAAAATCTCTCAATGGGTAAAGCTGGCTGTGTCTTTATTTTGATAAACTACACAACATTATAATATTATTTACAAACTTATTTTCAAATGATTATTATTATTTTAAAGTATTACTGTCTGTAGCAGTGGATGCAGCAACTCCAGGATGAGCGTCGACAAACTGTATGTCAGATCCAGCTACTTGAGTAATCTACATACCTTGTAACTCCCTTAAAAGCCCCTGGTTTTCTCAGTTCAGTGTTCTCTGTTGTTGATGTTAATTGCATTATTCTAACTTCTCCTATACATTCTGCATGTTGATGAAAAAGGCTTCTTGAAAAAATATATTCGGATGTTGTAATGCGCGTTACAATGTAGTTTATTTAATTTTCAAAGTGAAAGATCAGAGAAAAATATTGCCATACAGTAAAAACAGCACAGTCTAATTTGCGTATTACAAGATCATGAAAGTTGCAAACCTATATTGCATTAATGCCATATTTAAAAATACAAAAATACGCAAAAGAATTTTAGATGGTGCATAGCATGTCACAACAGAATTTGTCCGTTCCAGAAAAGCATTTTATGTCAACTACTTCATATTTGTCTTAAACATTAATAGATAAAGCATACAACAAGAGCAAGCTGTGCATACAGGAGCACAACTTGACACCTCAGCTACAGTAGAAGTAACACAGAGAAAGGGGGAAACTAATTAGCAGAGGGTGAGGGCTTCAACGGTTGGCAGGGGTCACCGAGGAAGCCCAGCATCAGTAGCGGCTCAGGTTTCTCTCACAGAGCAAACAGCAAATAATTTCAGCAGGTTACCCGCCAGGGCCTAATGAAACTTGCATGACCAGCATGGCAGCAGAAAGCCTCAGCTGACTGACATGGATTCTTCCTCTTGTTTGCCTTTTAGCAAGTACAACGGGACAGTGATTTCACTCAGTACAAGCCAGTCAAATGTTACACCATTTCAGAGTTAAGATGAAACATCAAACCTCACTTGTCATATCTGTATAACACAGGTTTTTCAACCACTGTGCCGTGGAACACTAGCGTGCCGTGAGAGATGGTCAGGTGTGTCGTGGAAAATGTTTCAATTTCACCTAATTGGTCTAAAAAAAATTTTTTTAAACTAATTAATCATAAAATACTTTTTTTCTTTGTGTTTATTTGATTGCCATAATATAATGCCATAATATTATACTTACTATATATTGTTAATATAGACTACAGTTTTATTTTTTTACATTTTCGGTTGGTGGTGTGGCTTTTTTTTTTTTAATGAAACAATGTACCTTGGCTCAAAAAAGGTTGAAAACACTGGCATAACATACAAAAGTCAACACAAGGGATATTGGCATCCCAAAAACTGCACTGATCCAACTAAACAAACAAACGACACATAAAGTGTAATATTATTCAAGTTTATGTTCAGTAGGGTAATGCATGTCTTGAAGAGAGAAGTGTAGCTATAAAATAAATATTTAAATTGCTTAGTAATTTTTAAACATACACGTTAGCTATATAAAAACAGTAAATTAACTCTTATTTAGCACAACAATTTTCAGTTTCACCCACTGAACAATTTCCACGGTCTAATATAATTCCTCTCCTTTTATTCAGAAGACCCCCAGGTTCACAGACAAGGCTCAGGCTTAGGCTCTCCATGTTTCCACTGAAAGCAACTTACCATTATTAAAAATATCAGTGCCATTGTTCTATCTCAAATTGCACAGGAATTATAGTTTTTTCTTTCTTTCTCAAAAGCCACATTTCTAAAAGCTAGGCTACTTTAAATGTCCTAATTAAACTAAGGCCTAATTCTGGTTTAATCTAATTCTTATCTGTGGAACCATGACAGAGTCTCTGAAAGGCAGTAGCTTTCTTTGTGAAACTGCATTAAAGGAAGCTATTAAATATATATAAAAAGCTATAATATTTGCCTCCAACAGTTTTCAAAGATCAGCTCTATTGAGGGATTTCAGTCGTAACTAAATGCTGGTGTAGATTGAGCAATTAGATATGCTCATGCCAGAGGAAAGACTATACCCTGATTCTATGACATTAGTCTTGTATTAATTAGTTATCAAGTAGTGAGCACAATTCAATTAAATATTGAAGGTCTTGCACTGAAAGAACACAGTCTTGACTGCATTCTAAGTTTTAATTTATTAGCCTACAGCACTAAATAACAACATTACCCCTTATTCCTGAAGCATGTGTGCAGCAAGACACAACTTTTTAAAAGAAAAACTTGTTTAAAGAAACAAGGGAATTCTACATATTATTCTCAGATAATCTATATTGTTCTCAACCTGGGATGAATGTAATAAAGGCGGAAGAGAAGGCGCTTACTTCAAGCTGTTTTCACTCTCTCGGACCGGACTCATAATGTCTTGAGCTCTTCCATTGAAGCGTTCGCTCCGAGACTAAGGGGGACTTGTTGAAACCACAGCGATAAATTCTGTCCGGAAAGCCATGTTGGTACTTCGGTCGGTCCGGTAAAGTCGCCGCTTGGTTCAATGCGCTCTACGGGCTCCTTTAATGAATGTGACTGACAGCTTGACCGCGCTGACAATGAGAGACAAAGTAAGTGACAAGCTGTCACTCACACGACACCGAGACACCTTATTTGACGACCAGTTCGACATTTACGGAGGCTGATTAAGACTTGCACCCCAACGGTGAAACACTAGGGTGAGCGGTTAGTCTACTCAGACGTTAGCAACTCTTTTTACATGCCTACACGTCTTAAAACAAACTTTAACCATTCAAGATTAGTAAGATAGTCGTCGCGCGAAAACATAAATAGAATTTGCTCTCTAACAGAAGTCGAGAATGTAAAAGTTTTCCGTTCTAGCGATTTCGTTCTAAACGATACGTCAAAAAAACTTAGCTTATCAATATTGCAATTATTTATTGGCGTGTTCGTCACGGCAAGCGACCAACCAACCGAAGAAAAAAACACTAATTTACTAGGCTACCAATGACTAATTTCTAGCCTACTCTGAGAATATCAAATGAAATCTATCCTGATAATTAAAGAAAAAAAAGGGTTGTTGGATATTCTGTAAATATATTGTTATTATCAAAATATCTAGATAACAGATGCAAAATTAACTTCTAAATGCACATTGAATGTCATCATTCATGTGCAATTCACTTAAGGGACACTAGATAGAGCCACAGAACAGCAGATACTAGTGTTACATTTACGTTTGCTTTAAGCGTTACTCGCATCAGAAATTATGTTCTTTTTTTTCTTTTTTTTTACAAACTAATTCAACGTGTTTGCAATATTTGGAAACATTCAACGACTTTAATAGCATAAAGGCCCATTAATCAGTAAAGAAGTGGCTATTTAGGTTGGCCAATATGGCCCAGAACCTCCTGGGATTGCCTTCATTAGGCTTCTGTGCAAATTGGCTTTGAGAAAAGGGGACATGTCTGTACAAATAAAAACCTATTTATAGAGATTTACATGTACTGTACTGTATAAATCCTGTATCTTCCAAGATCTCATGAGAGAAGGGGCGCTAAGTCCCTCTTTTCTGCTACAGTAACGGAAAGCTTAGGGACAATACATTGTAGTAATTGAAGTAACATGAAGGATAAGAACAATAAAAATGGACAGAACATCAGCTGTTAGGGAACATATCAGTAAATTAAAACAACTATGTTGGGAAATATTATGTTCTCTGTGGAGAATCAACAATCAGAGCACTTTCAATTCACTGACCTGTGGCGTCAATTCCTTTGAAGGGTCAACACTGAGCCTATGTGCTTATGGTGCTTCAGTGGCAAGTTTATTTATGAAAAGTGCGTATAAATAGTGCAAGAGGATACTGTGTGGTCAGGGTCATCAGGTCGGGGGCTGTGAATCCTAGGAGGTGGAGAGATGAATAGCTGGCGTCTTCTTTGGGAGGGTGGGAGCGATGAGAGGTACTGAAAGGTCATGTTGAAAGTGATACACCCATAATTCAGGCCCCCCGGTCACACTGCAATCACACTGTCCCCTCCCTTAAGGTGCCACCAGTTCTAGCTTTACGTCTTTGTTAAGACTTTTCAGTAGCCAGAGGAAGAATGTCTCGAAAGTCCACTCAGACTCAACAGATTCACTTATCCATAAATGTGTTGGTGCAGATGACAGAAAAAACTAGGTTTGCTTGTGAAAGTCATGGATTCAAATGGGTTGAATGTACTTGTTTCAAAGTAGTATTACCATATATTGTACATTAATAGTCATAATATAGAAATATTGCATTACAAAGTCTTCTATACAAAATATACAAAATATTACATACACTATACAGTGCAAAAGTTTGAGGTGTGGATTTTATTTAGCAAGGTTGCACTAAATCAGAAGTTACAGTTAAGACTTGTACATTGTTTTAATATAAATAAAAATATATCATACAAAATAAAAGTGCAAATTTCAAATAAATGCTGTTCTGCTAATGCAGGGGTGTCAAACTGAATTGCACAGGGGGCCAAAATCCCAAATTACTGCCACATTAGCTCCGCAAATGAGACACACGGGTATACCGGCAGTATGTCAGTAAACATATACCGTATTATACCGCATATAACCCATGGGTTATAGCAGATTTTACAAACTATATCACAATTTTTTTTTACACGTAATAATATTTCAATATATTTGTTACGTCTCTAAGGACGTAATGGTTTTTTTTTTTTCTCTGTATTTTCTTTCTGGCGCTTGTACGATCACTCTGACAGCTGGCGCTGATATGCTGTCTGACCTGTCAATCATGCAAGAAGACGTTATGCCATGAGGGCGGGCTCTTCTCGTCTGATGATCAACACTTGCATTTCGCGCACAAGCACTGTGTACCGAGCCTGAACAGTTATGGATAATTGACAATAACAATCGCGCGATGCGAGCGCGAAGCATCATTAGCCACTTCCTGTTTAATACAGGAAGTGTTCGGCGGGTCAGCTGAAGCGCGGGACATCTCGCGGGCCATTAATAAAATGCTCTCGCGGGCCGGACATAATTACACGCCGGGCCGGATGTGGCCCGCGGGCCTTGAGTTTGACACCTATGTGCTAATGAATCCAGAACAAAGTTATCACAATTTCCACCAAAATATGAAGCAGCCCACCTGGTAACAATAATGATGATAATAATAATAAAAATGTATCTCAAATGATTTCATTAGAATGATTTCGCAACAATGGTTATGTAACACTGATTAGAATAATGTTTACTTAAAATTTCCCATCACATCCAATTAAATTTGTATTAAAATAGGAAACATTTTAAATTGTAATCATATTCACAATATTAATATATTTTTGTAGATTAGCAGCTTTAATCAGCATAAGACATGTCTTTCAAAAGATAAAAAAAAATCTTACCAACCCCGAACTAGTTTTAGAGGAAAAGGAGAGAAATTACGGCTCTGTATTTTGTTTATTACTATAATAATTTACTGAACTGACATACTTTTCTTTGAACATCACACATTGAGAATTCTTTAAAATACAGCAGTGAGTATTATTAATAATATTATTAACAACATGTACTTAGGTTTAGGACTGTGGTTTGGTTTAGGGTTAGTTGCTATATATAATTATATAATTTACTGTTATTACTGTAAGAAGTACATGTAACAAAGAAACTGTAAAATATAGAAATAACAAATTCTGTACATATATATTAATTTGGATAACATGTAAAAGTAGAAATTCTGATTAGATTCTAGGTCTATTGGAACTACAGAATCCTTTAAAAAATTTATTAGGCTGTTGTTTTCCCCTTTACTTCTTGTCTTACTTTGAGAACATTATCTACTATGGTAAATCCCTACTTTATTTCTACTGCCAAAATATAATTTCCAAGTTAAAACATGCTTTAACCTCAGTTAAACAAATAAGCTACCAAATATTGTGTGAATTGCCTCATCCGGGTCTTTGAAACAAAAATAAACTGCACCAGAAATAACCTTGCACGATAATATAGCAGATATTTATGCAAAAGTGTCTGAAGCAAAAGCCGGGTACAATAGATTACTGCCACTCGTAGCCTCTGAGCAGCTCACCACCAGCACTAATAGCCTGTCCCAATATATTCAGTCATTCCCGTCTGCTTTGATTTAATGCCTATTACCCAGCCTCCACCATAGCCTCTGAGCTCTGATTGGTCCACTTAGGTGCTAAGCCCAGGCAGCTTATAGTATTTGTAAAACGTAAGACACAAAGAACGCTTGTTCCTTTGCTGGAAGTCGTGTGTTTACATGGAGGGGCTTTGGCTGAAGATGTAACTCAGGTGAATGTAAACCCATACAGTACGTACCTTTCAGAGCAGGTTCCTCACCTCAGAGGGTTTCCATCCTGTGGAACACATCAGCAATGGAAGGTTAAACACAAAGACAGGCAGAAAAAAAGAGCACAAGCAGAGATTTGGACCGCATAGCAAGCACTTAGGAAGAGGATCTGGATTCAAATCAAGACATACATGTTTTGGATAACAGCTGGGGATGATATGATCTCTCATGTGGAGGACACAGAGGCCAACGAGATTATCAATGAGCTTGTGATCCTGTCTGTGAGAGAACCAAGAAACACATCCAACACCACTGCCATGCAAAGACAGAATGCCTTCTTTTAAAGGTAATTTTTTTTTCCAATTTGTATTAAATGGTGGAAAAAACAGTAATGAATGTTATTCCAATATCTGTTACTGTAAAATATTTTATAGCACTCCTACTGGTTAAAATCTGACTTTAGAAACTGTAACTTTGAATCTATGTACAAACACTGATGTACAGGAGTTTGTTTAATAACACTGGATTATTGCCACTGGATAATATGGACAGTAATACTTAGAGTTGCATTTATCCCATTTTCCCTCTCTGCTTTTAGCTCTTTAAACAGCTTATGAGCCTTGTTGCCTTCTGAAAAAACAAGCAATGACATGGACCACTGGTGTTTAATCCATGTTGTGGGTAAATGCCATAAACATGGGCATCATTACTTAACATCATGCATCCTTTGGCCATTTGTCTTAATGTTATGCTTTTTGACACATTGCTATTTGTTTCTTGGGAACCAACACATGATCGATAACTAAAACTGAACAGTAGTTTATGTAAAAATGAGTACTTAGATGTATCAAACTCCCAAATGTAAGATTATATAGTCAATAATTGCTCTGCCAAAAGTCTTTGAGGATTAGTCTGACAGTGCTATAATAGGTGATCTATACAGTAGGTTAATCAGGACTGTAAAACATAAATCCATAAAATAAGAGAGAAAATACTGGCAGCTTATTACTCTGACATTATTCAGTAATTTTACTGACATTTCCGTTGACCCTAAAACACGACGCATGGAGTTCAAAATTCAAAATACAGGTATAACACTTGTAATAAATAAATACGGAAAACTTCAAATTGATATAGTAAATGGTTCCCTATTTTTACAGTGACTAAGACACGTAAGACACCAACAAATACGTTTTTGGTTTTTGCTTGCTCACACCCCAGTTGGCTTCTGTTGGCATTGGTCAGGGTTTGTTTTCACCTGAATGAACATGTTCAATCAGCGTTTGGCAGTGTCTGTTGAGCAGTTAACAGTTATTTTTCAAAAAAGTTTTTAATCCAACAGCCAACTTGTGTGGTATGAATTGGCCTTTAAATGTCCAAGAGGTGACAAAGTCAGGCAACCTTTATATTTCTAGAACTGTGACACTCTGAGCCGGCTTTTAGCCCAGGCCACATGTCTGGCACCCTGCTGCTAACAATGTCACCAAAAAGTTACTGTCATAAGACAGCATTTTATATATATATACACAGTAATCCCTCAGCTATCAAAGGTTTTAGGTTCCAGGCCCCCCGCGATAGCCGAAAAACCGCAAAGTAGATACAGAATTCTACGGTATATTTTTTCATAATTTTTCATATTCTTTTTTATCTTTATAAATTTAAGCTTTTGTAAACCATCCCAACAATTATAAACCCTCCCAACAGTCTTATATAAACCCTTTATACACTCTTAAACAATTTTAAAAACTAAAAATTCCCTTCCTTTAGCATGTCGATGAGTTTGAACTTTCCGGCTATAGTAAGTTAGCATCTTCCTACGACGCTTGGGTTCACTGCCAGAAGCCTAAGAAGGTGCAGAGCATTTGGGTGGCATTGTAGGGCTTAAACAAACCCACAATGTTACCCAAGTAAATCCAGAAAAATCACTAACAACACAGATAAGGATGCAGAGCTATGAATGCGTAGAAGCGAACTGGACAACATGGGATGATGGGACACTGAATGCTGTATTTTTATTTATGAATTTACTTTACAATATTAATTTATTACCAAAAATTAAAAAATGTAATAAAAATAATTAAAGTTGGTAAAAAATATATCTGTAAATATATCTGACATATCTGCCCTCAGAAACCTGCGATATAACGAGGAGTCCGCGAAATAGATTTACATATAATATATTTATAAATCCGCGACGTACATAAAATATAAATTTGTTCATTTAGGATCACTGCAATATTTTGAAATTTTATTCCGATTTTTATTTACTACATTTTGTTTTAATATATAATTTTTTTGAGAGTTTGTGTCTTTTATTATTTTTTATTTAATTTGAATATTTCTCTTTTTTCAGTTTTAATTATTTTAGTGAGAAACAGAAAGAAAGAAAACATAAAACCAATAGAAATATTGAACATTCTTGGTCGCTATGTGACACCGATTATGTGGATCCATGTAGACAGTCAGAAGTTCTTGTCTCGATTGACACTTAAGATGCTCTTTGGATCATTTTCAAATTTTGCTGGAGAACATGATTATAAGGTTTTACAAAAATTTGTGGATTCAGAAAATAGGAAAGACATGGCAAGAAACATTGAAATTCATGGTACGTAATTTCAACTCAACCTTTAACTGAGATTGTTATACTGATAACAAACAATTTGTAAAAGGATATTTTTGTAACCAAATTAAGAAGGGGAAAAAAGCAAAACAAGTATTTTCACCTGTCCCCTTCTCTGCCTTGAGTAAGACTGTTAGCATTACTAGCACTTGACTTCACACTTACCCCATTATGTGTAAGAGGCTCATGTTTTGCAATTGTTAACAGGAATATATTTGTGCATAAATATAATTTTTTTGTGTGATAATCTCTGTGATAAAGTACTATGAAGAATGCTACAATTCAGTGGTATGTGCAGCAGCAACGTGTCAGTGAAACCTAAGACGCCCACGGTATTCTGTTACAGGAGATTTCACTGGTGTTTTATTTCCTGTGAACTCCAGGCCTTGATGGTGTTCGTAGGTATTGTGCATAGGTGTGTAGGCAGGTATGACCTGCTTTTCCCAGCCTGTGGCTCCAGACTAGTCCTTCACCTCTCTTGAGTCATTGTGTAAGGCCAGATTCCAATTACAGCCTGGGTGGGTGTGTGATCAGGGCAACAAAGAGAGAGCAACGTGGAAGCCTCTGTAAAGTGGACAGAAGACACTCTGTCCGCCGGTAAAACTATCCTTATGGGGCTCCTGCAGCAATCACAGGCTAACAGGGCTCTGTTGCAGGGGGAAGGGGGTAATTTCTTACTCCCTGATGAGGGAACCTTTATTCACTATACTGTTTTAAGAACAATGGAAGGAGGTCTGTTAAATATGTCAGCTGATAACCCAGTTGTAACCCAGCTTGTACAATAAGTTATTTAACATTCGGGTCATGTTTGTGAGGGTTATCCTCATGAGGAAGATTCTCAAAGAAACACAAGATGAAGTGAAAGTGACATGACGGTCAAGTATGGTAACCCATACTCGGAATTTGTCCTCTGCATTTAACCCATCTGTGCACACACATTAGGTCTTAGTTACTGTAATGAGTAGTACACACACACACACTGCAAACCGTGTGGCCAGCCATTTGCTGTGGTGCCCGGAGAGTGATTGGGAGTTAGGTGCCTTGCTCAAGGGCACCTCAGTCATTTCCTGCTGTTATTGAGAATCAAACCCATAATTACCCACAGACTCTCTTAGCTTATTAGGCCATAACTGCCCTGAAATTCAATTCGAAATTCCTAATGTATCCTCTGGGAATTTGACGAAGTTTCTTTGTCACTGACACAAGGTCTTGTTATGCCACACCTTTGGGCTTCTGAGGTAATTTATGTCATATAGAAGGCACTGCTGTTATTAAATAGATTTGTTTAATCATCCACTGACAAGATGTAGCCTACAATGCAGACACATAATATTGTTTTTATAGATCTGAGGTTATTAGATTCAGCTCAAGCCCAGAAAAAGAGACATAGTGAGAAACAGAATTTCCACAAGGACAGTTTAGCCCTTTAATGAGAGAATCCTCAATGTAAATTAAAAATGTACAGTCAGCAGGCCATTACCATAAAATAAACCTCTAAAGGGTGATTAGATACTCACTCTGATACTGAACAAACCTGAATGGGTTTCATTTCCAAGAACGGCCTGCTAACTGCATTAACCAACTAAGTAAACGTGATCCAACTTTATTTTGGTTATTTATAAAATAATAAAATAAAAGTGTACTTAAAAATTCTTATGTGCAAAGAGACTGCACAAAAAATTGTGTTGCTCTTTTTAAGACAGACCAGTTTTGCAATGTCTATTACACATAACATACCAGTAGGGGGCAATGTGCGTTCCCTCAAAGTCCCAGTTAGGGTTAGTTTTTGTCCTAAGGGGATAATGGGAATAGATGTGATGTCCATTTATCTCTGCTCTCAGTTCCTCCCTGAAATAGCTTTAGTGGATCACATTCAACATGGCTAATTTTTTCACAGATTAGTTCTGTGCACATCTAAAATTCAGTTCTCTCTATATAACATATTATAATATTGCTAGTACCTCAGAGCATATACATTTGCTTTTAAGAAATATACCAGTAACAATATAATATTTTGAGATGCTCTATATTTCTTCACCAGCTCCTTATAAACCTTAAAAAGAAATCAAACATTTCCATGTGAAAAAAGATTAACAAGTGGAATGTCAGAAATCCTTAAAGAGCTGAATAAAGCCGTTGAGCTGTGCTAGGAAATGACTATGAAAATGGTACGTGTGGTGTAGAGAGGTCAAAACTTTATGGTATTGTACTTAAGGTTAGCGAGCAGCACGTCAATGAAATTAGTGAGGTAAATTCTATTCAGCTCTGTTAACCAGCTGGTGGTAAAAGCACTTGTCCATTGGTTTAATCAAAATTGTGCTATCAGGAATGCAGCATTACTGATTATCTTCACTTTTTCTATCAGGCACTGTCTGGTCTCTTGGAGGTGACAAAGTGCAAAGTGTAGTGGTAGTTGACAGTTTGCCGGTTAAATTTAGATGTGTGAGCGAATGTCTGACAGGCTCAAGCAACCCTAGCAGGGACAAGGAACCTCCCAAAATGGTACTCAATGAAATATGTGGCATGTCTACAGAGTGACCTGCTTAATCTGATCAGAGTAACAGAAGGCAGTTGACATATCAAATTATTTCCTATTGATGTTTTGGTTCATTTACACCTGTTTGACCTATTTTACATAAAAAAAAAAAAAAAAAAACTGGGCCAAAGAAATAATATTAGACCAATAGTTAAAAGTGTAGGCATAGTTCACCCAAAGATGAAAATTCTGCCATCATTTATTCATTCAAACCTGTATGATAGAACATAATTTGAATAACTTATTTTTTTCATATATTGAAAGCTAATTTTGGTCCAGTTTTGTTTTAGACTCATTGACTTTCACTGTATGGACAACAATCGTTAAAACATATAATCTTAATTTTCCGCAGAACTTAAATGTTGATAATTTCATTTTAAGGTGAACAGCAGTTAGTTCATGTTAGCTCAGGATCAATAAATAATATCAACAGATAATTGAATGTTAGATCGTGCTAACTGATGTAACTTATTGTAAAGTGTTACTACTTTTTTTCATATGGCAGCACATCTTCTCAAAAGCGCTCACTGATTTGCAATTCAACTGCAAAACGTCCCAGACATAAGTGGAGGCACATTGATGGAAGATATAAGTGATGGTTTAGTTTGCTTTGCTTAGTGATAATGGTCATTTTCTTTCACAATAGTCAAAACACCAACATTCACAGAAAATGTAATACAATTACTTGCCGTATTGTCACTTTAATGAAAGGTCCATTGTGGCTTTCACAATGAGCTTC
The DNA here is from genome assembly GCA_037043235.1 of Rhodeus uyekii. Taxonomy (NCBI): domain Eukaryota; kingdom Metazoa; phylum Chordata; class Actinopteri; order Cypriniformes; family Acheilognathidae; genus Rhodeus; species Rhodeus uyekii. Next base: position 9,007,854 of record JAWRVZ010000008.1, read on the forward strand.
CTCTAAACATCATTACATTGACTGGAGTGCACCTCCAGGAAAACATTCCTTAGTAAATATCCACCACAAGGGAGGGGTACTGCGCTATTCATTACCATCCCATGATAAAGCATGCTCTCTGTTGGCTGTTACTATGACTACCAGGATCGTCTCCAAACCAATGAGAGCCCTTCATCTCTGTCGACCCTAAACAAGTGCATCGAGAAGGGGGTCGGCATGCTTCATCATTGATCGGCGTTTCCATCTCTAGAGTCAAGAAAGCCCGTCTGAAATCTCAACATTGTGTCGGGGCAGCCATAGTGCGTGTTGAGAAGAACAATAATAGTCGACTGCCTCTCGCCGAGAAACTGCGCGAGAATGAATTCGTTGTTTTTGATGCAAACACACGTGTGCGCGTTCGTGTATGAGGGAATTTAAACCGTGTTTGTTCAAGTCTGCCGGATTGCACAACATATGGGAGGTAGGTGCGAAAAGCACTGCAGGAACAATTTGCACTTATTACATTTTACCCTTTAATTTAAACGTATGCATTCTAAAATTGCATAAACAACATGCACTATTACGTTTGGCATTAAACAAAACGGCTTTTTTGTATTAAATATGCACTGGATGGAGTACACAATATGCACTATGAAAATATTATTGTTTAGTATGTTTCATTTGTACAATATGAACTAAAATGCCTTTATTGCTGCACGTGAGGTTAGATTCGACACGCTGTTGGATTCTCCCACTGTCACACACATATGAAACTGTCATATTTGTGATTCTGCATTATATGACATTTACATTTAAGAATTTGCCAGACGCTTGAATCCAAAGGGAATTACATTGAATTTTAGATACACATTGACATTCAAATTAGTTCTTGCTGTCCCTGGGAATCGAACCCACGACCGTTCGATTCGAACCGTTCGAACTGTTACAGTATTGAGATCTAGTATTGAAGAAGCATTGATCTAGTATTGAAGAAAAACTATGTCAGCACAAAATGGTTTGCACACAGATGTTGTGTCCATTACAAGGTATTCTATTTACATCAGGTACTTAATGATTAATGCACCCAGGGCATTTCGCATACCTCCTCTGGAGCTTTAATGAGCCCTTGGTCAATGGTTGCTGTGCAACTGTCATTAATGTGTCACGGGCTGTGATGTGCTTGAGCAGGCGCAAGGTCAGAAAGGTCATTACAGATGTGCACTGTCATTGACCAGATGAGCTACATGGTAGTAGTCTTGTTTTCCAAAAGAATCCAGCTTTTGATATTATTGCGCCTTTTTTATATAGAGAACGATGTTATTATTATTTTACAATTTATGGAATTCACATGCTCTGCCATTATCTTTTTGGAAAACGTCTATTTTAATATCACTACTTACTGTGTGGCTATAATAGAAAGCTGGGTTGGGATTGGATAGGCCTTCTGCTACTGTGAGTGTCAAAGGTCATGGCAAAGGTCTTAGAACTTAATTATTTAAACAATTTAACAAGTTTGCTAAAGTTACCCTCGTAAAAGACAAAATAAAAAACATATTTATTATATAAATAATATATATGCTGCACTTTAAAAGAATATACTTACAAACTGAATGTAATGTTTTCAGGCTGCATGTAATTAGCATATTTATTAAAATGTATTGTAGTTTAATTTAATATTAAATGCAATTAGTTTTTTGACATAGATAATTGTATTTTCTTTTAAATATGGTTAAGTGTACTGTCGGATATAAGCATTTATGGTAAACAAAAATGTTCTATAATTTTGGTAAGACTTTAAAATAAGGTTTAATTTAGTTAACGTTAGTTAACAATAACTAAAGTTGAACAATACTTCTACAGTATTTATTAATCTTAGTTAATAATAAGTATTTAAGCTTTCAAAGGATATCTTTAGTTGTCATATTTGTCTAGTTTTATGCTCCACAACATAATTATGATGATGCAATATTGAACCCGCCGATGGGCAGAGTTTCACAGATCTGAAGAGGTTAAAGTAAACGATTTTCAAAGTGAAAAATGCATAAATGTACTTAAGTATTGAAAAAAACAGTCATGAAAGTACGCTCTTTAAGTATTCATTTATATTATAATATCTGCCAGAGATTCATACAAGTAAATACAGAAGGCCATAATATTTATACAGATAAAGTTATGATATTTTAACAGTAGTGAGTAGTAGTGTAGATTTATGCAGTACCATTTGAATTTCATGGTTCTTAATGAGTGAACAGGATGCTAGAGAAGTTTTTAGGATGTCCAAGTCTAAAGGTTAACCTTGTTATTAGTTAACAAGAACATTTCAAAATGATACTAAGATACTGTAGTGATGGATTCTGAAGTGTTCATCTTTGATTATTATGAAAATAAATCAATTTAATAATTGAAAGATGCCAATGCCCTATACTGTTTCTCATCAGTAAATTTAAACACAGGTCATAATTTGATATTCAGTTTTGGGAAACGGTCCTGGATCATGATCTGATACCTTCCTTTCAGCTACAGTTTAAAGGTTTCGGTTGATGTAACACCTAAGTCATCTCAGGCACGAGTACATGAGTGATGTTCGCTTTACTGGGTGGTTTTCTTTGGCTCAGGTTTGTGCTGACACCTTCAGTCTCTGTACATTCCCTGAGCTCCTGGGTGACGGCATCTCTCACTATGGGAGGGAGCAGCTCACAAGGTGTCAGACCTTCTGTGTAACTGTTGCTCTCTTGCTATTAGATATAAAAGTGACTCTCAGTATGAAAAGTCTTTGCAGGGCCAATCAAGTGTGAAATTTGTCTTGATGTGGGACAAAACAGTAGGAACAACAACAACAAAACATTTATTTTTAAGTGATAGAGTGAAACTCTTTTCGGCCTGGTCTTGTCTTGAGGGATTTACACAGTTCATTTGTTGCGTATTATACTGAGTGGCAAGATAATCTATCTTTGCAGTGTAACATGACTGCAGAACAACTTTCTTCACTCAAAACTTTACTTTATAACACCAGCAAACAGTAACAGAGACAAAAATAGAGCCTTTAGCTTGGATCACTTAAACTTTAAGTAAAAATCTTAAAAGTATGATCTTATGTGGGCTTAATAATGATAATGCTGCACTTGTTAATAAATGTATAAACAGAGATGGTTTAAAAATGGTTTTCTCAGAATTGTTTGGATTTTGATTAATTTCTTTTTAAATGTTACCTGACAGTCATCCTAAATTGTACATATTAGCGCATATCGAGAAGTATGCAGATGTTTTACTACTCATCTTCTTAAACACAAATCTGTATATGTTGTCACTTTCCCCCAGAGGCGTGGAATAACTTTCCAGCCTGCAGACATGCATGTCTCCATCTGAAAATAGCTTGAGCACTTGCTCAGCGAGGGGGTTTGCCTCTCACTTTCTTACATCTTTTGCCTCCTTAAGCCAGCTGCAGTCTGGGACTTTAACCCTGAAACGCAGTGGATCCTCTGGACTAAAGTGAGGAGTGTGGACGTGGAGCCAGCTGCCTGTCAGCTCAGACCCGGTGCCTGATTTCAGTCCTAATGCCTGGTAAGGATTTGCCTTTCATTTGGTTTGGGATCGTGTATACTGTATATTTGGTCAAATACTTGTATTCTTTCTTTTAAGTAGTTCCTGTAAAAATTCACTTTCAACCATACCAAAAAAAAGAGTGGCTTTAAATACGATAAAATAACCTGTAAACATGCAGTGGAGGGTGATGATATTTAGCACGAGGAGCATATTAAATAAATGACTAAGTAATCTCATAATTTGACAGTTTTAAATAGAGAAAATGACTCAATTGTTAGATTTTTTAATTCAGTACTACTGACCTTATATGATTATTACTACATGTATTAATAGGGAAAATGAATGAAACCCTGAAATGAATTATTTTTTTTAACAATCAATAAATTAATTCTGTCAATACAGATGATAAATAAAATTTCATTTATTGACTTTACGTTTTATTTTCGAAGCTGTAAACAGGGTACAAATAATGTTACAGTGCTTCTTCACATCGCAGTTGTAAGGAATGATATCATTTTGTAATAGATTTGCCATTTATTAACAGAAAATCAAGCAGTAACAAAGTTGGGTGCAAAATGTGTTTCAGCTAAATATTATATTTTTGGTATTTAAAATTAGTTTGTATTTTTTTTTTATTTAGTAGCACTTTAATTCGATGGTCCACTTTAGACATTCTACAGACTAAAAGTAACTTTGCGACGACATGTCAACTAACTCTCATCAGAGTATCAGTAGACTGTCTGCTTAATATCTGCTAACACTATATTTTAATGGTTCCTAACAGACATTCTACTGACTATATGTAATTTTGCAACTACACGTCACCTTATTCTAACCTAACAGTCTTCTATTTTTTTTAAAATGCTTACATGCCCACACAGTGAATCCATTCACTCATGTACCTAATCTTCTGACCAAGTCTGCAAAACTTCAAACACAAAATAAACACAGTTCTCTACATTAGGCGCATCATTCAAAAGTAACAGCTCTTGTGTTTCATATGGGAAACACGAACATTGAAATGGCACACTACCGATTACCTATACCCAATAATGTGTGAAAAAACGTATACATAATTTGTTCACATACAAATCAAAACTAAATGTTTTGATAAGGATGTATATACAGGAATACCTCGGTTTGTTCCAAGAGCGAGCTCGTAAACCAAAATGCTCGTACACCAAAACAAATTTCCCCATAAGAATGCACTAAAAATCAATTAATTCGTTCCACATGACCACAAATGCCCATTTTAATTTTGTTTTTACCCTATTAATTGCAGTTATAATTTTAACCATTAAGATCTCATATAAATACCAATAAATAATTGACAATTAAACTCTAAAAATACTTGACAATTTACTGTAATGCACTTCAGGTTTGAGCAGCCTGCTTGGAGGAGAGAGAGGAGGGAGGAGGGGGGAGCGGGGAAAGCAAGGATGAAAGCAAATGAGTGAATTTATTATAATAGTGCAGAAAACAAATGAAGTGATAATCCAGAGTTAAAGTCGTGGAACATGGGAGCCGCGAGAGAACGAACTCGCGGGAGCCGCGAGAGAACGAATTCGCGGGAGCCGCGAGCGAACGAACGAATTCGCGGGAGCCGCGAACGAACGAACGAACTCGCGGGAGCCGCGAACGAACGAACGAACTCGCGGGAGCCGCGAACGAACGAACGAACTCACGGGAGCCGCGAACGAACGAACGAACTCGCGGGAGCCGCGAGAGAACTAATTCGCGGGAGCCTGGAACGAGAATCAGCTCAGTGATCACACACACACACATACAGACTCAGGCAGAACTAGGAGACACTGAATTCATGAACTGTGACAGTTACTGCTTAGAGGTACTGTATGTGTATATTTCACTACGTGAACAATAGCGATCACAATTAATTAATGTTTAGAATATGAGGTAAAAACTTCTGTAAATCACTTATAAAAGTATCACTGTGGTGAATGATGCAGCTAATGAATGAGTTAAGGGGTTATAAAGGGGTTGGAACCTCCTGACTGTGTTATGAGAGGCTGTCATTAGGATATTTCATGTAAAAATGCGCACAAGGATGCTGAGCGTTAGGACTTTTTCCACACTAAACTGCGCATGGGTGAGGGAAAAATTTTCTCGTACACCGATACAATGCTCGTACACCGACTTGCTTGTATACCAAGTCGCTCGTAAACCGAGGTATTACTGTATATATATATATATATATATTTTTTTTTCCCCCTTTTGCTGTATACAGAGTAAATAATCTGGCAGTGATCCAAAGTCAAGTTCTCTATTTAATAGTGCTCTATACAATACAGATTATTTCAAAGCAGCTTCACAACAGTAGCAAATAAAAAAATCTCTCCTGAAAAAACAGCTTTAACAAGCCAGTAGTGTCATTATTCAGCTCAAGTGAGTTCAGTGTTGAGCTCAGGTCAGCTCACTAACTGTAAAATTAATCAATTGTGCAACAATTGTGCATATATACTGCTTATACAGTGTATTTATGCATATACATGTACATGTGAGTGCTATGACAAACTCCTTTGCTCTCCACTACACACTGAACAACCAAAAGACACAAGAGAGTAGTGTTTTAAATGTTCCGCATCTGTGTAGTTTGATGTATATATGGCTAATCATTTGATGGTTTGTGTGTAGATTACAAATGCAATAACAGTTTTTAGAAGATTTTAAATAAATAGTTTTGAATGAAGTATTTGCTTTTTCAAAAGATGTGTGACGAATGTTGTATGCATGCTCTGTGTGTAGAACCGTAGTTTCAGCAATCGTGTGCAAGCTATAAAAAAATAAATACTGTAATGCTTTAATGATAGTCAGTTAACATGTAGTTGCAGAGTTATTTACAGTTTGTAGAGTTGTAGTTATAGAGCGTCTAAATCAAAAATATATTTTTGCTACAATATGCAAGGTGATTTACTAAGGTTTGTGCTAGTCAATTTACTGTTATGTGTTGCTCACATAAACCATGTTGTTTACTCTTTTGCGCTGCTCTTGGTTGATTGAGTTGGTCATTATGGAAATGATACAGGCAGTGTTCTTTAATTTGCATCTCGTCAGTAGATCATATGCAGAATTTTCCACTCCAGTCAGCGCTTTTTCCGAATTGCGGTCTCATGCTAATTTGCCCTGTTAAGCAAACCTGGCGCTTGATGTTTAAAACTAGCTACTTCTCATACTAGATACATTTTATGTTAGATAACAGCTTATATAACATACGTAATAATAAAAAAATAAATAAACATAAACAAATGCTATTTGCATGTTTCATGGCATTCAGGACAGAGACTTCAGACCTTTTTATTCCAAAACACAATAGGTTTGTAAAAGTTTCATCATAAAATATTATATAAACCATTTTAGAATATATGCATATATCTATCAGTTAGTTCTTACTTTTGGAGTGTGTGATTTATGTGTGTACTGGTCCAAAACAGAGTAGACAGCTTTTACTGATTCAACCCAGACAGAAGTATCAGTATGCGGTTTGAAATAAGACCGCCTTGTCATACTTAAAACAAGCCTTTGTTGCAATCTGCTTTCTCTCTGGCAACATTTATTAATATTAGCTAAATTGCATTTCACTCTGCAATGTAAGGCATCCATTGATTAACTGTCCATCATTACACCACAGTCCTTTCAACATGACCTTTCTTTTTCCCCATTTTAGTTTAATAAAAATTAAGACTTTCTAGGGAATGCTTGAGATAGAGACAAAGCAGCCTTGAGAGGTCAAATATGACATACAGTATAATGCACATTTACTCCAATATCACCACATGAAAAGATGTCTTACAGATGTTTGCCATGAAGATGTCGTACAGGAGGCTGCCTGGTAGACTCTCGGCCTGCTCCTGTTTTTGTTACGGGGGAGGGCTCTTTCGTGACTGTGGTATTTTTAACTTTGTATAATAAAGGAGTGCCCAGTCCCTGTTTCCTGAACCTGAACCCTTGTTATATTTTTAACAGTAGCACACTGTAGGCTTGGACTGTATCGTAAAAATAAATAAATATTATATCACATTTAAAACTATCCCTTCAAACCTTTTCACAATATTATATGTATATTTCTCAATAGCCTTGAAATAGCTGAAAACTACAACAGCATATTTACATATTAATGAATTAATGCATAAATTAAGTTTTGAATCTGTTCACTTTAATTAGCAGTATGAACAGATTTACAAAATAATAAAAAAATGTCATCTTTCCTTCACTCTCAAGTCATTCTTTTGAAACCAAAAGAAGATATTTTGAAGAATGCTGGGCAACACATTATTTTGATGGTCCCCTATAGAGTATTTTAGAGTAGTATAAGCCTGGAAAAGGGAGGGACTAAAGCATAGGTGTCAAACTCAAGGCCCGCGGGCCACATCCGGCCCGGCGTGTAATTATGTCCGGCCCGCGAGAGCATTTTATTAATGGCCCGCGTCGCGAGATGTCCCGCGCTCCAGCTGACTCGCCGAACACTTCCTGTATTAAACAGGAAGTGGCTAATGATGCTTCGCGCTCGCGCTAGTACCGCGCGATTGTTATTGTCAATTATCCATAACTGTTCAGGCTCGGTACACAGTGCTTGTGCGCGAAATTCAGGTGTTGATCATCGGATGAGAAGAGCCCGCCCTCATGGCAGAACGTCTTCTTGCATGATTGACAGGTCAGACAGCATATCAGCGCCAGCTGTCAGAGTGATAGTAAAAGCGCCAGAAAGAAAATACAGCGCAAAAAAAAACATTACGTCCTTAGGGACGTAACAAATATATTGAAATATTATTAAGTGTAAAAAATATATATAGTTATATAGTTTGTAAAATCTGCTATAACCCATGGGTAATATGCGGGAAAATACGGTATATGTTTACTGACATACTGCCGGTGTACCCGTGTGTCTCATTTGCGGAGCTAATGTGGCAGTAATTAAATAATTTAATAAGACGGCACTATAAGACAAATGACATAAGAGCAAATTCAACTGAATGATTTGATTTGTTATTGCTGAAAAGCAAAAATTTTATTTAGATTTCCAGGTTTTGTTATGCAGCATGTCCATATTTTGAATTTGTATAATTTTGACAGGATATATTTTTATGGAGAGCAAAATCTTTTATATATAAATCTTTTTAAGTTTTATATAAAATGACATAAGAGTAAAGAAATTTGAATGTTTGTTATTTTAACTTTTACTTACTTTTACTTTACGTGTTTACTTTATTTCTAACTTGTATAATTTAGACAGGATATATTTTAATTTGTTTTAAAGTTTTTTTAAATATTTTTATATTTTTAAGTTATTTAAGGTATAAGTTGATTTATTCCAGAATAATATTTCTGTCTGTTTTTATTCACATCTAATTTAAAAAAAGGTAAGTTTTAAAAGTTTAGTTTTAGTGTTTTGAATAAATGTTTATCCTGTTCGGCCCGCGACCTAAAGTTTTTTGGGGATTTTGGCCCCCTGTGCAATTGAGTTTGACACCCCTGGACTAAAGGAAAGTGAAAGCATATATGTATTTTGAATATATAGTCTGCAGAGTCCTGGATTAGTGTTAGGGGTTTGAATGCACTTGATGAAATTCCACCCGGAAAAGCATTGCGAGCCTTTAAATGACCTTGGCCTGTATGAGAAGTTGTAACATATAAGTAACATTCTGTTACATGTTGTAACATTCTAGAAGTAACTTTTCTGAATGTACGGACAGGGCATTTAGACTTGACACACTAGCTATTGTATTATTATTTTCTTTGAAACAACAAGCGACAACTCTGAGTAACTCCATCAAGAGTCAGCGGTGAGACGTGTGAACGCGAAAGAAGACATATGACAATGTTTATTTTAGTACACCAAACCCACAGAAAACCCAGTAAACCTTGAGATTATTATTTGTGAAGTAATAATTACAGTTCACTTATCTCGACCTTGGTTAACTCGCCAACCCTATTATTTTGACGTTTTTGAAGTGGAACCGCCAAACTCCCTATTTGTCTTAGCATTTTCTTATCGGTTATGTCGATTCTTTTGTCACCAAACCCTAATATCTCGAGCACAAAAGAGGGACAAATTCGCCACTTCACATGCTTATCTTGTGACTAATAATTGTACCTAGTTCACTGTGCATGCGCTGAGTTTGCGTTGCACGTGGATCGCGGTCCATGTGGTCGCTCTGTCAGTGACGCTTCACTCACAGCGCTGCGCAGCCGCAGAAGAACTCGCGGAAGTGGCGGAAAAATCAAGCCTTGCAGACAGTGTCGCTATATTTAGCGAGTTTTCAGACCACTCTAGCGACACATTTTCAAAAATGCGACTAGCGACAAATCTAATAACTTTATCTGGAGTTATTGGAGACTCTCTGAAGTGAAAGCACCTATTGTTCTTACTCTTCTCAATGAGCAGCGAGTGCACATAAAGCCCGCTTCTCTGATTTGTTGGTTTTCTAAAATATTTTGACATTGACAAGTCAATGAGTATGAGGCTTAGATAAACACACACACACCTGCTTCTGTTCCGCTGCAGATTGAAGAACCCGGTTATTAAAAGACTGGATGAATATTAAATGAAATGAATATTAAATGAATATTCTCTTAAATATTTTCTATTTTCACTAAACATTTCATTTAGTTTCGTGAATTTTTTTATTAAATATAGACCTTCATTTTCATTAAAATGGCTTATTTCTGCTATTGTAGGCTCATTTTGTAAATGTAAGCATCTCATTTGGACATAAACAAACTGGTTTCCGGTCTGTTGAGACGCACATACTTGGCCAGATTCGCCTCAAGTGGAGCCACGCGGAAGGTTACAAAAAATGCTGTGCACCACCACCACACGAAATGAGATCTCATGCACTCAATGAGCATGACCGGCAACACTGTGGTGATGTGATCTTTGCCTTCACTTGTGCGGATGCAGAAAGTTTAAAGCATAAAGCTTAAGTAACTTTGCTACAACATACCAACTTATTCTAACTCTACCAGTCTACTACTACTAACTCTCATTAGGATATAGGTGCAACAATACTTATAGTCAACTGAATGTGTTAAAATGTACCATCAAAATGAAGTGAACCCGAAATGCAGCCCAAATTTCATGTTCCATAGAAGAAAAAGTAATTTGGAATGATATGAGGTTGTTGAGTAAATGATGACAGAATTTTTAATTCTGGGTGAATTATCCCTTGAAGTTTTAACCAGTGATGCTATAATGGTCTTAACAGACTTTTTTTACCAGCAAATCAAGAGAAATCAAAGTTGATGAACTTTATGGACAAATAAAAAGTGCATTGAAATCATCCCAATGCTTTTTGCATTATTATTTTTGCTGTTTTCATTTTTAAATATTGCTCAACCCTGTTTAATATTGTAAAGTAACACAAAGACCTGTTGAATAGAGTAACTGTTGAATAGCTGTTAAATCTATAATCCCTTTAGATCAGCTCAGAAACGTTGTGCGAGCTAATTAATTGTTTGCTAAAGTGTTTAGGTGTGTTTGAAGAGTTTTGAAATAATACTGAGGATTTTCTAGTAGAATGCAAAAAGTTGCAACGGCCTCTTGAACCTCTCTTTGATATCATGTGCCTGTTTAAATCGGATTGTTTTGAATGATGTCTTCTGATGGAAGCAACTACACAGGATGTGAAATTATTTGCTTGAGTACACATGGCGATATCATGTCAGAGGACTTGTAGACTTAGCAGTCTGTCACTTTGGGTGCCCTCCAGAGGTTAAACACCTAATTAGCAGATGGATCTTCTAGCCCAGGGGAGTGCTTCTGTCAGAGGAATGGGTCCAACTGGTTTTGTAAGTGTCAGCCCATTTAGATATTTGTCAGATTGCGTCTAGGAGAAGGTGGTGGCATGATGAGTGCTGGCTGCTTATTTTGGCTCTCAGTTTGGGTCCCTGTTTCAATTGCTGGCTTTTGTGTGTGAATGCATTGAGACTCTTTAAAAGCCTTCCTATCTTTTTTTATAGCACAGAGCTTCTTTCTAAAAGATGAATAAAAGAAATGATTTGGAAAGGATATATTTATCTGTAGACGTCAACTCGTGCACTTTGTCAGACTAAACATTCAGAAATGGCAGGAGGTGCTGAAGACACCATAGATGGCAACTCTACCAAAAAAGGAGAGATACCAATGTTTAGGACATTCTCTGGGAGGTCTAATATGACATAACAGATGTGAGAAGGAAGTTATGCTAACCTATATCTAGAATATCATTCTCACTTGTTTTGTGCCATAGTAGTGATGATGTGGGTGTATCTTCAGCACATTATTGGTAGTCTTTGGAGTCAAATTGCCCACTTTGGAGACTTTTGGATAGGGTTTAGGGTTCAAAACGTTTTAATGCAGATAAATGTATGTATAGGCGTACAAAAGCTTGTGGCACAAAAAAAGCCAAGACAATATTCCATAAAGCTATTTGACTCACCATGAAGGAGCGTTGCATCTGTGCACAATCTTCTGCAGCTTCTGTATTTATTGCTGGATATATATATATATATATCCGTATACACTACGCTATATATATACTTTTGTAATTATAATAATGAAAAGTATGCATTACGTATTAATATACCAGAAAATGCCTTTAAAGGGTTAGTTAAAATATGGAAATTCTGTTCCAAGCTGGTAAGCCTTTCATTCATCTTCGGAACACAAATGAAGATATTTTTAATGAAATCTGAGAGATTTCTTTCCCTCCATTGACAGCTATTTTGATACTTCAAAAAGTTCATAAAGAGATCATAAAACTAATCTTTAAGAATCGAGCTTGACTTTGCATGTCAAGCAGGTTCGGTTGAGCTTATATTTATTTGCCTGATCAGAGTTTAAATGTAAATAAAAAGCCTAAATTCAATCATATAATGTGATCAACTCCAAACCACTCTACTCATATGGATTATTTTGGTAGTTGTGGTAGTTGCGTCAATGGAGGGACAGAAATCGCTCAGATTTCATTCAAAAAATATCTTCACTATTTAATTTTAATTGATGACAGAATTTTCGTTTTTAGGTGAACTAAATTGTTCACCCTCGGTCGAAACGCTTATAATATTAACCATTTAATGTTTTTTTTAAATACTTTGACTAACTATTTATAGACCTTAAGTTTTTTTTTTAAATCATCCTTTTAGCGCAGTCCAAGCTTATCTTGAAGACATGCTTTGAATTCCATAAAGGAGCAAAATCTGAAAATTAACTACTGTAGCAAAACATGGATCTTCCTGGAAGTTTTTAAACTCTGAACCTTTAGTGTGGCTGTGGCTCTCGATTTCCAGCTGTTCAAATGTTAAGTGCCTGACTGAGACATTGCCGACGAATCTGTTGGCCGCATGACCCCTCAAGGGCACCTGCTGATTCCACCAGCTGGATCACAGCAGAGATACTCAAGTTTTGGCAGATGTCCCAATATTCTCCTCTCGTCTGCTTGGCTAGACAATATCTAACTTCTCACACGCACATGGATGCCAGTAAACACTAAAAATATTTATGGCATAAACGTGCTAAGCGTCTCTTTTAATTCAATCCCTTCACTTGTGGAAAGATCATGTGCTATGCACTTTTCACAGTCATTTAACCCCAGTGGGAAACATGTAGACTCACAGTGGATGACCAGGAATGGCCCGTGCCATATTTGGACTGTGACCCACTCAAAGTTGCATGAAGTTCTATCAGCAAGGCTTGAAAATAGCAGCTGTTCAAGTATGTTGTGCACAACTCTGACCCATTACTCTAAACTCTAAATTTGGAGATGTTATCAACATGGTTTGATGTAATGATCATTCTGCCATATCAGTGCAATTGTCTTAATTATACAGAAGAGACCAAGACAAGTTGTCACATTGTTTTAGTCAACTATGTTAAAAGGTATATGACAACATGTGTTTTTGCATCAAAATAAGTTAACGAAATTATACATTTTCTTAAAATAAGTTATACAAGATTCAAGTCAGTTTTATGTAATTTAAGTTGAAATTACTTAAATGTCCAAGTCGATTGTACTTTTAAATATAAGGCAGCATTTTATTTTACAGTATGAAAATTGATCAGGTTAAGTTTATATTTTGAAGACAATTTCTACATTTGAATTTCTTGGATACAAAAAGCTAATGAACATTTAATCTATTTCATGTTATTTCCCATGGAAAAGGACTTCTTACCGACCCCAAACATATTATATTATATATTGTATTATATTATATTATGTTATATTAGGAGCTGGATTTAGAAATGAAATTATACTCCTAAAACACATGGGAACAATTTAAGCAATTATCTGAGGCTTAAGAAAATATGTGTGGGACTCAATGCATCAAACAGAAAGCACAGCAGCAAACATTCACAGTTCCCAATGTAATGTAATTGTGATTCAGAAGTTGCCCTTTAGGAGAACATAGAACTTCTTGTGTCCTGACTGAGATACTCATATAAATAGACGGTTTGGAAATCCCTAATGAAAAGCAAAAGATTCTTCCTATTTTGGAGAATATAAGCAGCATATCCAGCATATTAGTGTTTTACATTGGGGATTTGAGACAGCCCATTACTCGGATGTTATGTTATGACTGTCAGGAAAGACAGGAGCCATAATGTAACCATTAAATTGTTCTTCTGAGGACATCTATTTCAAGACATCATAATAGAATCTCCAGCAGGTAGGATAAGCATCAGCAGAATCCATAGCTTTCAAAGGGAATGCAATTACTGTTATCACATTATGTACACTAAAGTATCCAGAGCGAAAAGTATCCGTGTTCTGTGAGAGAATATTCCATTCCAGCTTTATTTTCAGGATGTTTTCTAATTATGCTCTTAAATTTAAATTTAAACTTAAACTAACATCACTAAAAGTATTACAAAAGCCATAAAAAAAGCCTTGGAAAAGCAAGGTCACTCTAAACTTCAGGCTTCAATCATAAGCCTGACTATGTGCCTTGCACTGCATAAATATGTCTGTAAATGTAAATATTATTTGTATAACTAGACTGCATAAAGCTGCTTTGAAAAAATAAAATTATAGCATCTTCTGGCCTTTGAACATTGAATAATTTATCATAAATAAACAGACAGACTCCATTAATGCCTTCAGCTCTCTCTTAGCTCTTAATTGGCAGCATGGCTGGTTTTTAATCTTTGTCTGTCCTGGCACTTGTGCAGTGCTCATGGAGATGCATGACATGGTTTCATGTCTAACTTCTGGTAAAAGGCTTTTAGGCTGGTGAAAATGGCCCGTGTCCAGTCATTACGCAGAAGTCTGACAAATCTGACTATAAATAAGCCTTCGAAACAGAACAACACGATCGACATGGTACCATGCATGTGTAAACAGTATTTATAACAGAGAGTCTATTTTAGTAACCTCAAACCTTAGAAAATCAAAACTGACCAATTTGAAGGGTTTATGACTTGTTTTTTGCACAAATTATTTTAATGTGTTCCCTTGGGAACTTATAATGTTAATAAAGCCCACCCACATATATGTGGAAAAAGTATTATTTTCAACCTTCATTCTCACCCTCTATCTGAAATGATCTGTTTTTAAGGGGTGGCTCCTTTAAGGTTTGTCAGTAAACGTGAACTATTAACGTCACTGCGTACGAAACGCTATCAGTGCCTACTCACTATTCCACGAGAAAGTGCTTTGAAATCATAAAACCGTTGTTTACAGACAAAGCATTATGAAAGCATTTACTTACGGTTTGTGATGTAACTGCTGTCAGTTTCAGTACAGTTGGCTGTTGGCTCTCATCTTTTAACAAAAGTTTCTTTTTACTTTCCATCACACTATGCTTCATTGCCAAAACAAAGTCCTCCAAACAAACATATAATCCTCTGACGGGATCCGGGATGCAATTAAATGAAACCATCCACTTGCTTCCGACACAGAGATCCTTCTGAAGTCTGTAAAGAGATGCAAACGAGCTGTTTAAATGGGACTTTGCAAAGCGAATGTTTTTTCACTCTTCCTTTTCTTGTTGTTGACAGACTCAAGTGCGCTGAATATGTCAGAAACTGAACACAGATCTGTATAAAATTGAGTTGGCTGCAATTAATTCCCTGTAGGCCATCCAGTGTTTAACATTTAAATCCAGTAGGTGGCAAACATTTTTAAATTCTTCTTCTGGTACTTCTATGGACGTAAAATGTTGATTTCTTCCACCTGCTGGACTGGAGGGCAAAATAGCGCAATGGCGCAAATTATGCTATGATCTAGCATAATTTCACTATTAAAATTGTGGATTGATCGGAGTAATTGGAAATGCGCTGCCTTTGAATTCAATTCAAATTTTTTCATGTTGTTGTGAATGTAAATACTGGAACATTTTGAATTCATGCTCTGCAAATGTTTGTTTTCATAAATAAACATTTACATATTACCATATTGCTTAATCTGATATGGTTGCGCAATCTTCTAGCATTTTACATTCATTTTCAGCATTAACTGGAATTTGGGAGCCTTCATGTTTACTGCATGTCCTCTTGGAGCGTTTTCGTGGTGGAGCTATTTATTTGACGAGCGCATTGAAATATTGATAGCAATGGAAATTAACTTGGCTGTCCATGACATTTCCCCCCGACAGAATGATTTCTAATGTTCGGATAGATCAGTAAATGACCAGTGTGAGCCCTGCTCATGAATATAAATGTGGAGCTATGTCCATTTCTTCGGCGAGTGTCCAGCTCCCTTCCCCTCCAGCTGTTCTGTCGCCACAAGTCTGCACGCTTGAAATCCAATATCATAATCTTTTCCTCATTTACTGCTGACAGTTCATTACAACCTGTGATTTAGCAAAGTCCAGTGGTGTCACAGGCAAAACGGTCCCTTGTGTTTTTGTTTGTTTGTTTTTTACCAGATTATTTTAGCTGTGGTGTATGAAGATTTATTTTGAAGATGACCTCTGGTTCTCGTTTTTTATGAGACCCAGCATGGGGCAATCCGGTTTGGCTCAATGATTTATTAAGGGCTGAACGTATTTGTTTACCTGTATGCAGAACTGATGATACCATGTATGACACCTTTTATTTAACAGAATTTAACAACTCTTTTGAGATAGTTCTCCCGAAAATGATGTTTCAATCCTGTATTTTATACAGGATGGTGTTGACACTTCTCTTTTTCCTAAAATGAAAGTGCACAAGGGCTGCCAAGCATCAAAAAGGACAATAAATTACCACAAAAGTGGTCTATATGACTCATATGCTATATTCTGTATCATCTGAAATTATACAGTAGCTTTGTGAGGAAAGTTAGAAGCTGTTATCAGTCTTGTTAATGTCAACTAACACTAAACCTATTTGTAGTTTTTGTTCATTGAAATAAATCAAATACAAATACTTAACCAATTGCAAAACATCAAATTTGAATATGAAAACAATACATCTGTTGTACTGTTATGGTGCTTTTAGTCATAATCTTATGTAGTCTATGTAATGATATAATTTTCCTTTATCCTTTCAAAAGGCTTAGAATAACAAACTTGAATGCCTCTCTCATGTCATGACCTGTGAATGCGTAGCATTCAGAGGATGGTCTCAGGTACAGCGCACTTTGGGTGTTGACCATCGGGTGGTCCACATGTCTGCCGCGGCGCTCTGAAAGCTAGACATGCGTCTTGCACATGAGCACACACTTCTATCTGGCATATTGGCAGCTCTTTGCCTCTGCTGATGAGTTAAGTAATGTAATAATATGATTAAATGACAGTGTTCCTATCATAGACCACTCCTGAAATATTCAGCTTGTGCTAAAATAAGTGAGATATTTTCGGAGAAGGGTCACATGGGCTGTTAATCCATCACTGAAAAATTAGTAATCTAGGTCAAACAAAACAGGGGTTTAATTAGTTACAATATCCCCCCTACTAGTGTGTGACCGTTGTACATTTCTGGCAACAAACTCAAAGAGATGTTAAGCTCTAACACACCAAAAGTGGTCATGCGTAAGATCAGAGAATGCGTGAGGATATATGTGTATGTATGGTGTGTATTTTGATACCGCGCTGCGTGTTTCTGAGCTGAAACGCCAGGCTTGTATCACCTTTCACTCCAGGGCCTCATATCCCAAGAGGGATGTTAACCAGCCACATTAGACACTTGCTAGCATGCTGCCGTGCTGGGGAGAGATGGGACGCCAGTATCACTCTACCTGCACTTATACCTGCTGTACATACGGATAAATCAATGTTTTACTTGCCCAACAGAATGGGCTGCTGACTGATTTTTAATGAAATGTCTTTCAGGACTGTGTGACATCAAGACACAAGAAGGAGAGATCTTCAACATGAACACAGGTAAGTTCAAATAACTTTCAGATTGCATGGTTGAAATCATTTAAGGCACATTAAAACAAGTTATGGCATTGTCATGTTTATCGACGTGGTATGATAATAATACCATGGTTTTTGGAAATGTGCATTGGTTATACAGTTTTTTGAAAGTGTAGTAGCTAGTAAGATGTTTTTTTCAGGTTGGAGTATCATGTGAAAATCCTGATATTTTAAAATTGTAATCATTATATACCACAATATACACTACAGATCAATGGTTTGGGGTTGGGGTGAAGTAAAAAAAAAAAAAAAAAAAGACTAAGCAAGGCTGCGTTTATTTGATCAAAATTAGAGTGTAAAAGTAAAAAATATGATTGTAATTTAAAATAACTGTTTCTATTTTTATCTATTTTGAAATGTAATTTATTCCATTGACATCAAAGCTAAATATTCAACAACCATTAGTTGTTATTATTAATGAAAACAGTTTTTGTGATACATTTTTTCTCATCAGGATTCTTTGATGAATAGAAAGTTCAAAAGAAGAGCAATTATTTGAAATAGACATTTGTAACATTATGAACATTTCTTCGCTTTCAACTGTTTTGATATACTGTATTTAATGAATCTATGCTGAGTAAAAGTATTTATTTAAGAAAACATATGATTCAAACTTATGAACAATAGTGTATATCAAAGCACCACGGTATTTCCATTTCACACTATCAGATCTTAATGATACTCACCACATTACATTTTTTGTAAGGGAATAGCTAGATCCTCAGGCTAGGTTCTCTCGCAGCTGCACACATCTGATGCTGTTCCTAGATAGGAAAAACCAGACTAAAATTATATGGCTAAAAGCTTGAGGTTTTTTGAATTGCAGCTAAATTAATGGGCAGCATTTCAGCTGGAGCCCAGCTATATGTCGATTGATTTTCAATCTGAAACTGTTCTGTAAAATCTTGTAAAGATTACTAAGCATTGGTTAATTTGGCATGCACAGAAATTAGTATTTTTACATTATTAGTATATTTGTCTTGCTTTAGTACCCTCTTTAAAACTTCTGTCATATTTTTTGTTATTAATTATATATTTAAGTCTAATTAGATAATACATTTTATTAATTTAATTGAAAAAAGAGCAAAAAAGTAAGAGGGAACACTGCCTACCAGTAAACACAATGTGTACAAAAAACTAATGAAGTAAACAAATTACACAAGATTGACTAATCAAGTGTTATGAGGCAGAAAGGAGTGAAAATGTGTCTTTTCCTTTAGTCAGACACAACAGGACTTGTTTTTGTAGAGCAGAGCATGTGATTTTGCATTCATCTCAGGGATTCTGAGAAAAGCTGTGAGGGGGGTGTTTCTTATTTCTTGGCTGACTGTCTCTGAGAAATCGGTCTTTTTAGAGTCTGACGAAGAGGCATCCAAATTGTCTTTTTGAAACCCAGAGGTATAGCAGTCAGGCAAGAGGAAGTGCCAACATTGACAGCCTGTCAGTCTGCAAAATAGTCTCGTAATGTTCTCAGTTTTAGCTTCTGCTTCGGTTGTGGCAACCTTGGATGCCAGGAATTTTTAGAAAACTCTCAAGGCTCAATATAACATTTTTGCTAGATGCGATGGCATTTGTTTAATTCTCTGTTATACACATTACTGTTTGAATGTTTGGGGTTGGTAAGATTATTACGATTTAAAACAACTGTTTATTTTAAAATAATTTTCAGCAGGTTACACCAGTCATTATCATCATGGTCCTTCATCATCATTGGTCCTTTATATATATCATTCATTCTAATATGCTGATTTGGTGCTCAAGAAACAGTTCTACTTATTATTATCATCAATGTTGAACAGTTATGCTGCTAAATATTTTTTGTGTAAACTGTGATACATTTTGATGAATAGAAAGTTCAAAAGAACATAATTTATTTGAAATAGATTTTTTTGTAACAATATAATCGTCTTTACTGTTACTCTTTCTTTCCAAAAACATAAAAAAATAAAAATCCTACTTACTCCAAACTTACTGAATGGTATTTATATGCATATCCCAAGTAAAAACAGGGAAAAAAATATCAGTTAAAGTGTGCTGAAAAGTCTGAACAGACATTTTAAAAAGTGATATTAATTTCTATAATCTAATAAATAAATAAATAAATAAATAATAATCTAATATGTAGGAGTCCTGGAAAAAGTAAAAAGGTGTAGAAACCCCATACAGAGAGACACTGAAAAACATTAGTCAGTCAGAGCACTGCACATCTAGCCATTCAGATACTGTATACCAAGTATATGTGTCACACAAATAATCCACCTGGCTCATAATATGTTTTGCTGATGTATATTACTGTGTTTCTAAGGACATGTTTGACATTACGGTGCTTCCTGTAAGTCACAGTCATCTTGCCATGCAGCAGGGTTGATGCATGTGCATTTGTTTTTGCATGCGCTTTTCACAGACAGTGGAGGACATATCCGCAAAAGCACCACGCTTTTACTCACTCTAACCCCCATGAAGAGAATCCAGAGCTCACCAAACCTATACATGCTCACAGGTATCATTCCTGTACAGGAAACAGATCACACTCTAAAACTACAATAATGTATTAAACATTTGAAAACAAATTCATTCAAATAAAAAATATTCACCAATGAGTGGTTCATGTTTGCTTGCTTGTGGTACGCATTATACGTTAGCAGTGGAGTATTTACTCTGATTGAAAGACATTGTGAGGGTGTGTTTACTCAGACACCGGGAGCAGGAATTCCTCTTCACTGCACTCAACGTCACTCATTCCACATCTGTGTTTTATCCCGCTGCATCTTATGTCCTACCACAACCTCCCTCCCTAACTGTCTTCCTTTCTATCTTTTTTTACTCCTGCTCGCCGTCTCAAACTTGTGCTTGCAGCTCCTTAAGGAATGTTTAAGAGCTAGAGCTCTCCTTTCCATTGCTTAAAGGGAAAAAGCAGCTCACAGTGACCAGATTGTTGTCATAGTTGTGCACGTCCATGGCAACAATTGTATACTTCAGGCTTTTTCCCCCATCTGCCCTCAGCACAGTTTCCTCTGGGGGTGACCCTTTTTGTTTGAGAACTCTCTCCGACTATGACCTCACACACACATATTCTCCATTGTTTAATTCGACAACGGGCGGGCGAGGAACAAACACATCCCATTCTGGACAGAGTACGGCTGCTGTTCATTTAGCTCTGCTTAATAAGCAAGGGTTATTATGTTATATTATACACAAAAGTTATAAAAGACTTATAGACGCCAGGAAAGAATTATAATAATCAAGTGTTTATTTAAGACAAAAGTGTGTGTTTTTAAAAGAGCCTTTCTGAAATTAGTTTTCAGTAGTGATAATCGACTGCCAGATGTTAAGGGAAAACCTCACTTATAAAACTTTCCCACTTTGCCTTTCATTCTTTCTTCATGCTGTACATATATTAACCTCTCTTCCATTAATCTGCTCTAAATGTTAAAGCCATAGAGACACATAATTCACTAAAAACATGAATCACTAATGAGTGAATATATTGTACTATCTTTAAAATAAAGATCCCAAAAGCCGGTTTTCACAGAGATGCCATAGAACAGGGGTGCCCAAATACGCTGATCGCAATCTACCAGTTAATCGCAAAGGTAGTGTGGGTACATTGCATAGAATTAACAAAGTTGATGTCAGCCCATCATTTGAGTGACGTACAGGGCTGTCAGTATGACACATTGTGCACCGCGCACAATACATCGGCACCAAGTGCTGCAAAACTCTAGCAATCTTGTGAGATAGCCTACAATTTTTTTTTTTACTTAAGAAAGGGTATAAAAATGAGTCTGGGAGCTGGACAAAGTAAGAAAGTATCTTTCATACGGAGAGGGACTCTCATTTTCAAAGTGCCTTTGCCTCAGCTGACAGTCTGTCATTGCTATATCAAAGACGGGAAATGTGGAGCAGCATTTTAGGGAAATGTGGAGCAGACTGTTCATAAAAACTGCAACACTGTTCCCTCCGAAAAGTGAACTGAGAAGAAGGGTGAAGGAACTTCTCTAAAATCTCAGTTGTCTGGACAGCAGTCATTTTGTACAAACTCAAAAAATGACTTGTATTGTATATTATGGATTCATGTAGTTACGCAAGCTACACCAACATATATTGTGCACATAAAGATTTCTCAATATATTCATAAATGAATGTATGTTTTGTATTTTTACAGTAGGTAGATCATTTTGACTATTTTATAAGTAGCTCACAAGACAAAAAAGTGTGGGCACCCCTGCCATAGAAGAAGCATTTTGGGTTCCCTAAAAACCCTCCAATGAGCAGTTCTTTAAAAAAAAAACTAATATTTTCTTAGTGTAATGAACATTTTAATAATCTAAAGTACCTTTTTTTGCAGTGGAAATGTTCTTTGAATGTTAAAGGTTCTACATTAAACCATAAATGCCATCTCATGTCACTTTGTGAAAAGTAAATCCCTTGCTAGTGTTTAACAAAGTTCTCTTATCTCAATTTCACCTGTTCATAGACTCTGAATCACAATCCAAAGATTCAGGTAAGCAGCATTTATTTTATTTATTCTATATATTATTTTTTTTTTTTACAAACAAGTACATTTACTTTTGAAAACAAATGCAACTACTACCGCACAGCTTTCTCATATTCTTCTTTTTACTGGTCAGTAGTGGCATTTTGTAGTCAAATATGTTGTACATATGAAAATGAAACCTGCTTTAACAAGTGTTTTGTTTGTCTCCTGTTAGATTTGTGGAGGCCCAGCAGCAGCACCAGCGATGGTCTAAGAAATGGTGACTTGTGCTCTTCCTCTCTGGCAGCTAAAGGCTACAGAAGTGTCAGGCCCAACTTTCAGGATAAAAAGTCTTCCTCACCAGTACGTTCTGCTGTGTTTACTTCACTCATTTGTTTTTTTCCCCTTTCTGCCACTGGTTTTCCGTCCACAGGAAACGCCAGTGGAAGTCCATTACACAGGTTTTAATAAGGACATTTTTAACTGTACCAGTCACACCCTTTTCTAGCATACTGCTCAATTTGAAAACTGTAATTATTTCAATTTCCTTTCCAGCTTCAGAAAACTTATGAATTGTAATATTTTAATCTAATCTTCTGAATGTGTAATATGTTTGTGTACTCAATGTCACACAAGTGCTTGACAGAAACGTTTTAATTGTGCCTTACTGATATGAATACAGCAGAATTTGACCAGCTTATACATGTCTTCACTATAACAATCAACTGTTTAGCTCAGAAAATTTATTCTCCAAGACAACTACATCCACACCCTCTTATTCAATAAGAGAACCACCACAGAACTACAGTATCTGACCAGTGCCCACTCTCCTTAATCAGGCACAAGAGCATAGTGTCCATTTCCACAGCCTGCTGTCCACAGAGGACCAAATCTCATGCTCTTCACAAGCAGAGCAGTCCTACTTGCACCCTCCATCTAGGGAGTTGGAGAGGCATGTAGCTTCCTTCTCCATTCGTATTAACCCTAGACCACAGATATCGGGACGGCGCACACAGGCACTGTCTTTGAGACCCCCTACCCCTCCTAAAAGGATGG
This sequence comes from Rhodeus uyekii, assembly GCA_037043235.1. Lineage (NCBI taxonomy): Eukaryota > Metazoa > Chordata > Actinopteri > Cypriniformes > Acheilognathidae > Rhodeus > Rhodeus uyekii. The sequence goes on from JAWRVZ010000008.1 coordinate 9,031,240, forward strand.
ACCTCCCGGATAGCCACTCACACCTCTGCTCTCCACTGCCATCTGCAGCCCCTCCAGTGGTATATGTCACTGATTTCATAATCACACATACATTAGCTGAATAACACCCTCCCCTGCACCATGCTGTCTTAGCAAGCATAACTAATCATGTTTCTCCGTTTTGCTGATGAACATTCAGGCTCCTGTCGTCGTATTCAAACAATAAAAAAGGTTATTTTGAATTTAATCAGATTTCACAATATTATGGTTCTTACTGTATTTTTTTATCAATATGCTGTATATGTATACAAACACAATGTTGGGTCAATTTACTTTTAAAAGTAATGCATTACCATATTGCGTTACTTTTTATATAAAGTACTGTTACGTACATTTTTTGCATTGCTTTTTCTCAGCTGGACTGTGCCTATTTTTATTTATTTTTTATTTCTATTTTTGGCAAACGTAAAGGCCCTTTCACTCCAAAAGTGAAACGAAGGAAATACAAATTCACGCCTGTGCATTAGAGTGCGCAGCTCAGAAAAACCTTTCAGCTGTGCTGCCATTATGAACTGCACTTACTCACCAATTCACTTAACATATGGACACGAGAGGTGTCAGTCAATAACTTGCACTACCTGTTTAAAAAGTAATATTATTATAATATTACATTATTTAAATGTTTTATTTTATATATATATTTTATATTTATTTTATATTTATATATAGCATTTAATGTCACATTTGAAAAGCAGAAAGTATCTTTACGTATATATATATATATATATATATATATATATATATATATATATATATATATATATATTCTGCTTTTCAAATGTGACATTAAATGCTGAGAATTGGCTGTCACCTCATTGTAATCTTTATGCACTTTTGAACTTTTTGTTTTAGCATTATGCACTGTAAAAACATTTTAATCTGTAAACCCTCCATCCTCTCTAACACACAGCCATTCGCTGCATCACATCACCTCGTCTCTCACATGCATTGTGCCAACTGCTGAGTCTCATCTGTGCCACTCTCCTCTCTGTCATTCAGCCTAAGGTACCAGTACTTCTTAAACAAACCTATCCTGGAACAGCACTGACCTCACAGTCACCCCCTAATCGGCTCAGATTCTCCCTCGATTTCATCAGCTCCAGAGCACCTGACCTTCACCCCGAGACCCCTTCACCAGGCCCTCCCTCTCCCAGCTCGGAGCCTCCACCGGGGCAGAGCCGCTGCTCTTCCCGCACTCAAAGCGAAGCATCCACCGCAGTGCTGGAGGAGTTGAGGGCGTGTGGACTAGGCCCAGAGGGTGGCTCTCGTACCCCTTCTCCAACTCTCAGCCAGATGAGTGCGGTCACAGACAACATGTGGTTACACTTCCCTGCAGCTAGCACCGCTAATGTAACTATTCACGGCAGTTCAAAACTCTGTTTTGTCTGTCTTACTGTTTCTTCCTTTGTCAGTTATTCCTACCTCCATGTTTACATTTTCGTAGCAAGAACGCACGGAAATTGATCAAAAAAGACTTTAGTAATGTTACAAAAGATTTATATTTGAAATAAATGCCTTGAACTTTCTACTCATCAAAGAATCTTGGTTTTCTGCATTCATAATAATAATAATAATAATAATAATTTTTTATTCAGCCTCAAATTAACATATTATAATGAATGCTACACTGAATGCTGGAGTAATGATGTTGACAGATTCAGCTTTCCCATCACAGGAATAAATTACATTTTAAAATATAAATTACAGGGTTCCACAAATATTGCCCTGGAGGGCTAATTCCTTGCAAAAGTGTACCTCCAATCCTTTTTAAACACACCTGAGCAAGCTAATCAAGGTCTTCAGAATCACTAGAAAAGCATGGTTTGAGCTAAACTGTGGAGCAGTGGCCCTCCAGGGTTGAATTTTAGTAACCCTGGCTTATTAAAATAGAAAACAGTGATTGTAAATTGTAATAATATTTCACAGTATTACTGTTTTTACAGTATTTTTTAAATAAATAAATACAGCCTTGGTGAGCATTATCTTTATCTATATTTATTTTATTTTTTTAGTCTGTCTTGCCCTTTTTCATTCATTTTCTGTTCTTTTCTCAAATCTTATCCCTTTGAAAACTCCAGTAGCTAATTTCTACCTGCTGTGTACAAACTTATTGTCAATTGTTTCTATTTTGGTTTTATCCCTCTGAAATTTTAGGAGCTGTTTCAACAGACACCAATATCACTTGTCCAGTGTTCACATTTAGTGGTTTCAGCATTTCTTGTCTGTGGGAGAACAATACTAACATCACCTCTGCTCTATATTCACATCCGCTCTGCATCAGGGGTCTCAAGGGTTATCACTAACAATGTCTTGATGTTGTTATGGCAATGCTGACTTTCTCCGTGTGACACACTATATTTTTGTCAAAGATTTTAGGTGTAGGAGAACACGATCGAGTTGAAATATCTTGTTGTACTGCTCCTGTGGCATTTCTTTTTGTATACTAACACTTAATACTAACCACTTCCTGGAAATAATTAATCCCAAATTCTAAATCCCATTGTTGTTGTTGTTGTCCCCCCCTTTAATATCTTCCCAATTGGTGGGCACTGTATTTTGTTTGCTTATTTTGCTGTCAATCCACAACTACTGAATCATTGTTAATCCACAAGCTTTTGGTGGTTTAGATTTCATTGTTTTGTTCTTTATCTTCTATAAACTTATCAGATGTAATCTGTGGCATAATAGTTTGATTTCAATGTAATTTATTTTGCCTAAAGGTTCTCCAGTTAACAGGGTCTCTGTGTTGTATTATACAGGGCCAGATGACTGTGAACGGGGGACTAACTGTGCCAGCAAGTCCTCGAAGTCACCTCCAAAGACCCTTCTCTCCCTCAACATATCCCCCTCCTCCTTCACTGAGCCCTAGTATTACAGCAATGCAGCAGACTAGAACCACTGGTGAGTACTGAAGCTAATCAAACAGATCCCCATGCTCTTGTGCTCATTTCATTATTGATTTCATAGTTTGAGAACAAAGAAACTGGTATTGACTTTTAAAATAAAAATAAATACATTTTAATTTTACAGTATATTCCCATTTATTTTGTAAGGGGTGATTCCTTAATTACATTTTTTAAATGCATAGTTCAGTATTACTAATTTTAATCAGTGTTAAACACTGACCTGTGTAATTTACAGCATTAGCAGAAAGAAAATTTCACATGTTAGCGAAATGAACTTCATAACTATAATATATTCTAATGAAGTGAATAAAAATGTAATCATTAGTTTGAGAATTAGAAATATATTGAATCAGGAAGTCTAATACGTGAACATGGCTTTAATTATTAGTCGAAGGAGAACTGTAAAAATACATATATTCCAGAATGTCCGTGGTTGATGTTTAAGTCATTCCTACCTTCCATCTGTCCTGGAAACATCTGTACTGCTAAGTGTATCTCATAAGCATTGCACTACAGCTATTAAAATGAGTCTATGAGTCTTTGATAAATCACTGTTGATGTGCCAGGTTCTAATGAAGTACTAATAAGTAAGAAAGCATGACCTGACTGCAGCGGTGTTTACCGGCCGTGTGACACTAAGCGTATCTGGACTGGTCCGCTCTGAGCGTGCTCCTGCGATCTCTCTAATCCCAAGTGGCAAATGCCGGGGATTAAACTCAAATCTGAGCGACGGACCGGTTGGGGTGAGGGAGGAGCTGAGACACTAGGATTAGAGCGTCTGTATGCGTGAGGCTGTCCTTTGTCTCTGAAGAGCCGTTTTGCTGTTTTGGTTTTTGTTTTTCAGTCTGGATGTCTGTACGTGTCGGACTGTGTGTGTAGAGCTGCTTTCTATGGTTGATATTCTATGCTGGAATACTGGAATCAACGTATTTATGGATTTTTTCTCCTGATTTGGAATTACAGTCTGCTCTGCATCCCTGACCTGGCTGTATTTCACAATTACAAACATGGGAATGTTATTTAGTTTCATGGGAATTACTAAAAACTCACTCACCCCAACCTGACCCTATCTTCCATCCATCAGAGTCTAGCACTCCAATCTACACTAACGTGGATCCTCCTGCACGAGCGCCACAGACTGACAGGAAAGAAACAACAGGGAAAGCTCCACATTATACTGGCATAGGTGCTTTGGATGAGTCTAGGATTCCCATTGCCACACTGACGGTGAGTGAATGCTGTTACGGGATGCTAATCTTTTGTTTTCCATATTTGGTAACACTTTATTTTGACTGTCCTCTTTTGACATTCTACTTACTATATGTACTTTAGCAACAATGTGTAACCTAACTCTTATTAAAGTATTAGTAGACTGTCTGGTTAATATCTGCTAACTACTATTGTACCCCAATAGATATTCTACTGACTATAAGTAATCTTGCAACTGCATGTCAAATAACTCTCATTATAGTAGTAGACTGTATGCGTAATCTCTGCTAGCATTTTATTGTGATTGTTTCCCAACAGACATTCTACTGTCAGTAACTTTGCAGCTACATGTTAACTTTTTTTTACTTACCTGAACCCTAACACCTAACCTAACTGTTTACTAGCTGTCTACTAATACTCTAATGAGAAAACAATTGTAACCCCATATTATGCTGTGTGTCTTAAAATATATATAATCCTTATTGTATACATTATTGTCATGCACACAAGTCACAGAAGCCAATTATTAAAGCTGTTTTATGGGTGTTCTTCTTGGGCATTAATGGGAATCTTGGCTATGTGGACTTATATCGTTGTCATTTTCCTATAAAAGTTTCTTCCACAATGTCATTTCTGGCAAAAATGACCAAAAAATGAGTTTTTTTGCGTCAATCTGTGATGAATTTTGTTAGTATTTTATGTATCTTAAATATACAACAACAAAATTACTCTATTATTGCAAAAGATGCAAAGTACAGATATTTTGTTCATGAATCATCTCTAAATTGATAAAACATTTTAACAGGAGATATTACAATTTTGTTAATGTATGTTAATATATAAATTCATAAATTTAGTGAATTCATAGTTTAATATTGAAAGTCTGGGTCTGGTACAAGTTTACAACAATAATGCACAAAAATGCATGGTAAGAATTCATGGTAAAATGTATAAGAACGTTTAATGTTTTCAGATCTGTAAGTTTTATTACAAATAACCCCCTGGGACATAAAGTGCCTAAAGTTTAAGAAACACCCATATATTATACTGTATGAAACAAACATATAGAGAACCGCATACTGTTACTACTACTAGCTTATTGAGAGTTAATCAATAGTATGCTATATATACAATTTTTTCCTAAAAGCTTAGCATCAATTTTGATAAAACTCTATCCCTCTGAATCTTTATTGACTCTGTCTAGAGACACTGCCGGAAGTGCATACCTATAATTGTTAATTCCTGAATTAATCTTCAATCGTTCTCTGGTCACATGGGACCGGCTGTTTTGATTTGTGAGCTAAATTGCATTTTCCCACACTGAGTTTTATTTAGCCCCAGGGAAACAGGGGCAGCTGTGCTCAGCATCATTGATGGACCAGCAGACAGCGATGTGTCTCTTTCAGTTTCAGCTATAGTAGAGAGGCTAGTTGCATCAGCATTTTTATAGGAGCTTTTTACTTCCAGAGTTTTGGACTCAAGGTCATGGAGCACATTCGGGTTGATATTTATTTTCTAAACTATGCTTTTGAACCTTGGAATCTTAATCTGTAAGGACTGGGAACGCCGGTAATCTAAAAATGCTTGTTCTGTGTATTGTTTTAGACTGTTGACAGGCCAAAAGATTGGTACAAGACCATGTTCAAACAGATTCATGTGGTGCCTAAATCAGGTAAGACTGGATCTTTTGTATTTACCTTTATTTTACTTTATACCTTGCATTTCCTATAAACGTAAAGAAATAAGAATATCAAGAAATCAAAAAGCCTGATTAGATCAAGCCTGTTATGTGGTTATTATAAGGAATTTTCTAGTCATACACTGACATGCTAAAATGATTTTAACACGTTTTTTACAATCTGTTTGCACTTTTATTATCACTGCTTACAGCTATTTTTAAAGCATTTGGGTACATAGATATTAAAAAAATATATATTGCAAGCTAAACAGGATTATAGATGATGTTATCTTGAATGCTAGGGATATACAGAACACTTTTATGGGGTTTAATGGGGTCATGAATTATGAAATTAACTTTTCCTTGATCTTTTGGCATGTAAGAGGCCATTGTCTACTTATTTAAATCATGTTTGAACTGTTAGCTATGATGAAAATTTTTGAGATAATTCCACCTGTAATACTTTTTTCATATGTTAGCCAATCACAGTAGTAGGTGTTTACACTGAAGTCTCACAGCAGACATGCAACTTCCAGCAGGGTTTTCAAATCAGCGGTCTAAATCATATGAAAGATGCCTTTTTTTCTTTTCTTTTTTAAATTATTGTTCAAATCACACTAACATTATGAGTGCATCTCAGGAATCATTATAAAATAAGACAAATGCAGTTCATGACCATATAAATTGTGTCAGACAAGATAAAGACCTGTTTTTCTGTATGACTGCAGACCTGTCTGCTAAAGGGATAGTTATTTTAGAGAAGTGCAACCGAGGAACATCTAACGAGGAGTGACAACAAAAGAGCTTTACTCAGCAGGTTGTGGATTATAAGTTTGTTCATTACTGGAAATGGACTGTCAGGGAGTTTGCTGAAAAGATTACAGGGGTCACAGGATCAACACCATCATTTTGCATCTTATGTTTTTCATTATCTCCCATATCCTGTAAATGAGTGTTTACATGATTACATTTAAAGGAATCTATATGCAGTTCTTGTTTGTGATATTAAAAGGCACATTATGTAACTTTTGGCCCTCTAGCAGTTAAAAAACAAAACTTGCATGCACTTTGCAGAAGAACATTGTTTTGGTAGTGCTATAGATAATCAGATCTCATCATCTCCGAAAAACCAAGCCAATGTTGGTTCTCTTTTTTTTTTTTTACAAGCTCTGTCACGCACTCTTTTGCCAGCAGATTCTCCTCTGTTCTGAGTTTTTTTTTTAAAGATTCCTCCAGAGGTTTAAGACTTAGCTGCTCCATGTCAACCTTTTATTGATTGCTGCGACTATTAACCTTCCACTCCCACAACAAACATGTTTTAAAAAAAGGAAAAAAAAACTTCTTTATCTTTTATTAGATACACTTTTTTCTATTTATGGATATGACGAGACAGGTGAGTGACGTAATGTATGTAAAACCATCCCACTAGGTCAAAAAACAAATACTCATATGCTTACCATAGTGAATCAGGGTAAGACAAAAACACGTTTTAGAAGAAGGATTGATTCACTATTTATGTTATATAATGTACCATTAATCATGTTTGCTCCTTTGTTTTCACAGAGAACGAGTGGTCTGGATCCCGCACTGCCACAGACTCTGTTACAAGTACTGCTACAACAATTTCCAAACAAGGTTTCTCTTTGTTTAACATTACACTAAACCAAACATGTTGCCAAAAAAATACTAATATGAATAAACACTAGTATAAAACCGAAAGAATAAATGAATTTATATGGTAAAAGTAATTTATTTCAATACAGTGGAATCCACTTATCTCAACCTCGGTTAACTCGCCGACCCTATTATGTCAACGTTTTTGAAGTGGAACCGCCCAACTCCCTGTTTGTCTTAGCATTTTCTTATCGGTTATGTCAATTATTTTATGTCACCGAACCCTAATATCTCAAGCGCAAAAGAGGGACAAAGTCGCCACATAACATCAGTTATCTCAATCCTCGTGACTAATGATCGTATCGAGTTCACTGCGCATGTGCTGAGTTCGCATTGCACGTGCATCACGGTCTGTATGCTTGCTCACTCCAATGACGTTTCACTCACTCTTGCGGTGCAGTGCCATGCAGCCGCAGAGGAACTCGAGAAAAAAATCAAGCTTTACAGATGCTATATTGGAAGAGGAGGCACAGGAGTTCGCCATGACTGTCAAGGAATTCCCAGATTACATTGACATCGACAAAGATGTTACTGATAGAAGCATTTGTTTTCAAGCAGACAGTTAAAGGCAAAAAGCAACAAAGCATTTTAGACTTTGTAAAGAAACTATAGTAACCGCGTGTGCAATACTTTTCAGAACTGTGTCAGAGCGAAATGACAGTGTTATGAACAAATGTGTTTATGTGTGTTGTGACTGTGTTTACACTGTGAGCTAAATTGTGTTTGCAGTGTTGGAGAATATGATTAAAGGTTTGTATCAAGAATTGACGGTGGTTTTTATCGTATACTGGTAAATCTTGTAACGCAGTGGTCCCCAACCAAAGTCTCGCTTGCGCTCGCGCTCCATAGTCAACAATCTCGAGCGGGCACCGGTCCGCGGCAAAATTATCACACGTTTACCGGTCCGCGGCACAAAAAAGTTGGGGACCACTGTTGTGACGGCAGTTAGAGTGGTTGACGACAATGTTAAGCGCTCTTATGTGTTTTTGTATCCTTTGGACAAATAGCTTCTATACTCCTCAAATTGTAAGTCGCTTTGGATAAAAGCATTTGCTAAATGAGTAAATGTAAATGTAAATATGCCTTTTGTTGTTAGCAAACATATACAGTGTATGTACATTTTTATAGCATGCCGATCGCTTCATCAAACAAATCACCATATTGGCTTTTGGTTATCTCAATCCTCGGTTATCTCTACGCTTTTTTGCAACCCCGAGGCCGTCGACGCAACTGGGTTCCACTGTAATATATATTTATATATACAAAAAAGTCTATAAATAAAATACATCAGTAATTTCAATAAGTAATATTGATAATTATTATTAAACCGCCTTTTGAAACGAACCATATTGTAATATATTTCAGATAAGCATGCCGCCCCCAATGCAGTTCAGGCCCATCCTGCACCTAAAACCGGCACCTACCGGCCCATCACCAAGAGTGTCTCTGATAATGGCGTATACGGTTTCAGAATGCCTGCCGCTTCTTCTCTCCCTTCTCCTCTGCCCACATCAGCATCCACCCAGCAAAGATCCAGTGAAAGGGAGGTACCACAGAGAGGCAGGAGCACACCTGACATGTAAGATCCACCTATCCATACTTACACAATGAGAATTTTCAGGCAAACTTTTGTTTAAGTATTTTCGTATTTGAAATAGATTTGATCATGCATCTCACAGCATATGCTAGATTTGCAGGCTTGATTTGTTTTTTCTTTGCATGTCTCCCAGGAATGAGTGGGGTCCTCCTGATAGAAAGGTTGACACACGGAAATACAGAGCAGAGCCGAGGAGTATTTTTGACTATGAGCCGGGGAAGTCATCTATTTTAGAGCAAGAAAGAACAGTAAGTAATCAATGGTTTTTAATGTTTAATATATTTTGAATATATTTTTGCTTGAAGCTTTGAAAAGTCCCAGCTTGAATTAAATGAGCTGAATACATTGTGAGCATAGTTTTAAAGGTAAATTAATGATTTATGGTTTGTTTGAAGTTAGCAGCACAAAGTCCATAAAGTTTATGAGGCATTTTTTTTTCAATTTGAGTTTAGTGTTCAGTATTGGCACAAATGTATTGATCTTAGAATTAATGCCCCGTGACTTAATGGGTATAGACAGATTGTAAACCAGATGCAACTAATGAAATACTATCAGACGGTGAATCCACAGTGTCAGCAGCGCTGCAGGCATGATGCCCCACATGCTGATCGACTGAACTGAGCTTTTCTTATATATTAATGGAATTGTATTGATAATATACATGGCAACAGTTGTAGTTACATGATGAGTATATGCTAAAAGAATCACCACAAACGTTCGCCATAATCGAGAAGAGGTGCTTCAGCAAGCTTGTGTAGAGTCACTCAATAGAACCCATGAATTGCAGGTCCATTAGAGCGTAATGTGGTCAAGGTCACTAATAAGGTTGGAGAAACCAATTTGCTCCTGCTGGAACAGTTAGGCCTTGTGGAGTGAACATTTGTTATCTGTCACTGCCCTCTGCTGGATAGGATGGGAAATAAAATAAAAAAACTGGTTTTGTTAATGTTTTTAAGATATTATAACAGTTCTGAGCTCTGCTGAACTTTTCTTGTTTCATGTCAGCTGGAGATGTTTTTCATTTTACATTTCTATCTGATTGTCTCATTCCCATGATTACTCCTTTCATCTTCTTGCTTTCATTCTCAACACCAGACAGGTAACTTAAGACCTGAAGACATAGATTTAGAGAATGAGCCATGGTATAAGTTCTTTTCTGAACTGGAGTTTGGGCGGCCGGTAAGTGTGGCTTTGGTTTGGTGCTCTTAGCATGCCGCTTGTGATTGGTGTGGGGTTGGAAAGGTCAGATACATGCTGCACATGCTGCCGACCAATGATGGTCATCTCTTCTGAAATGACTGGTTGGAATGACCAGACAATTCCGGATGCTGTAACACATACACTGAAGTTTTAACAGCATTTTAGTCTTTGCGTTTATGGTTTTGGTTAATTTTTTTATTAAAGTATTCATTAAACTAATGTTCGCTGATTATAAAAATCTGTTGTGGTATTAATTTTACTATTATTTGCATGTCTTTTCTGAATTTACAAACTAGATGTTTGACTTTTGTTTTACTCTTTTTGCAAGGTGTGTGTAGTTCTGTAGTCTTAGGCTTGGTGTGCTATAGGTTGTGCCACCTCAGTCATGTGACTTTACTTTCTACCTTGGTATGTCACTGTTTCTGTGCTCCTTCCCTCCTCTATTCCACCTCTGGGTGAAGCCCCCCAAAAAACGTCTTGATTACAATCCAGAGAGTGCACCTCGATTCCGTGCAGAGGTAAATGAATGAATCTGAATGAATAAATGAGTGAGTGATTAACTGCTTCACTGGCTTTCTATATTGACTGACTGACTCACTGAGAGAGATCTTGATTTAGAAAAAAAAAGTCTCAGTTACGGTTTTAACCTTGGTTCCCTAAAGAGTTCAGGCTTCACGTGAATGTGTGGTGAAGCACATGAGAAATCGAATCAGTGGTGTGAATGCATGTCAAGGATGGTTGACGTCATGAACCAGAAAGCTATAAAGGCATGCCAAATGCTGGATGACACTGGAGGTGTGGCAAGGTGACGCAGTGTCTCGTTCCCTCTTCAGGAAACCAAAACCGAGACGTTAAATTTCCAGGGAACTCACGTTGTGTCGAAAAAAAGCAATGGGAATGAGAATGCCCACACCCGCCGCAACGACACGTGTCTGACGAGTGAAATGTAGAGTACTATATTAACACTCGGGTTCCCAGAGCGATGTTTAGGTTTAACTGGGAGAACCTAACAAAGGTATGTGGGGAGCACCATCCTGCCACATCACAAACTTCTGCAAGAGAAACTCCTGACAAGAGGGCATTAAAGGTTGCCACACTCCTAGTTGAGTAGGCCCAGAATGGCATCAGGGAGGGCAATCCGGCCAACTCACAGGCAAGTGAAATAGTCTCAACTATCCACTTGCTCATTCGTTGTTTTGAGGCTGGCGCCCCCTTATGAGCACCGAAGCAGACAAACAATTGATCTGTTTTTTGTTTTGCTCGCTCTTGGTCATGGTCTCGTAAAGGGGGAGGAGAGAAGGAATTTATGTGTTCCTCGGTAGGACGTGTGTTTCTTCCACGACCTCGACACCTTGCTGTGAAGTTCAGGAAAGAATGGCAGACCCTGACGTGGAGGTTGTGCTCTGGAAGGAAGGTAGCATTTGTCTAATTTACTTTTAGGACTATCGTCCTTTCTTTCCTAGCCACTCAATGTTGAGTTGGGCAGCAGCATGAGTCACAACCTCCAACAACTCCTCAAAAGCTGGAGATGAAAGTGGCGAGTCTTCCTCTCCAGCCTCAATGCTAACAACATCCAGCAGCACTGGTGCCTATACCGGTTTGAAAGAAATCACCTCAGAGCGTGCTTCTGGAAATCAGACCTGCCAGGTGAAGGCAGAGATAAGGGCAAGCCCCTCTCTAACAAATCCATCTGGGATCCACTGGACGAAGGGATTCGAACCCCAAGGACCCCTCCCAAACATACAACGAAAAGACTGTCTGTGTCCCTGCCCATGAGGTCATGATGGCAGGGAGTGACACACAGTATAAACTGCTGTCCGCTTGACATTTATTTATATGACATTTATTTATATATATATATAGTGTGTGTGTGGGAATCCTTGTACGTTTTAAACTAGCTCGGGAACTCACACGCAGGCAGCAAAACTCTCATAGTCGTTTCACAGCGCTTACTGAAGACTTACTGATGGTGCTTACGGCAATTGCCATGCCTTTATAGCTTCCCGGTTCATGATGTCATCTGTCCTCGACACATTTCCATTGCATTTTTGTTCAGTGCTACTTCCCTTGAAATGGAACCTTTAATTAAATATAACCCTTTACAAAAAGCTTAAAAATAAAATAAATTACTGAAATTACACATCAGAACAAATGGAACACCAAATCACTTTCACATATTACAGACAATGCTCTATGACTGCACAAAGAGCATTGAGATAGAAATGAATAGAAATAGGCTATAGTGTCTACCTTCTCAACCCAACATATTTTAACATTACTTATAACACAAAGCTCATTATTTCAAGTGGAGTAATACACTATTTGGTCCTTCAGATATGGGACATATTAGACACCAGAACTGATCAAATAAAAGCTTATGTGCAGAAGAATTACTTTTTATTAGTATGTTAATCATGTTCATCGCTGTGCTTGTACTTCCTGCTTCTCACAAAATGTGTTTTCTTTTGTCATTTCTCTCAAAACTCTCAGATATATAAATAATGTTAAAAATAATTAATAATATGTATGTTGAATAAGTATAAGGGCATATTTGAAATGAGGAAAAAAAAATATTTACAAGAGTGACAGAGCCATGACTAAAACAAGAAAAAGTAAGCAGTAAATTGCATATAAGGACGGCATGGTAAATTTTTGTTAAGAACATTCTAGTAGAAAAAAATGAAAAGTGGAAATGCTGCTATTTTCAAAAGAAATGACAGGTGAAAGTTCTTATTGTCTTTTCTTTGTCATAATAACATTTTTGTCTATTATTTCATTTTATATCAATAACGAGACAGGAGCACTTCCTCCTGGCGCTCATATGTCGATTCTGTCCATGTGTTTGTAGTAGGTGAAAGATCTATGGACATGCCCTGTACAGTATCATGTTGCATATCCTGTTTTACTAAGAGGCTTTTTCTGTCATTATAAATATAGTTTGCTGGCTGTCAAATGGAGAAACAAATTAAGAATAATGTTTAAACTGAACTGGTTAATGAACAAGATGCTTTGTTTTGCACATGCAAAAGTGGTGCTTCTTTGAGTGAATTTGTCCTAAACTCTCGAATGACATTTTTTTAAAATGAATTGATCCTTGTGAATTGCTAATGACCACTGTAAGGAAAGAATGGCTTATGTAGTAACAGTTATGCTTTGATGAATGCTGTAAATCCAAACAAATAATGGCTAAAAATTGTCACAGAGACTTAGCAGCCAAGTTTTGAGCTCGCTAGTGTGGTATCTGTCACTCAGAGTTGTATTTATGTTGACTAGATGTAAACGTGTTACACTGAGGAGACATTTCTGTACTGCATGCTTGGGCTACTTTTAAAGAGTGTTAAAAAAACGCAAGGGGCGTCTGCTGCTGGTCTAAAGAGCTGTTCTAGATAACACTACCCAGAGCTTCAGCAAACAGGAAGATGATTATCTACTCCAGCCATGCGTACAAGGAATTCCCTGCTTTGTTCGACATAGAAACCCTAGTAAGTGATCTAACACGTCTAGCTGACCTGGGAATGGCTGGGCTTTTCGAAGGACAGCTGCTTATGAAATGTTTCACCATTGTTGGATTTGTGAAGGAGAACACCAGGTGTCGAGGAACCTACTGTACAGTAAGTGTGGACATTAAGTGAGGAATTCACTCTGCTCTTTCTTCTTTATCTGTTTCAGACCTCCCTTTATCAGCCATCCACAGACAGGAGCCTTGAAAGGCCACCAAGGTAGGTTTACTGTGTATAAGTTGACCCCCAAAAAACTATACATTTAATTTAATCGATTTTTTTTAAATATCTAAATTTAAATATCAAAGCATGTGACATCTAAAATCGGACCATTTCTCAAAAAAAAATTTCAATGACTTTTCACTAACTGGTCCCACGGTCATTCTTAGTCGGTGTATGGTGCAGATCATATTATTACACAGAACAGGTGTGTTTCACTAAGTTCAGAACTTGTTTAGTAGTGTTTTTACTCCTTTTACTTCAATGACATTTATTCTGTAGCTCTGAAAGCGATAACAAGAGGAGACGGAAATCTGAACCTGCAACAGCTCAGCCCAGGGTTCAGAGCAGTGTTGGCACAACACAAACCTCTGTGAGACCACCAGAGCTGCCCAAGAGCAGTAGCACCCAGAGGAATCCCCTCACCAGCCCTGGTTCCCCAGCTGCCACCAGGACTAAAGGTAGACGTCAGACGATCAGTCACATTTATACACCTTATGAAACAATAAGCAACAGGGAAAGATTTGCCAACTCTTTTCATTTTGTTCCTCACAGCACAAGTAGAATTTAAAATGACTTTCTCTTTGCATGAATAAAGTTCAATGAATTATTTAGTGTTTACAATCTTGCCTCAGTATAGTGTAGCATATCAATTGCTTCTTCTTTATTGAACTGGGGCTTGTTGATCAAGATGTCTGATTTATTTCCAGTTTTCTTCCAGGTCATTGTATAAACGTCCTTACTTGTCTCTCCTATGGGTCAATTACCTTTTAATGTCTTCTCATATCTCTTTTTTTACCATGCTGCTTGTGTTGGATATCTAAGGTGGGGATGTGAGCTATATGCACACAGCACATTTAAACTCTCAAAATCAAAACCATGCTACCTCAGAATCCACATATCAAAACAAAGAAAAACATGAGGACAGTTTCATGGCTGTCCCATCTGTCTCAGATGGTTTCTCCAGCCTGCCTGAAGACTGGAAAAGTGTCCAAGAGAACTCAAAAGACTGGATGATCACAGAAGAGACCTCAACTAAGCTTAAATCCTGGAGCTGTGATGATCTCCTCTCTGAGGGGAGGGGAAAAGATTTTAAAACCCGTTCGGAAAGCATCGGTTCCTTGTTGCAAAATGGGGAAGTAGAGGCATCACAATGCAATGACATCAGAGAGTCTGGGGATGTTAGGGAGAGGACCAGGCACCGCTCTGCCCACGATGCACCAGGCTTCCTCAAACTCTACAAGAAGATGCATCACATCAACCGGCAAGAGCTGATAAACTCTACTGTGATCTGCTCTGTGAAAGCCAGGATCCATGATTATGAGAGCGAACAGCGCAAGGACAGACGCACTGGCAACAAGGGCTGTAACGAAGAGGTGCCTAGGGACATGGTGCACAACAGGATTTCTGAATTTGAGAGTCTGATCCAGAAGTCCAAATCCATGCCAAATCTTGGGAATGAGTGCCTGATCAGGGGTTCTTCTAGGAGGACCAGCAGCCCCAAGCGTAGCCTCTCTATTGAGTCATTACTGGATGAAGAACCACCTGCCAGGAATCCCCCTGAAGGACGACCTCAATACCCCAAGATAAACACCCATGTGCCAATCCATATCCAAGTCACCAGTGACCAATTACAGAACTCTGCCATGCACAACGACTACTCAGACAGTGAGCATGATGCTGTAGTGTCTGATCTTAGTGATTTCATCCAGATTGAGGGCTCATCCTTTTGCAGTGAGAGGGAGTTTGACCTGTGTTCATTTGCCTCCTCCGAGAGTTTCTGTGGATCGGGGCACCGCCATCATTATCACAGACAGCTTGTGAGCTCCTGCAAGGGCCGCTGCCCGGCTTCCTACACTCGCTTCACCACTATGATCAAGCACGAGAGGGCCAAGCAGGACCGGAGGCAACATTTGCAAGTAGAAGAATCTGAGTTTGGCCTCAGCAAGCTTGCCTTCCTGGTCAGCCCAGTGCCTTTCCGCCGGAAGAGCCTGTCACCTTTGAGTTTTTCCCGAATACCAAACTCCAAGAGCTGCATGTATGATGCTCTAGATTCTGCCCTAAAAGACATCTATGACCACATCCGTGCTGAGAAGCGCAGAGGTAGCCTGCCGGACAACAGCATCCTCCATAGGTTACTGGTGGAGTTGCTTCCTGACATTCCTGAGAGAAATTCCTCCCTGCACGCACTGGGGAGAGGCAGCCCTACAATTCAACCTCGCTCTTACCACCCACAGCCTGACGGCATGCCCAGCCAGGACATTCACCAACCCGAGTACTCGCACCTGTCCCATAGTGCCTCTTACAACCATGTAGACAGCAACAACAACCAGAGGAACCACAACTTTGAATTCTGCTGTCAAGGTGGATTCTACTCATCCATCTTTGGTTCCCCAAATACCCTTCATCCCCTGTGTTCTACTCCTCTACCATTGCACTGTTCATCATTGCATTGTGTTTGTGAATGTGCTTGCTTACAGCAGTGATGCCCCATCCTGCTCCTGGAGGGCCAACATCCTGCAGAGTTTAGCTCCAAATTGCCCCAATATACCTGCAGGGAAGTTTCAGGTAAACCTGAAGAGCTTAATGGCCTGGTTCAGGTGTGTTTAATTAGGTTTGGAGCTAAACTCTGCAGGACAGTGGCCATCCAAAAGTAGGATTGGATAGGATTTTAGAGAAAGGAATCATTATGTTGCAAGGAACATCAGTGACTCATTCCCACATCCTCTGCTTCATCTAGTCTTTTATTTTCTAATCTTTTTTTTAACCAAAATTATTTAATGTTATTTTCAGTTACATTTCAGTAGGTTGGTACTTTTATGCATTTAACGTATACATTCTGTTAGGTTCATGCATTGTCTGAGAACCATAACACTAGAGGAAGTCTACTTTGCGTGTGGGCTTGCCACAAAAGAAATGTAACTTTGTGAAGTTTGCCTATATAAATAGCTTTAGACAGATGACTTGAGCAGCTGAAGCATGCAATCTAAAAACAGATTTGAGATTTCATTAGCTTGGGAAGAAACAAGCTCTCTTAGGAGAGTCAAATATGATGGTGGATCAGCCTCAGTACCCAAAGTTTTAGTTTATTTGTTTTATTAGGAAGGTCCGTGTTTTTTTGTTTTGTTAATCATAAAGACATGCAACACGGTATATATTTGCATTGTGAATAGTGTTTAGAAATGAAGACCGTTAAGAGCACTTGGCACTCTGCACTTGGCAGAGATGCCAACTAACCATTTGTGGTTCTAGTATAAATACACATGATCTATACTGGGGATCTGAGTCTAGTGGATGGGTATAACAGAACTTCTGAGATGATTCATGATTGATTTATTTCATTATTATAGCCAATGAAATATGTATACATTCTTATTTACAATACTTTTTATTTCTCAATAAAATATGCATACATTTGTATTTCCCTTTTTGTCTTTTATTTTGTGTGCATTACTTTCATCAAGCCCCAAATCATTACTTCCTTTGCTTTTGCTTGTTCCCATGCATGTAATAGAGTTGGATCTCAGTGAGACTTGTCTTTGAATCTGTTTACTTCTCTTCTTTCTAGATCAGGACACATCCAGAGAATACGCTTACCCTGTGGGCAGCCACACACAGCAAAGCAGAAGACAAACCCCTGAAGTCAGAGAGGTAAGGGAATATGCATCACTCACCATAAGAAATTTAGAAGACACTAATATTTTCTCTAATCTTTGATCAAATGATGAATAAACCCACATCATGACAGCATTAATAAAGTTTGATCTCTCCGCTTTGTTCGACAGAAACTGCCAGCTAGAGCAATATATGACTTCAAAGCACAGACAGCGAAGTAATAACAACTTGCAAACCATGTCACCAGTTTCTGTTCTTACTGCATTTTATGTGCTAGTACATTTTCACATATTATTTAAATCTTTCCTTGCATTATTTCCCCAGTTGGAATATAGTTAACTTCGTTTTTTCCTTCCAGAGAGCTGACGTTTAAGAAAGGAGAGACGGTATACATTACTCGGCAGATAGATAATAACTGGTATGAAGGAGAATATCATGGACATGTTGGCATCTTCCCCATCTCATATGTTGAGGTGTGTACTTTAACAGATACATATATTTAGCTCATGGGGACACTATATTTTTATATATTAATTATTACTATTTTAATTAACATATGTTAATATATTTCTCCTCTGATTTCTGTCTCTTCACAGAAAATCCCTCCTTCAGCGAGACATCAGCCAGCGAGACCTCCTCCTCCAGCCCAAAGCAGAGAAATTGGAGAAGCAATTGCCCGCTACAACTTTAATGCTGATACTAATGTGGAACTTTCATTAAGAAAAGTATTGTTTTCGTTAATCCAATCTTTAATGGGGTTTTTATCACTTTTAAGAGTATTTATTTGCTGAATAATTGTCACTTTTTAATGAATGCTAAAGTTCTACAGAACGCTAACATTAGAGACAGTTGTCACAATAAAGTGACCAGACTCAAAACTTCTTCAGATAGTTGTATATTACATATTAAATACAGTCTGTTTGGTTATGATTTTGCACTTAACTTTTGCTTTTGATATACAATCTTATATCTTGTGTTGGTGTCTTCCAGGGCGAGCGTGTTATTCTGTTGCGGCAAGTGGATAAGAACTGGTATGAGGGCAAGATCCCAGGTTCAAACAAACAAGGGATTTTTCCAGTGTCTTATGTGGACGTCATTAAGAAGAGCACAGTACAAAGTACTGGTCAACCTCCTGGGCCCAATATACCAACCAGCTACTCCAGTGACAGACTGAACAGTAGGGTATGTTTTCACCTGTAATTTTAAGTAAAATAATTTACTTAAAAGGGTTTAAAATACAAAGGTTTAAGTCTAAAAATATCTCATATGGTTTTAATCATTGTGACTAAAGATAAACTTATATCCATAAAAAATACACTCAGATCCAGTTAAGAGACTAAATACTGACTTATACTTTAAATACATGATCCGTGCCGACAAACGGTGGTGTCGGAGGCAGTAAAACCTCCCGTTTATATCATGTTACTCATATTGGCATAGGTCATGTACAGCATTATCAGTGCCAACAAGGTGGCAAGTACAAAATTAATCCTTTCTCTGATGGCAACTGTCCCAGTGCCAAAATAGATCACCTCTGTCATCTTTAGATTACCTTTGGCTTGTTATGTAAGATGAGACTTATTTCAGATTAAATGCCCTTGAGTTGTAATTCCATCTAAAGAACAAAGAAGCAAAAGATTATTCCTTTGCTCACATGAGGCGAGTCCATCAGGATTAGATCAGATTAATCACACGTCCTGCCAGTATCTAGTATAGGGTAATTAAAATGTGGACATGACCCGCTGTGCTATACATGTGCTGCTCGGCTCTTGCTGTTACTGAAAGGGATTTTTCTGTGAAGGTGAACTAATGTGACTGGACTGGAGTAGTATATTGCTTTATTCTTATTATATCAAAGGTTGTAACAAATACATTTTAACTTCATACATTGATATATTGAGTATTTGGACACTTAAGTCACACACAAAGGATGAACATTATGCATTAGATAGATCAATATCAAACCAGTGTCAAGTATATATTCATATTTCTTCTTTAATGGACCCTGAGTCTGGAAATAAATTTGAGTTGAATCGAAAACCCTTTTTTTATGATTAAATGGTAAGTCAACAGATACACATTGTCGTGGAGACTTTTTTTGTTCTTCCAAAAAAGTATCTTATGCTCACAAAGTCTACATTTATTTGAAAAAAAATGCAAATAAAATAAACTATTGTAAATATTTTTACAATAAATTTATTAAAATAAATGTTTTGTATTTTAATATATTCTAAAATGTCATTTATTCCTGTGATGGCTAAGCTGAATTTCCAGCATCATTAACTCTAGTCTTCAGTGTCTTCAGAAATCATTATAATATGAACATTTGGTGCTCAATAAATATTTCTTATTAGTATTCATTTTGAAAACAGCTGAGCTCCTTAACATTTTTTGTGGAAACCATGATACTTTTTTTCAGGATTCTTTTGTGAACAGAAAGTTAAAAAGAAATAAATGTTTTGCTGCAATGTAAAAATCTTGCAGAAATCTTACTGATCCCAAATGTTTTGTATACTGTTCAAAATTAAGACAAAGCATATTTGGATAGTTTCCGTTTGTCAAACATTTGTGCAAGATTTGTACATCTTTAAACGTGGCCTATATTTGTCATTTAGGAGAAATTGACAAAAACACTCATAATTGCCCAGAAAATGCCCAGAAATTTTTTTCCAGTGACTTTTTCATTTCAACTTGACAAAAGAGTGCATGAAACGCATTGTGCACTGGGGTAGATGTGAAACACTTGTATTGTGTGGACAGGATACTCTTATTGCTGGATTATTGTTACAATTTCTATGACCTCTCAGTGACTGTGTTGTTGTTTTCACCTCACAAATCAATACAGACAGCGATTTTGCTCTAAAAATGATTAATTATGGCATATTTTTCCTTGTTTCCTTGTTGCTCATATTGTTTCCCACATATTGCGTCTGCACAGCCTTCTCAGTATTTGAGTGCTTGACTGGAACAAGCTTTCACAATGACAGCATGTCCACAAGCTACGTACTGAAAATAAGTGATTTATATGATATTATATTGAGAATTTCTTTTGAGAATAGCCTAATTAATTTCAAAAACAAATTTCAGCAAATGGACAATAGATAAATGATGTGAACTCTAATTAACATGATGGGTGGGATTATATTTTCATCCAAACAGTAATTAATCTACACATAATTGAATACTAAATAGAAAGTGCTGTTTTTGTACCATGCTTTTCTTGTTTGAATTTTCTCATAACAATTCACTTTCACTATCTTTTCTAGCAGTTCTTTTATATTTCAGCGTGTATCATCACTGTCACTTTCTGTTTCTCCTCTCTCCTTCTTTCCCTTAAGCTGCCATCTGCACATACCCTCTACAACTCTCCATCCCCAACTGTCCGTCCATTCCCCTCTTCATCTCCTAGTTCACAAAGAGCCGCTCACCTTCAGGCCATCACCAGTGATTGGTTGGCCCTCACTCTGGGTCTGTCTCCTTCAGGAACCCCTGCCCCTACACCTCCTCCCTTCCCTTCCAGTTTCCAGCCATACTATGAAGTGTTGAACTCTGCCATCTCCCCTTCTCCTGCCTCCTCCATGCTAGGCTGCTCTCCAGCCCTCAGTCTCCGCACCTCCACTCCTGCTCTCAAAGAGGGCCACTTCATTCCCATCTCCTCCCCAAAGTCTTACATGTCCCCCGAACCCAGCCTGTCACCTCAACCTTACCTCACCTCCGCCTCCTTCACTCCTTCTCCCACCTCTCCCTCATTTGACGCCAGCCCAAGGTCTGGAAGCGTCATAGAGATCCTCTCAAGTCAAAAATTAGATTTACCCGAGAAGGAACTGCAGTTGTTCTCAGATTGCAAAGACCACTATAAACCAGGCCAGACAGACTCCCCTAAATTGCATAGCCCTATTGACTTGGTTGTTTTTGAAACGTACAAATCCCCATTGGATATTCTGCCACCAAAAGACCCAGACGATGATCTATGTGAGGAGTTAGTATCAATCATAAAAGCCAGCCAGTCAAAGGGCACATTCGTAGAAGAGGAGGGACTTTATCGCCAGGAACCAGACATAATGGAAAAGCTTCCCAGACTGTTTATAGAGGAAGAGCTGAAAGAAGACAACAGCCTCGTAAATGAACCCCTGACATCAAAAATGTTTGCTCCAGTCCAACCCACCCAGAGTGAGGGTTCAGATATTGAGGTAGTGCTCTCAGTGTGGTTATACTGCCCAAATAAATAGGCAAAAATAAATGTCCTTAAAGGAGATGTGTGTAATTTTTTAGATGACCAAATATTTATTAAATATTATTAAATTCTGTCATCATTTAGTCACCCTCATGTTGTTCCAACCCATAAGATCAAAAACTTCCATTGAAAGTCCTGGTAACCAAAACTTAGAATGTCTAAAAAGGTCTTAAAGGTGTTGTAAAACAAATCCATTGGAATTGAGCGTTTAATCCATAAATAATCACTTTAAATGATGAACAGATTTAATTTAGGCTTTTGTTTACATCTAAATAATGATTGACACACACACATTACATATAACATATGCATGAGAATCAATGAGAATCAATGAGGTTTGTTGTTGTGCGACATGAATGTGACGCAAACACAAGCATCTGCATTTATGTGAGGCACTCTTGTGTTATTTTTATCATATAAAGTGATCATATGTCTTCACAAGACTTTGATTAAACCAGTAAAAGGATCCCATGAATTCATTTTACAAACACTTTTATGACCTTTTTGGATCTTCTACCTGTCCTAAACGTTCAATGGAGGTACAGAAATCTCTAAGGTGTATTTTTAAGATTTAAAAAAGTTTGGAACAACATGCGGGTGAGTAAATGATGACGAAATTCACATTTTTGGGTGAACTATTTCTTTACATTCAATATTTTTGGAAACACAATGGAAGATGGGTGGAGTGCACAGGTTCTTTTTCTTTTCAATGCTCATTATTTTTGCAATTCTGTTTGGTGACGTTAATGGCAGAAAAAATGCACACTTGACCTTTAAATCCTGAAGCATTTGTAGAAAATTATAAACATGTCTTTAGCATGTATAGCTATTTTAATTTCCACATTAGCAGGGTTAAATCCCAGAATGCCTCTCCACGTCTCTCTCCCCTGTCCTCACAGATGTCAATGCCGTTCACACAGGCCTCATCGGCTAAATACTCTCCCACTTCCCCGCGCTCCACCCCTCCATTGCCTGGGGTTTCACAGTCACCCCCTCCCTCTGCAAAACTGTTCTCTCGACAGGACCTCCGCTCCCCAAAGGTCAAGGTAAAGACAAGGTGCTTGCCAGTGACCGTCCTAGCACTAATCATCTTCTACCCTCCCCTTTAGTCTTGCCACGCCGTAATACAGACACTAACATTCCCTATTAAAGTATATAGGTATATTTTAAAGTACATAAATAGTTCATGGAAATACATCCTGCAAAGATTATGTGTGCTCGATTCATAAATAAATCTCAAAACAATGTGCTTCATATTTCTGGCATGCAGTAAATGATTACAGTTATATGGGAAGCTAGAATCATTCATTATTAGTAAGTTATAAATGAAGTTAAACATTTTAAATTCCCTACCCACAACCTCAGGACCCTTCCCCTATTAGCTTTGCCCATTGGCATGGGACCAAACAAACAAACAGACCAGCAACTCTCATAATGGATGGTTGAGTAAATAATGAGACATTTAGATAAAAAAGAAAGTATATTCACTCACTCGTGTTTAATATATAGACTGCCATTTAAAAGTCTGGCTTGGTAAGATGAATGGTTTTGAAAGAAGTCTCTTATGCTCACCAAGGCCATATTAATTTGTGCTTAAGAAACATTTCTTATCAATGTTGAAAATTTCTTTGTGAAGGCCATAATACTTTTTTAGGAATCCTTGATTAACAAAAAGTTTATTTTATTTTTTTGTAGCATTATAAACGTCTTTACTGTCCTTGCTGAGTTGTATCTTACCGATTCCAAACTTTTGAACGGTAGTGTATATTTTTTTATCTTGTCTTTATATATGACTGCACATAACCCTCATGTCAGCTTCTCCTGGTTCTGGTTCTTTCAGTCTGTGTTAAGGCGTGATGTTGTGGTTGTTGGTAAACCCCCTCGTAGCCCTGTGATGTCTAGGAGGTCCTGCGGATCGCCTGTTAGATGTCAAAACTTTTCACCATCTCATAGGGTAGGGAGTATGTGCACCCTGTGTGGCAATGGCACATTTGACTCAAGAGAAATGGTTTCATTTCTCTCTCATTTCAAAGTATCCCTGCACAAGGCATAATGTCATTCACTGTATTTGACCTGGGAATTCACCAATTTGAGTGCAATTCTTTCCATTTTTTCTGCTATAGCTGGATATTGTGATACAGTATAAACTGCCATATATTTTTGTCAGTCTATGGTCACATGAAGCTTCAGTACGCAGTAATACTCAATATACAGTACAATATGGAGGAATGCTGAGTCATGAATGAGGGATACTCTTAACACCATGAACTTGTCTGTTTATGCATTGGTACAAGAAAATAACAGTTTAATTCCTAACAGAGTGATAACATTTTGTTTGTTCAGCGTGTGGAAATGTGTCTGGAAGTGGTTTTCCTGCATGTCCATCACAAACAGTATATTGCGACAGTATTTCTTCTTTTTTTGTGTGTCTCAAAGCAGCTGAAGAGATTGGCTTGCTCATGCAGCATTATTTTAAGCCGTGTATTGAGTGTTTTGGGGTGTCTGGATTACTCTTGGGAATGTCCCAATGATCTTTCCTGTGTACACAGCTTAAACAAGGTGTACTCCCCAGGGCCAGGCAAGCAGCCTATTCCCCACATTTCCTTCAAAAAAAGGGGAGTACAGTCCTCATTTTCAGGATTTAAGGCATTTCTCAACCGTTTCTAAGTCCATAAATCAAACACATGTTAGAGAAAACAATGTTGTTTGGTGGCTTAGAAACCCTGAATTTGAGCCCTGGTAGTCCTGGATCTCAAACGTATTTGACAAAAGTGCTTTTTTTTTTTTTTAAATATGTATTTAATCTCATTTAGATCATTAACAGTTCAGATACATAGCTGATCCAGGTCTGGCCTCAGGCTTTGCATTAATGGTTTTCAATGAGCACAGTGGAACTCTGGCTGTTCTCAGAATCAGATACAGAAGAATGAGAGACGGAAACATTTAAATGGCCTTTCATGACTTCTCTTTTTCAGTCCCAAAGACAAGCATATGCTCATGATCCACTTCAAGGTGTAGGAGAAGCGTGAGTATCTCAAATCTTTTTCTTCACCAGTTTATGAAAAACATTGTTTACGGTAGCATTATTCCATTTTGGGATTTGGTAATAAGTATATTACATAATATAACCTAACGTAGACAACACCTTTCCTCTTGCAGATTTCAAGCTCTGTATAACTACACGCCACGCAATGAAGATGAGCTGGAACTGAAAGAGGGGGATGTTGTTGACGTCATGGAGAAGTGTGATGATGGATGGTTTGTGGGTAAGACTGTAAACTCTTTTTTTAATCACAAGGAACGTTTTAGTGATGTTCATTTATTTGCCACTAGCTGGCGCTGTTCTCCAACAAAAAAAACTATTACTGTCAAAAAAGCCCCATGGATTCATGGATAAATATGTAGATGGATTCATACTAAATTATACTTGTACTTTATAGTGTAAGCTCTACATTTTACAATATAGATCTGCCTCATTCTATATTTTTTTTTTTAGGAACGTGCAGGAGAACCAAATTTTTCGGAACCTTTCCTGGGAACTATGTGAAGCGGCTATGAGTGTTCTCTTCTCTGATGGACAACGTCACCTACAGCTACCTGCTGGAAATAGCATGACATGTACCAGTCGTCAACCTGTTGGACTGATGAAAACAGAAGCCAATGGCCTTGGAGGGGTTATTGCACCATTCATGTAATTTGGCTGTAACATGTCGAAACCATTATGTTAATTAGGTATTTCAGTACATGCTTTAAAACATTTGGTTGCCTACATTTTTTCCTCATAGTTGAAAAAATCAGTACGCTTGCCTTCTAGTTAAGCTGATGAATTTCAACAATATGAGTAGTCAAGTGCCCTGTCTATCTTCACTGGAAGGGTGAAATACAGGCGAGGTATGATCTTCTGGTGCCCCTCTGTACACTGGACCTGATCTAGAGCGTATGGATTGAACAGTATTGCAGTGTCATGTTTGCGTCAGCCGGTGGATATTAACCATTTCTACCAACATGTATGTTTTTAGTACGTAAACTTTCTGGTTCAGAAGAATGTCCTCCAGTTTTCTAGGGCTCTACGTTCTTCCTCCAGACATTCCTTTGAGCATTTGAAGGATTTTACAGAAAAGAGAAAAATATTTTTGAGGTTTTTCAATCTGAAGAGAAAATGTTTTTGAGAATGCAGTATCCCTAACAAAAGGCATTTTGGCATAATTGGGCATGTTAACCGTCGTAAACGTACTCATATTGATGTCTCTACTGCCTGTAATAAATATGTTAGGTGACCTTGCACATCACTTTTGGTTTACAAACTGTAATTATTTATGGCCAATATGAGGATAACACAATGTCATAATTACTAAACTGCAATTGGCAGCCATGTATTTTGTATATGTCGCCTTTTGATTCTTCAAATTGGTTCAATTTGAGTAAGGAAATGTACGTAAAAATCTATTTTTGTTTATTTGATCATTCAGCAAACTTTTTCATTATGATATACTTAATATATTGTTAATTCTTCACGTTCTATGTATGTATTTGATCTGTGCAGCACAGTGATCTCATATTCAGATGTTCAAGTTAAAATATGCAGCGTTTCAATTTTCCTGTGAGACTGTATGACTAACAATTTTATTCCAGTCAGTAAAGCAAGAAATGTAAATGTGTCAGTCAATAGAAACATGAACCAATAATATATGTAATCTAGGCAATATTATACCTCATGGAATTATGCAGTCTCTGTGTTGTCACTATGCCACTATGCTTAATGTACCGGTAACATCCTGCGCATGTTGTTTCATAAAGAACTGCTCGTCAGTGCAAACTCGTTATTCTTACAGTATGAGAATTCATTGATGCCATGCTGCCCTGGTTTACGAGATGCGTATGGTGGTGCAGAACAATATTTGAAGACTAGACCAGAGATCTTACTGTGGTTTAGTTAAGAGCTGGAACCAAGTCTTCCATTGGTAAGCACTAGCTGATCAGAAGTGAAGCAAACTGATGCATAACTTTACCAGGTCATTAATGTGATAACATGGATACTTGTTACATTTAGTCATGTTTTAGGATCAAATGTTTATAAAGTACAGAACACTGTGATATGTTAATTAAATTAAACCTAGTATAATTCTGGCATTAAACATTTGGTGCTAGAGTGTGTGATGGATTCTAATTGGATAAAAACTGACAAAATCACTTCTTAAGAATAGACAGAATATCACATACAGTAACTGAATTATATCAATACATGACATACAAAGTGCTAAACTATTGCCGCTGGCTATATCAACATGTCCACCCCTTCATTAGATTATTAGACACTCCAAAACGTAAAAGCAATCAACATCTTTAGTCTTTCTTTGCCTTTTCTTTCTCTGTGCAAAAGTGCATGAATAAAGTCATATATTTTCCAGCAGATCAAATGATTTCATCAGACTATTTTCTCAGTCTGCGTAAGTGCATAGGATAATTGTGCCATCCTGGACATCATCCTTCTGCTAGCAATCTAGTCCCTGCAGACTGTCCGGTCTATAAACAGCCACATCGTGTCCTGGAGTTGTCCCTCCTGCTGCCATGGTGACACAGTAAACAGAGGGTCAGTGGAGAGAAAGAACCAGAGTCATCCAGCGCTGTTTCTGTCTAGACCTTGTGCTTTTCCTGCATTTGTTTTTACTGGAGCAAAATATCTGAGAACAAAGCTCAGCTAACATCCATGCCAATCTGTTTGCCCAGATAAATCATTATTTACTCTCTCTCATTTAGTTTCAAACCCACTTGACTTTTGAATCAATGTGAGGGTGAGTAAACGGCAGAATTTTCATTTTTGGATGAACTGTCCTTTTAATTACCGTACTAGAAAAGGTACACAATATGATGACGGGTTAGAGAAGGATTTCTGGTGTTCTGGTTTCTTAGATTTGATGTAGCTCAGGCCATGACAAATAGCCCTTCCCTGGCACACCAAACAAGGAGCTGTTCAAGCCTCCAATGCAAGTGCTCTCAAGCTAGAATGTTTGGCCTTCAAATAAAGAGCACACGGACGCTCAAGTACCACATACAGTACACAATCCTCTCTGTGTAGTTAGGCTCCAGAAACAAGTATCATGAGCACATTACTAGGTCTTTCCAATGCCTGTATTTCACATTTTAAGCAACAGCTGCTGATAGAACTGCAACGGCAACAGGAAGTGAATGATTAACTGCCGTAGACAAATAATGCAAAAATCACTAAGCAACAATAAATAGCACTGCGTAACGGATCACTTAATCGTTTAACAAAAAACAAAAAAATAAGTCATTTAAAAAAATACAAGAAAAGGGCTGCTTTTGGAATTAAATTACAGATGCAGATAAAATGCCACATGACCATAAAACATAACAATTACTCATCTAATCTGGCAGGTATTAATGACTATGGCAAGACTACAGCTGTTCTCCTGTGGTGGATGGGGCACAAGGCCCAGTGAAACGCTTGCAAAATTCATATCCGTGAGTGTGTAAAATATATGAGGATAGTTTTTGATGTGCCCCAGTATGCCAGCTGATGATGAATGGCTAGAAACGCTCCGTATGGCAGCTCTGAAATAATGAATGGCATCCAACGTTTTGGCTTCTTTGGATTTATTTATTTAGTAGGCTATTTGGACACTTAATTTATAAGAGTGATGTCTATCAAACTACGTGCAATATTTAATATTTTTAGAAAAATGAAACCTAGTTTAACAAAAAAATGCATACTTAATGTAGATCTAAAAGATATTGAAACTTTTACGCATTTTTAAAGTTTAAACTTTTGAATATAGAAAATCGTATTTTTTCATTAAATATTTTTTAATATTCTTTTTTGTTCTTGAAATATATAAAAAGCAGAAAATATGTCAACTTACAAAGGCTTAAAAAATGCTAATTTATGACCAATTAAATATAGATTTAAATGTAAGAGCCTGCATGCAAGAAAAGTTATCTGTGTGAAAGTCCACTATTACATGTTTGCATTTTTGGAGCCTTGGTGTGCCAACTATTTCCTTTATCAAGCACCCAACGTGAGCATTTTTTGGTCCCGTTTTTATTTTATTTTATTGAAATATATAAAACAGGGTTTTATTACAGGAAAACTCACATTTTAAACAAGGAATTATATAATTAAAATAATAAATTGTATTGTATAAACCTGACTAGATGCTGTGCATTGGCATAAAGGTGGAAAAGCAACACAGCGGCATGTAAAATCGAGTTGTGTATGAACCAGATCTAACATACATCTGTTTGTCAGACATTATTGGACGTCCATCTGTGCTCGGTCAGAAGGTTACTGTACTATGACACTTGAGTAAAGTTGAGAAGAATTAACTTTGTACTGTACAAATAAAACAAACAAAAAACACCAGCTAGTAGACATAGGGAAAAAAAATGCTCTAGTTTGGAGAAAAGGTAATCTGTTTGCACATGCCACTAGGTTTAATGTTGCAAATATGCAAATTGCAATGATATCCATAATTGGGTGTAATTTGTAACCACCATAAACATCGAGACATTAATGAACATTTTCTTTATTCTTTATTCCATTCTTAAATTAGTTTAAATAAAAATGTCCATTATATTGATATAAATTTTATCAAGGTGTGGTTACAGCCTTGGAGCACCTGAATGTCCAATGCGACTTTTTTCCCCAGAGAATTAATGAGTATTATCACTTGAACTGAAATCCACTGTTTTCAATGTTCCCTAATGCTATTAAAATGGTTTACATTCCCGAGAGAAGATGTTTAAAAGAATCTGACAATATCACATGATATGGTTTTGTTACTGTGCTCTGTAAATAGCTCATAATCTGCTCATCGGGTCTAACTCAACGCCTTAATTTCATGACGGAGTTCTCCTCTCATTCAGGCACAGGTGTCTGGCAAAGAAAAGAAACGTCTAGACAGCAGACAAAGTGACGACAGAGCAAAAGGAGACATTGGTGCATGATTTTAGGCATTGAACAGCTTATGGGAAAAGAGGATTAATCATAAAGGGTGTACGGTTTGGATCTGAAGGAGGTGGGGAGAGAGAGTTTGAACCCTCAGTTCCTCAGTCTACCCTATGACCTCACGAGAGGAGTGGCATTCTGGCATCATCTTTCTTTCATTCAATCTCCTAACCCCACACACATGCTTAAAAGGGATTCAGAGACAGGCACAGGCTTCTAGTCGTGGTCGTCCAGGGTAGGAGGGATAGAGTTGAAAACTCTCTCCTTACTCCAGATCTCTCAGCAATAAAAAGAGACAGCGCTGAAGAACCAAGTTCAACTTTGTGAGAGAGACTAAACAGAACAAGACAGAAATGCCACAGAACGTGGTCCTGGACGGGCCAGCCCCTTGGGGATTTCGGCTTTCAGGAGGCAAAGATTTCAACCAGCCATTGACCATAACTCGGGTAAGTGAAAGCCTTTGGCTACCGTCTGTGCTGCTTCACACATTCCACTCAGAGATAATGATGCTTTTGATGTGCTGGGTAACACTGCCGTGGGCATGAGAAACCAGTGGGTGGGTCATAGAAAGAAGCATTCCCAGGACCTCACTTTAGACGTTACTGAGGAGTACAGTGAGAAACGTTTCAGAGAAATATTTTTAGAGCCACAAGTTCAAACTGACATTCATTTTTAGAAACATCTGTGGTTGTCAGGGAATCATTTCCCTGTAGAGACTTTCTATGTTAGCTATATTGACGCAGGTTTTATTTTTGTCATTATGCTATTTTTTCTAGTAGTGCATTTAAAAAAATTCATACTTACATACTTTATTAAAAAAAGATTTTTATTTCAAAATAAATATTGTTCTTTTCATTTTGAATCACAACTGCGTTCCACATTGATAATAATAAGAAATGTTCCATAAGTAGCAAATCAGCATTTCAGAATGATTTATTGGGGATCATGTGACACTGAAGACTTGAAGACTGGAGTGATGATGCTGAAAATTCAGCTTTCTATGACAGAAATAAATAACATTTTAAAATATATTAAAGTCAATTAAAAAAAAAACGTAATATTTCAATATTACTGATTTGACTATGTTTGATCAAATACTATTTTTGGGTGATTTTCATGATACATCAATGAAAGCACAAGAGTCTTCTTTCATTTAAATGTTGTATATATATATATATATATATATATATATATATATATATATATATATATATATATATGATTTGATTATATATTTTTTCTCTCCTTAGATCTGTAACACAGTACTTAATTGGCCTACCTGATATTTTAAATCATTAAACCTATTTTAAGTGATTCATTTTTACTCATCATAATACATTTTGGAGTCCAAATCTTTAAGGATTGCTACAGTAATAGTTTCATAAGAATAATATACTATCTTCCAATGCATCATGGTGTTCTTGAATTTGAAAACACATAATTCACCTCCCATCTCTTTTTTAAAATGTGGTTACGTATTACGGTTGGACCTAAAAATGTATTTACACAAACACACATACACACACAGTGTGTGCCTGGCTCCGGGGGGGATTTCTACACCTGTTGTCTGAATGAGTCACAAAGCCCTTAGTCCAACAATATTTTAAACAGCTGATGAAGTCTGAACATTTAAGGTAACAGAAAGGTCAAAGGTTAACAGAGCACCCATTGAGATGTGAGAGATTCATTGAACAATCTCTTTGACTATTTCAGCACCGTAACAGGCCTTCTATCCACTAGGATTTCTCATAAATGCCCAAGACTGAGTAATGCTTCCATATAGATCACTTGAATAGGGTGGAAGTGTCATTTCATATATGTAGTTATTTTGTATGAATGGCATGCTAGATTTATGCTCAGCAACTCCACAGTTTTGTTGAAGGCTGAGAGGATCCTAAGGCTCCACTGGACTAAAACTACTGCAAACCGTCTCATCTAAGTTATTCTGTCTCTTGCCTTCAATGAAATCTGTTGGGAGTCCAACTGGGAGAAATGCTATGTATTGTAGCCACACAGCAACTGTATAATAACTTTTGTCTCTTATCCAGACCTGTGTCTGAACAGCTCTACTGCTCATTCTGATGTGTGGAATGTAGCAGTTTGATTAGTAGCTCAGTCTCATCAAAAGCAGCTCTTTGATCATGACATTCAAGTATATTCTTAGAGGAAAGCCAGTTCTGACATTCCCCATAAATTGTGAAAAAATGCAGCGGAGAACAGAGAGTTAGTCGTAAAAATGACTTTTTCATACTCCTTGATTAGAAGCAGAACTGCAGGTCTTACAAAATATGAATTATCCTAACAGAAAAACAACCGTGTGGTATCATATTCACAGAATACAAACTTATCACCATGAAACCTCCAAAGAAAAAGTATGTTTTTCTAATGTATCACTGGTTTTGGCTACATCAGGGGGGAAAGGAAACTTCCAGGTGAACTAAATGTGAACATAATGATGTCATTCTTAAAATAAACCAATTAGTTATATGTAACATTCCTAGCTAATAACTTCCATCCAATTTAAAATGACATTGGATTCGATTTCAAACAAAAGCAATAAAACCCACTCAGACATAATCTCAATGGATTAGTATGAGAATGTTTCTTATTTTGGTGTATGTCTATACCCCGAACCTGAAACCTAAATATATCATGTCTTCAAGCAGAGAAATGATGACTAATGCAGAATGTGTGTGGTTTCTTTGTATAACCGCTGTCTGTAATCATACACATATTGATGCCAGCAAGGTGGCTCTTTTCTCATACTCTGAGCCCTGATGTTCTTATTCGAGAAACATTAGCCACCATCAATGCGGGCATGCCAGCACAGATGGGGCTTTCATGAGAAGCCAAATCAGACCATCTAAATTATACTGTTGAATTAAAAATGTAAATGACTATCTAAATCCAGTCATTGAGCAGGCGCCTTTAACGAAAGCGCCACAGTACATTTATTACAGGGACATTCCCCCTGGACCAACCTGGGCTTTCGTGCTTTGCTAAAGGGCATGATGGAGACAGTTCATGGTTGAGCATCAACCTTGAGCTATTTCCACTTAACCAAGAAATGGAAATTCTGTCATAATTTACTCATCATGCCAGTTTTTATGTAGGTCCCCTCACTCTAATGTTGACAGAATAAATGAAAAGAGTAGCTGTGGTACATAAAAACTATTCCTTTGTCCATACGGTGAAAGTCAGAGGGTCTAATGTTGTTTTGGACCCCATTGGCTTTCATTCTATGGACAAAACATATAAAATATAGATTTTCTTTTGCACTGAATGGAATGACATGAGGGTAAACTATCCCTCTAATTTATTCTGCCTGATGTTGCTCTGAACATAATGTCTAATGCTCAGCATGCCCTTACATGCTTCTCTTGTGGGTGTGTGTGTGTGTGTGTGTGTCACCTTGGGGATTTTTCTGCACAGGTGCTGCATAGCTAACAAAAAAACAACAACTATTTGTTATATTCATGTTTCTGTTTATACTGAAGCTTGGATACCAGTCACTTGATGGTTTCATCTCAGTTCATAGCTCCTTTTGTTTCCATCTACTAAACAGAGTGTCTTTGTTGTTCAGCCAATACATCCCCCATTTGCTTGAGTAGTGTCAAGGGAACAATCTCATTTTCATTGTGCCCATTCTGAACCATTTGGGTGCTTATTTCATCGCAGTCAACATTTCTGCAGACGCCCCGATAATAGATGTCAACAGGGGAAATAAGGAAATAAGGGGAAATTGTTGCCATAAATATGACCAGTGATCAATGTCTCAAAGATGGACAAAGGTGATTTTGTTGTGAGAAAAGTGTTAGGAAATTATTACAGCGTGACTGTTATTTGACAGGAAACAGGCTTAATCGTTGCTAGCTTCATCAGTCAATAAATTATGCATTTGGAATAAAACATCACAAATCTTCATGACATTAAACACTGATGATGGAAAACTAAAACCCTCTGGTGTTAAATACCTGGCATAATTTGACTGGTACAAATCTTCCCCTCTTGAGAGGCAGACTTAAATAGAAAAAGGTCAGCGGTATTCGGAAATAATAGAGCAGCTGAGTCAGTAGGAGACAGGTAGAACGAGACCTGCACACAGGACGAGGCAATGAGATAAATTACTAGGGGGACGAGGAGAATACCTAAGAAAATGAGCCCGTCAGCGATGAGAGGAGTAAGGGATGATGTCAGACTCCATTAATAAAAGAGAGGATGATGGAAGGAGAGGGCAGAGAAACACCGGGCTGCAGGGTGAATGCCAGAGCAGTCAGATCATCAACCGCCAATAGGTTTGACTGGCCTGGCCCAGAGGCCGATGTGCTGCTTTGACTGACATATCCACAACGTGCTATTTTTAGTCCAGTTCTAAACCAGAGAGGGTCAACAGATTGTTTCTATCCCTGTCACTTTCTGTTCATGTCTAAACTGTTCCATAGTTTGCTGGAAACTTATGCTGGCTTTAAAAGAAGTCTTAAGTTTTTAAAGCAAAAGCACATTTAGCAAGTAACTATTTACCATGTTCATCCAAAATGATATAGGTCATGTTAGGCCTATTGTCCTGAGTGGATGCAATCCTAAACCACTCCCATTTACATTGGATGTAGGGGTCATTGAAGTGCATTCACAATACAGTAATCCCTTGCTACTTCGCGGTTCAAGTTTCACGGCCAATTCAAAAATATGAATTGAAAAATAAAAATTCAAAAATACTGCCAAATCGGCACCGTATTGCGGAAAGCAGCATTGCTTCATCGTGATGCGCAAGAGAAACGGTTTCCCAGGATGCCAGACAAACAGAGAAACTCTCTCAGAGGCTTTGTACACACCCACAGGCACTCAGACAAGACACGTAATTGGTTCCCGGCGCGAGATTGAGCAATGAGAGCATGAGTGGATGATTGGCTTATCCTACTTTGCGGATTTTCACCTATAACGGGGGGTTCCGGTCCACATTAACTGCGATAAACGAAGGATCACTGTAAAAGGAATTATTTAAAATAGAAAGAACTTTAATCTAATCTAAAAGTTCAAGAAATATTTTCTTTGTATTCATGTTGATTTCTTGGTTTTGAAAAACTGCCAATAAAAGGTTCAATACTGTAAAAACATGTAGTGAAAATATAAATGCAAACTAAACATACACACACACACACACACACACACACACATTTATGAATGAAAAAATAAACCACTAATACATTCTTATTATAAAAGAGGTTTACCCAAGTCTTTGTACATATGCAATCCATTTTTAATATATTAAGAGATGGGACAAAAATTAGCATTACATCACTGACCCAGATCCTTGTTTTCAGGTGACTCCAGGCAGTAAGGCATCTCGGGTCAACCTCTCCCCAGGAGACATCATTCTGTCCATCCAGGGAGTGTCCACAGATGGCATGACTCATGCTGATGCTCAGAACAAGATCAAAGACTCCACCAATCAGCTTTTCCTCAAGATAGAGAGGTACCATAAGCTTTTCTCGTTAAAGGATAGTGTTACAAACAGCGTTAAGCATGTTTCAACAACTTTATATCATGTTCTCTCATCTCCTTTTAAAGGCACAGAGGACTGTAAGGGAGTCCCTAAAGAATTTGTCTTCGTGCTATGAAAGTGTCCATCAGTACCCACAGAGCCTTATTTATGACATCGATGACTGTGTCTTTCCTCTGTGATTAATACCCTCCTATAAACTATCTGGCTTGTACATGCCAGGCTGTTGATGTTACTTTACTATCCAGAAGAAGTCATGGTCCTGTTGCACTGTAATGACCCCCCCTCAGTGCTCTTTGATCGCTTTTTATTTTTTTTATTTTTACAATTTCACAGAAGGCAGAAGTACATCCTGTCTAACTGTGTGCATTATGTGTTGCAGGCCGGAAACTAAAATGTGGTCACCTCAGGTTATAGAAGAGGGGAAAGTAAACCCATTCAAAGTCAATTTGGAAGCAGAGAAGCAAGTAAGTGTAATGAACGAGGAACTCAAAGTTCTTTTGTTATCTTATAATAGCAATAAAATGGATAAAATACTTTTTTTGTAAATGCTAGAGTGCATGAGGCATGTTAATAGGATACTCCACTGAAAAACAAAAATGTTCTCATCATTTACTCATGCTGTCCCAGATGTATATGGCTTTTTTTTCTTTTGTAGAACACAAACAAAGATAGGTGTGTGTGGTTAGGAACCCATTTGACATTAGGCTGAAATCTATGGTTTACAGTTTAAAAGTTTAAAATATTAGTACTTTTCTCATTCACACCCATCATTTAGCTTCAGAAAACATTGCATCATCAATTTTGGTCGTATTGTTTACTGTCGTGCATGGTTTGCAAGGTTTTTAAAGCATCCATCCACTTGCATTATATGGTTTGACAGAGACGGGTACAATTTCTAAAAATCTCAGAAGAAAGCAAGTCATATACATCTGCCAGAGCATGAGGGTGAGTAAATAATGAGAGTACTTTCATTTTTGGGTGGAGTATACCTTTAAAAATTGCACAAGTCTGAATCTTTGTTTGACCAAAAGTAGATTTGTCCTTGTCCAACAAAATATAAATTAAAATAAAGCTAAATAGATACTTACATATAGATATACTTACAAACACACACACACACACACATACATACATAGCGTTTGCCAGATTTAAATGTCAAAACATGCAACCATTAAAAAACATGAACAAGATATGTCCCTTTTTACCTAAAGATTCACTCTGCACAATTTGATACCTTAAAATAAAATAGTTTAGAAAAGTCAAGCATCTTTAGGTAACAGAAGGACATATCTGGAAAATGTGGTGTTTGTGTGGGGCTTTAAGTATGTAGTGTGTCCATCTGTCCTACACATGCAGGAGTATAAACCTATTGGCACAGGTCATAACAGAAGAGCACAGCCCTTTGTGGCTGCCGCCAGTCTGGATGACAAAACACAGGTGGTGAGCTCCACCTACAACACTCCCATAGGCCTCTACTCTCAAGATAACATCCAGGATGCCCTGCAAGGACAGATCTGGGGTCTGGTGCATGAAAAGCCAGAGGGGTGAGTGCCAACTTGGATTCCCCCCACCATATGGACAAAGACGCTTCCCTCTGCTTGCTGTAGACCGGCTGCCCACTTACCACTAACACATGCCAGAAGTCCTCACAAGACTTCCTGCATCCTGAATTTAAGCATTTGGATAGAAAATTATGATAAAAGAATGGTTAACTACTTATATAATGCTGTACAACTAGAACATTATTGCAAATATGCACAAATTTGGGCCTGCAGTTCATCTTGGAGGACTTTTGCTTCTTTCATCTTTAACAGTCTATTAACATCTTCACTCTTATGTCTTACAGGACGTTGATTACTTCGAACACAAGTTTAATGTCAGACCAAAACCCTTCACAACTGCAAACCAAAGGAGGTCATTAGATAAAATTACCCTGCATGTAGTCAAATATGGTCACAAAATCACAGTATAATTCTTAGGTTTTTATATTAATTTGGCAAAAGCGCATTATATACTGAAACTCTGTACATCTCTAACTACTTCTTCCATTCTTTTCTGTCTTGTGTCATTTTCTGTGTCCTCTATGTGGTCCCTTTGATTTGATTGCTTCCTGGTTTGGTTCATCTGGTTATTATACACTGACCTTACACAACTCCAGTGACAGTACATCCCAGACGCTGATGGGAAAGGTACCTCAGATACCTGGCACCCCATCTGCTGGGTCCACGGCAGCTCCTTCTGCTCAGTATAACTCGCCTATTGCATTATATTCAGCAGAAAATGTTTCAAATACACTGCAGCAGCCTCAGATGTCCACTATAGTCAGTCAGGCATCGCCCAGGTAATCAGAGCTTTGATTCCATCATGCTTACTTTACACCACCTCACAAATCTACCAGTTTGTGCTGATGCAATATGCATTAAAGAAACAAGTTAACAGGGTTCTTACAGATGAAAAAAAGGAGTTGTGTTCTGCAGGTCTGGAAAAGTCATTGAAATTAGAAAAGTCAATAAAATATTGAATCGTGGGTGATTTTCTTTATAGTGAATAGGTTTAGGTTAATGTGAATTGTTTACACAGGGTTCATAGCACATCAGTTCAAAAAAATTCCATGACTTTTCAATGACAAAGTTATAATTCTCAATGACATTTTAATACTTGCTTTTGTACAGTCAAAAAAATATGATACACGTACCTGTATCAAAACCAGAAGAAACGCATTTAAAAACAAAAGCCGTCTACAGCAATGGGCAAAACAGTCTGCCAAGTCCCATAAAAATGTGTATGGAATTACACTGCAATTCAATTAAGTGGCAAAAACCAGAACAGGAACAAACACATTCAAAACGCCAGACTGATAGTCCCTTGAAAAATAGCGTACACTACAATACAAATAATTAGTGACACATAAAACAGTCTGAAGTCCCATCCATGGATTTCAATAGGTTTTGAAAACCAGGGGTCATCTAACCCTTGTTGACAATTTTCAAGGGGTCATAATCAGATTGTCCTATCTTTTATTCAGAGAACTTTAGTAAAATAAATACTTATTTGACACTTGAAAATAAACTAAAATAAAGTTAAAGCCATTTTATATTTAAAATACAATTGACAATATTTATCTTTGTTCTTGCAAAATTTGACCATTTTTACAAAATTCTCCTGCATCAAAATGATCCCAAGCTGCATATCTGGTGGCTAGATATGACAAGTCCTCCCCTTCACGTCATTTCTGAAACCTTATAGAGGGTGTGCTTTGGGTACATTCAGAAGGCTTAGACAAAGTGTTCATTAAACGGTATGGTTTTTATTCAGAAATATTATTTTTTCCAGTCTTTGGTGAAAGGCGAATTCTTTAAAAAAAAATCAGCAGCTTTAGAGAATATCCTCTCGCATGGAACAGATGATGCAGGAGTACACAAAAACAGTTTAGAAAGCTGATATAAATGAGGATATATTGCTTTGAATATACAACACTAAAATAAACTCAATCCACTCTCCTCAACAATAACGCCAATGCAAACACCGTCTACTACAACCCATGGTTTGGTTTCACTTTTATAAGAAATACAGCCGCCCGGTTTCAAACCCGTCAACACTGGATCGGGCTGTCAGAGTCAGGTGGTTCACTGCCGGAGTGAAGCAGTGTGTTTGCTTCAAACGTCATTTTCACGTGACTAGTGACGTAATGACACAAGCTCCGAAGCAGTGGTTCATTGCAAGGACCGTTCGAGTTTGAAGCAAGCTTCGGAGCGTCGGTGTCAGACGTAACATCATTAGACACGACTATTCAGAGAGCATTTAAGCAAAACTAATGTGAGAGCATAGCGTCAACGGCAAAGCGGCGACAGTGAGCACATAAGCACAAACTACTGTACAGAAACCCCAGCGTCAACAGCAAAAGCGGTAACAACTGTATCATGAGAAAAGTAGCAACATCCCAGGAATAATTTATTCAATTACTCGCCGAAAGCACTTGAGAAGCCAGAGATGGAACATCCAGCTTATAAAACCTGGCGAAGATGTTGACGTACCTCTAGCAATGTAGGATCGCCATCCACAGCCTGAAGCCAATCTTTGTATAACACTGACGCCCCCGGCATAGTATTTGAATGACAATAGTCGAACGGAACGGTCAAATGCGCCATTTGCAACTGCTGAATGAGGTTCCTCGCGCTTCTCACAGGCGGCGCTGACTGTCATTCGTCAATTTACAAACGCGGAAGTGCCGACCGTTGAGAAATAAAAAGATTTCGGATGGATTTAAGTAAAGAAAAAAAGAAAAAAGAACGAAGTGAAAAAATAAATAGAGACGAAAGACAAATTTAATGACATTTCAATGACTTTCTTGACAAATTACAATTTTCCATGACATTTCAATGATTTTTCAAGACACTAAAAAATTCCCTGACTTTTCCAGTTTTCAATGACAGCTACGAACCCTGTTACAGTAATGAAAGTATATAGCGCAAGTCATAAATTAGTATAATGTTTAATGAAAAAAATGAATAATACAAACATTATGAGTTTATATGAGACTAGTGTGATAAAATTGCTTGCTTGCTTTTAAGTTAATGCATCTTTTACAAAATAACTAGACGTTCTTCAATTTAAAACATTAGTTTCGCTGCAAAAAAAGGATGATTTTTACTGCTCTACAATAAAAAAAAAACACATTTTTATATGGAAGAACAAAAAATAGAGCTTTACCATTTTTGCTGTTAAACCCTCTAGAATGCCTTGTCCCATGGGCATCACCGGTTAAAATAGGGACAAGTCAAAATTGTATTCTTTGGTAATCAACTTATTTTGAATCTCCGACAGTCCTTTAACTTTTTATTTTAATGAAACTCTACTCCGTGCATAAAACAGTTTACAGTTTAGTCAAACCTTTGTATGAAATCAAATTGTAATTTTCACTGTTCTTCTGGCTTTACAGCCCTAAGCCCTTGACGTCCATTGAAGACTCCCATGTGTACCGCATGCTCCAAGAGGACAACGAGCAGCCACATGAACCACGTCAATCTGGGTCGTTTAAGGCCCTGCAAGACTACGTTGAGAGTGATGGTGAGCTGCCTTTTCAGCCAGCAGCACTGATGAAGACATCAGTGTTGAAATGTTCTCGATTTGACTTAAGCTGTCTTCAATATCCTATAGCAATTCTGTTAATGATGTCAGTCAGAGCCTGCTGTTCTCTCAATGCTGTGGATTCAGATGAGTTAATATGAGGGAGCATTTCACATTCCCGAAGTGAATCCGAGACTTTTTCCTTTATTCTTCTGACAGGCACAAGGCCCATGGTGACTAGAAGTGTAAAAGCCCCAGTGACAAAACCCCAAGCAGCCACATCCTCACTGCAGAAGCTGCCTCTCTGTGATAAATGTGGTACCGGCATTGTGTGAGTAAAGCATTCAGCTTGAGACCGCACAAACGGTGTCTTTGAGAATATATTACAATTTTCTTGAAAACTGTTCTACCGTGAATTGTGTGCATGCATTTTAACAACTTCATTGAATGAAACTTTCTCTACAGAGGAACGGTGGTGAAAGCTCGGGACAAGTACCGCCATCCAGCCTGTTTTGTGTGCTCAGACTGTGGGGTGAACTTGAAGCAGAAGGGCTACTTCTTTGTGGAGGGACAGATGTACTGTGAAGCCCATGCTCGAATGCGAATGACCCCATCTGAGGGACATGATCTAGTTACTGTATATCCCACGGCTTAGAGGGACAGACAAATTCAGATCTCGCACAACTAACAGTTGAAATTAGACAATTGGTTTTACCTGCCCTTACTGCTTTAACTTTCAAACTTCATGCTAGTCTATGAAAGAGGATGCAAGACTACTAAGTGATAAGATTTTTACTGTTTATACCTGGTATTAACATGAACTTCATCTTGTGTTCAGATTTTGATGACCCCCCCCCCCCCCCAAACTTATTTTGCCACATTCTTCAACACAAGAGTTCAGCGCATGAACAAATCCTTAGCTTATGAGCAAGCAGGAAAGGAAGAGGATAACAATTGTGTGTTTTAGAACAATGCAGTAAAGTTTGAATCATTTTCTTTGGTGCACTTTCTTACAACTTGTCCTAGGGAAATCATGTATTTGGTGAAAGTAAACTGTTTCACTGCGGAGATTAAATACATTTCTTACCACCTTTGTACAATGATATGATTACAAAGTATTATAGACCACACAAAGGGAATTTAGAACTGTCCGTTTGTGATCCAAATCACAAAAATGTTAATGCTAAGTGTAATCTCTTTCTCAAGGCCTTAATCCAGTTCTTGCTGAAAAGCCAAGTGTGAACGCTCTCATTTCTCATCTTAAATGTTAGACATCCTACAACCCTTTCAACACAAAGTAAGGTTTCAGTTATTCTTGAAATATGTAATTTTGCTTTAAAAACAAATATGCCATAATATATGTGCAAGGTTTTTGGTAATACGGGCAAACTGTGTAAGAAGTAGAAAAAAGATGCTATGCAACTGGTTTCCCAGTACAAAACTCTTTTTTTACTTTTTGTTTATCTGAATGCCAACATTTCTATGAATGTCCCTTGTACTCCATTTGCTTTCTTCAATTCTGGTATTTCTAAAGGAACTTAAAGGCTCAGTTCACTCACAAATGATAATTCTGTCATTTCCTCAATTATCCCTTTAAGAGCACCTTTGATAACAAACAAGACTTAAGGTTTATTAAATTACTACATTGTAAATTATGCGACTAAATGTTTTCATAGGTGCATTTACAAGTATCTAACCATATTCAATAAAAACGAATGAAATAAATGCTGCAGAAATGTGTCAACATTAAGAACACTTTGCCGGTCAAATACAAAATATATTTTTTAATGTTTAATAACTCAAGTGATCTTAGACAAGTGGCTTAGTGTATCCCTGACAAAATAATGCACAGGACTTAAACCTGACTTGCACAATTAAGCATCTTTAAATGCTATGAAACCAAGTATTTATCCTGGGATAAAAATGAGATTGAGCTAAATAAGAACGAGTCCATTTTTATCGGTTAAGAGATAGCAGCTTCTTAATCTAAAGACCTATATATAACATGTTCATTGATTCAACTGGAGACATCACAAGTGCTCAATATGCCATCACAGAGGGGATTTGATTGTAGTTTGTGGCATTCACAGCCCTGCAAAATAAAGTTGCATTACTGTGAGTCTGAAATGTCGTTCCCTGTGGAATAACTTAATGATTGTTATGCAAAGCATTGGTGTCTTGGTTCTTGACAGCAGCTTACTTATTGACATTGAGGCTGATGATGCTCTTGACAGGAGTACTCTTTGGACCAGGGGACGGGTGAAATATCTTTCCTTCCTTATTTGTCATTGCTGATTTAGTCTTCTTGGTACCATAAGGTTCTGCAGAGTAGCTGGGGTAGGATTCAAATGTTCCTGCTTTCATGCCTCCAGTCTGCAGAACAAAATACCTCAGCAATCTACCGAAATAATACTCCACAACATTATCTCCTTTTAGACATATTATGTACCTTTTTACTAGGTGAACTCGGTTTGAAGGGAACCATAAAGTGCTTTTTCTGCTCGATCTTCTTTGGAGGTGGAAGAGGTTTTTCAAATTTGTAAGGATTGCTGTCAAAGCATTCATTTGGATGAAGGTTCAAACGAAATGCTCCCCCTTTCAGCATGGATTTGTGTGACATGATCTCACGCTGGTAAACAAATTATCTCTCTCATTAGAGGAAGAGAACACAGTCATCTGCTTGCATAGAATTACACTGTCAGGTACTCAGAGGATGTCTTATCTTAATTAAAACAAGGACACGGGAGTCTGATTAAAAATCTCATTTAGGTAGACCTAAAAATACCTTTAGCATTTCCTTGGTTCGATCATAGGGGTCTGAGGAATAGGACACCATCTTGGAGAGAGTGATGTCAGGATAGCTATTAGAGAGCAAGGACAAATCAGTACAACTGACAGCAAAATCACAGCCACTTGCATATTATAGGATAATGTCATTTGCTTACCCATAACTTCCCTTCTTGGGTGGATTGGTGTAGAAGTTTTTCTCAGGTGATTTATTTGGTTTCCTTGGAATCTGTAGGACACTCATGGCTTGAACGGGACCTCCAAATGTCCCATAATAGCTGCCCACTCCACATCTACAAATCAGAGAAAATGATGTGGGAAAATTGTGTAAGCTGTATGGCAATTTCAAAAAATAATACAAAAATACAGACTAATTATAGTCTTAATGGCTCACTAAAGCTATTATTCCTGAGGTTTTGTGTTCACTCAGATACACATGAAAAACAGACTGCATTTGATACTTTGAACTATTGGTGAAATCCTTGTTTTTGAAAAGGAAATGACCGTATCTTGTTTTCGGGTCAAAAAACATCATTAAAAAGCACAAAGCATGTTCCTTTTAAAACTAAATCTAGGTTCTGGGGTCTTTTCATAATTGTCACACTAATGAAAAAGTCTTGAACCAAATACATTTTGCTGTACAGGATTAAATATATCTTTATTCTTTGGTTTATTACAAGGTTAAACAAAGCTAATCGAACATTAGAAAGCTAGTTCACCCAAAAATGAAAATAACGTCTTCATTTACTCACCCTCATGTTGCTCAAATCTGTATGACTTTCTTCTGTTGAACAAAAAGAAAGAAAGTCATACAGGTTTGCAACAAAATGAGAAAAAATGACAGTGTTTTGGAAAAATTATCAATCTAAGGTATTGTTGTCCATTGCCACAACAACAGTGACACTACTAATGACATTATATAGAAATTTCATTATTGTTTAGAAGTATGCATTTAGAAAAAAGAAAGAAAAGGTGTATATATTAAACAGGTGTGCACCACAGAAAGAAAGGGCTCACGTTTTTTTCTCTCCATTGCTGGGAAGAAAGGCTTTCCCTATGTTCTTTTTGGCCTGTTGTATCTTGTATTGTCTTTCTATTCTGACAGGGTCTGTGAGTGCTTCTCTCTCAAAGATCCTCTTAAACTGTGTGTCGAAGTATCCCGTCTGAAGAGCAGACTTTGATTTAGCTCCTCCTGATAGCATCTGTTTGTTCTTGTATGCGGAGTCATTAAATGGGCCTTTCAACGACAACAAAGTGCATTAGACACACGTTAACCATTTTATTTTATGCAGCTGTTACAAGCAAGACTACAAGATTCTGTGTTACACTGTATGCGTTTACCCAGATACAAAAATGCTTATTTAACATGTCTGTATTCCTCCAAACATCATATTTTTTATATGGTTGTTATATAAACAAGTGAAAACTAGTAAGGTCACAGTGAAGTGTGTAGCCATATTTTGTAGGTTGATTTTAAATCAAAAAGCTTAACAGTGACGTTTTAAGCCAAAACTAAAAGGAGGATTATGATTCTTCATTAAATTATTATTAGGCTGTGTGGCTTTACAGAAACTGACAATGAGGTATTGCAAGTGCCCTCTGTAGATAACAACAAAAAATGACATGGTAACAAAAAGACAGACTGTCAAAGCTACATTACTTGAAGGAAATATTATATGCATTTGTGATTCAAGTGAACTTCTGAACAGTTCATGTTTTCGCGTTCTAACTCAACCTCTATAATTTATGCAATTACAGTTTAATATGTTCGTACACTTAC
This sequence comes from Rhodeus uyekii, assembly GCA_037043235.1. Classification (NCBI taxonomy): domain Eukaryota; kingdom Metazoa; phylum Chordata; class Actinopteri; order Cypriniformes; family Acheilognathidae; genus Rhodeus; species Rhodeus uyekii. The sequence continues at coordinate 9,076,214 of JAWRVZ010000008.1, forward strand.
GGTAAATGAAAGGAGTATATGTGTCCCCTATTGAGATGTATCCCATCTCTTTAAAGATGCCAATCCGCTCCATGTCAGATTTCCCTTCTGGAGGCATTTTATAAAGTTTGATGCACAGCGCTTTTGAAAGAAAAGCAGAAGAGAACGTGGAAATATGAGCGCGCCGCGCAAACTAGATCATAACGCCATGATCCCATTCAACAGACAGCTGCATTTATCAGTATGCGTTATATTTTCACGATTATATATGGGTCAATATATACTTACCTCGAATGAATGCCTTGTATTAAACAGTGAGTAACAGAGAAGCGAGTGTTGGTGTAGGTTGTGTGTGTTGTCATGGTGTCCAGCGGGTCAATTACTCAGTGTGCTGGACTGGAAAACACACTTATCAAACAATACTAAAACCAAACGTTTCCCATAAACACCATTTGTATGCGCTTTTCCTGCGCATTGCAGTCTGTGACGCAAAGGATTGATCTTGCAGTGACAAGCAAACTCAAATAAATCAGGCTATAACCTAATAATAACAAATGTAAGAGGACAAAAATATTGCACACGCTTATTTATTAATGGAACCAGAACTACTGTTTAAAGGCCTGTATAAACATATCATAACTTACATTATTGTATGAACATACACGACAATTCTAATTCATTTATCTCGACTGCAGTTTAACACAACTCCATATGTATTTTTAATGTTTAATAACTCTCTTATCTTAGACAAGTGGCTTGGTGTATCACTGACAAAATAATGCACAGGACTTAAACTTGACTTGCACAATTAAGCATCTTTAAATGCTCTGAAATGCTATTTATCCTGGGGTAAAAATTACAATGAGCTAAATAAGAATGAGTAAATTGTTATCCATGTAAATACAATTCAAAATAGCAGCTTTTTAATCTAAAGACCAATAATAACATGTTCATTTATTCACCTGAAGACATCACAAGTCCTCAATATGCCATCAGGAGTACTCTTTGGACCAGGGAATGGGTGAAATATCTTTCCTTCCTTAATTGTCATTGCTGATTAAGGAAAAAATATTGCACACGCCCATTTATTTATGGGACCACAACTATTTTATACAGACCTGTATAAACATGACATAACTTACATTATTTTATGAACATACATAACAACTCTGAACCATTTAGCTCGACTGCAGTTTAACACATCTCCATCATTTTCAGTTCATCCATGGTGATGACAACGACCTGCAACATGAACCACTTCTTATAAATATGTGAGAGTATATTTATAAGAACTTCAGCAGGCTATATGTATATCTCACGTTTTTGTGGGCGGGGTCGTTGTAGTCACAGATGTCCTTCGGAAAGGCTGATCGGACCATCTCTTTGAGGTCAGATGGATACACATAAGTGGGTGTGACACACGTGCTGCAGCCGACCCCGTTCTTCAACTATCAACATAACGTTAAGATCAACCAAAATAAAGCACAAGTGACATTCAAACACGAGGTGACACTTACTAACTGACGCTGGATTAACCGGTAAACTTTTCTTCGTTTCAACCGGTCGCTCTTCTTCATCCTGGAGGCCGCGTGGAGCAACGGCCCCACCCAGAGGGGCACACTAGACACGGGGATCACCAAAAATACAACACTTACTCGAATCACTGAAAACACTTGAAGCTGAATCAGGCATACGCTAGTTAAACGTTGAAAACAGTCGACTTAACACACGCTTGCCGTGTGATTCAAACAAGTATTGCATCTTTACATTCAACCACTTAGAGCAAAAGGAGTGACCGCAGAACATTACCCGAACGATTGACAGAGATCAATATAAACGTCCATTATTGATCAGCATATCGACACTTCACTTAAAATTGATGCTGATTGAGGGCGAAGGCAGGTGCTCGATTTGCGCATGCGCAATTAACAGAGGAAACGCATCGGACACAAAGTGACTGAATCTGCGGCAGTATGGACCCACATTAAAAAAAAGCTTTAAAAAAAAATTCATGCACTTTAAAAGAGTCGAGACATGGAAAGCATTTATTTTTTTGTCAACAGACTTTATTAAAACACATGTGCAAGTATTATGATTTTATCATTAATTTGTATTAGAGTAAAACAGGTCCCTGATTTCTGTTTTTTTTTTAAGACAGAATCTTATAAGCGTTTTGAAGATTGTCATTTTCCTCCTTTTTCCGACCATTCCTTGTAGCCCCCAGCATAATTACGGGCACTGAAGAAAGAAAAGGAAATAGTGTGTACGGTTTCAGCAATACTCTGTGATTGTTGAAGCAACCATGAATCATGACGGCAGGTTTCTTACTTCTTGAACCCCAGGCCTCTGGCTTTCTCTGTGGCAAGAGCTCCACGTCTTCCCATCTGACAGTGGAAAACCAGTTCAGGGCAGTCCAGGGGCGGCTTACCTACGCCAAACTTTAACTGGAATTCAGCTGCGTCCAGGGCCATGTCACTTTCAACATTTTCCACTAAAATAAATTGGACCAAAAAAGCTCCTGTTTCTGTACACTTGGCCGATACAGTCATTGTAAAGCATTGTGCAAAAAAAAATTGGAACCTAAAAATTATTGCAATTTATAGAAAATATGATTGTGCATCTTCCCTCTGACCTGGGATGTGGATGGAGCCTGGAATACGACCTTTGTCGACCTCATCTTTTGTGCGCACATCCACCAGAAACCCCGAGCCCTTCTCTAAGAGAGATTTCAGATCACTGTAGGAAATGTCCTTATCTATAGCAGAGAGGAATGTGGACAGAAGCGTTAGGAAAACGCAGTTGTGCCTACATACCTGTCATGCAGTAAACAGTAATAGAAATCAGCCAATGAAAACTAAATGGAAAAAGCATGTGGATTTCATACTTTACGTTAAATATTTTAATAATAACCAGATTCTTTCAAGAAAATAATATATATTTGTACTAGTTTGGACTATGTAGTGTCTATTGCAGAACAGCTTAGAACCGCACTCAAGATTTTCACTGATATACCTGTCCTACACAGTAAAATACATTGGGCTGTTTTTAACCCAACATTATTAGTGTTTATTTGGTAGTGTTGTAGTAGTCAAGACCACAGCTGCGAGAATATCACCAAATTACCGGTGCATTGTCTGATTTATTTGTTAACATCACTAATGGGATTTTTATGTAAAACTTAATGTTTTGTTACAAAATTAAACCACTGCTTTGAACAAATCGGCTGAATAAACGATTTTGTGACTCAGTAAGTGTTTTGATTTCAGTTTCACATTTAAATCTTTTTTCTTAAACGAATCTGAACATTATTTATGCTGGTATAATTGTATTATAATAAGTATATAATTACATTGTCGTATTGTTCTAAATGCATTTATGATTAAATATCTTTTCAATGAATTTGAGAAGTGCTGGTCTTCATCTTGTTCTTGGTCTCAGATGGTCTCGACTACACTATGGTTAAGTGATCATAAAAGTGATTTTGTTTTGATAATATAGCATGGATGCATTTTCACTTTTACTTTTGAAATGGTTCATTTTGTTAAATACATTCAGTATTATAAAAAGCTTGTTTATTTACTTATTCATTAGTTTAGGCTTATGTATTTGTTCGTTTGTATATATATATATATATATATATATATATATATATATATATATATATATATATATATATATATATATATATTCTTACTCATACAATTTACTGGTATCAATTGATTCGATGTATGGATGTTCCAGAATATTGCTCATGTTTTTATATGAAAGGAAAATTAAATCATAAAAAATACAGGAAGTGTATCAAACACAAACATAAGGTTTCAATTTATGCAAGTCATCATTGCGTCGCAAGACGCAGAGGTCTTCATTGCACAAACATATCAAACATAACAGATGTCAACAATGTTTTAGGAAAGATTTGCCTACATAAAATATAATTGAGAGAACGGGCACCACGGAATATTAGCTCAGAAGTATGACACGTTCAGTTTGGTATCACTGTAAGTAATAAAAGGTCCAGATATGGAAGTGTTTATCACAGGTGCACCTGCGAACTGTCACCTTGACTACGATAGAAAACGAAAACAACAGCAGAATGAGGGAGTATACTGCTGTTACACACGTCGCTTTCTTTAATTCAATTATTTTAAAGTATGTTGCTTATATTTAGATGAAAACACTTACCGCTGCTTGCCATGTTGAAAAGATTAAAACAATTCCTTCCTTGTCATTCAAGTTTTTTAAAGGCATCTCCTATTGGTCAAGACACATGCGTGTCGTGTAAATGGCGCTGCCTCCAACGCGCGCCTCATGCAGCTTCAGAGAACAAAATAAAACACCCATAGCTTCAAAATAAAAGACTGTAGCACATGAAACACTTTACATCCAGGAGTTCAGTAGTAGTATTACGGCATAAAAGTCATTTTTAAAAGTAAAAGTAAAGACAGTTACTGTGTCTGTCTGTGTGTGTGTGTGTGTGTGTGTGTGTGTGTGTGTGTGTGTGTGTGTGTGGAGAGGTACTTAGGTAACCTTTTCATTAAACGTTTTTTTCTTCCAATTTTCATGACTCTAACGTCATACATTTCACTTACATTATTAAAGTTTTGTAAGACAATAATAATAAAAACAATTACCCATTTTATTATTTTTACCAATAGAAAATGTGTTAATGACTATTATTAATTACTTATCACTAGCTCACTTGGAGTGTTTGATTGTGTAAATAAAAAAAAACGGCACTTTACTTTACCATCGTAAACAGTACCCACCTTTTTCAGGTTTCTGGGTAAAGTGTTAATGTTGCAAACCATATTAATGTCAAAATCTCCTTCAAATGTATGGTATCAGATGCCAAGAACTACTTTACATAACGGGTATAAAGAATTCCATGTTATTACAATAGGACATGTTCAGGACAGCCAACACTGTATCAAACCATTATTACCATTATCGCACATCCAAAAAGCCATAGAATTACCACAGTAAAAACTGTTATCAAACTGTTATTTTGGTAGAAATGTAGCAAGGTTAATTTTTGTGAGGGAAAGACACAGTCCACCCTTTGAGATGTTGAGAAATGACGTTATAACAGCAGTACAGATGTGAAGACATATTTACAAGTACATGAGACTAGCCAGACTCACATGAATTAAACTATTTATTGGTAAGGTCTCAGAAGAGTCTCACTTGAGTAAGAACCATCCCTCAATACTGATTTGGTACATCATGACATCCATAATGAGTCTCTTCACAGTGGAAAGAATCAATTTCTATGGTTTGGGTTCTAGTACAGCAACTTTTCTGCATAAAAGAAAACTAAACAAACAGAACATCAAACGGGGAATCAATATTATTCATCTGTGATATTTGAGTGTCACAAAATTCTAGTGTTTTAATACCAGCTGTTGATTTGCACATAACAAGCCACCTTCTGTTAGAAATATAAAAGTTGTTATTCTGAACAATATTCTACTGTGCTGCATAAAGGTAAATCTATACACTGTACATACAGATATATTTTGAAAAACAAGTTTCACAGTTTTAAACTTTATTTAAAGTATAAACCATTTTAAATCACTTTACATAAATTATTTCTGTGCACGACTAGAATTTGCTTTGGAGCAAAAAAAAAAAAAAAACGAAATTAATACAAAAATGAAAAATTATTACATATCGTACAAAGGAAAATAAGCTCGACCATCAATGTTCATCTTTGTAGCTAAAAGCGGTGACTCCTTTATGATTGTCATATAGTACTATGAATGATACAAATTAAAACAAACTAAAAAATAAATAGTTTCTGACTAGTAACCTTTCAATCTGGAGACTGTGAGTGTTTTTTCTGATATCTCTACACAGAAGTGCCCCGGTGAAGGTCTGGTTACTCTAATGCGACTGGGACGTACAAAACTATCGCATCTAAAGCACACTCAGCACTTCACTGTTATCTGATACAATGCAAGTACTTCTCTATCAGAGATGAAACAAACTATGTCTGACTTGAAATTTCTCATCACTTTTACTCCACTAGAATTTTCTTGAAGAAACGGTCTGTAGACGATGGTACTTGCTGCAGTGGCAATGGACAGTTTAGCTGTGAAGATATGAGGCCTGAGACTGACATTTATCTTGACGGATGTTACTCTTCAGCTGATGTCGAGACTGGGCCTCTCCTGTGCCGCGTGATACTCGCAGCATCTCTCCGATCCAGATCACACCATCACAAGGGTACCATCTGGCACATCCTCTCGGTAACCCAAAAAATATGGGTAAAAATATCTATTCTTTTTTAAAAAGGGGATTTTTAATATTTCAGCAACAGTAGCTCTGTTTCATTTTTCAGTTTATCAGTGCTTTTTGACGTCCATTGTTGAAAAACAAAGACGAGGTCTTTCAAATTGTTATTTTTTGCCAGAGGCAGTATTAACAAAGTTTTTGAGTGTTCTTCTTTTAAAAGTCCCTGCAGCGTTCAGTGAGTTTCCCCATTAGTTCAATTATTCTCCGTGGGTTCAGGAGATAACGGAAAAAAGAGAGGGTGAAAGAGAAAGACGAAGCAAGAGAGAGAAAAAGATTGAGAAAAGAACTGAAAACTGTAAAGGTATAAGTGGAGAGAAAGTGAAATTAAAATAAATAGAAAAAAGAAACCAGAGTTGGACTGTTACCTCTTCCCCATCTCATTCTGTCTCAGGAACTGAATGTTGAAACTGCTGTCTGCTAGTTCAGGGTACTGTTCTACTGGTAAAATGTAGTACCCGTCATACCCCTGCACTTTCCCTGTTGAAAGGAGCTGCTGTCTCTCTCCTTCAGTCCACAAGCGGCTTCCCTCTTTATTATCCCGTGCCCGCTGCTGCTCTCGCAGCCAAGCGCCCGATAGTGCCCGCTGCCGAGCCAGCTCCAACAGCCGGGCTCTCTCCTCATCCAGCACATCGGATGCCAAGCCGTAGCGCACACTCAGAGACAGAGCTGGAACCCGGAACTCAACAGTGACCCCTCGCCGCGATCGACCGCTTACCGTCACGTTGATTCCACTTTCCAGTGCCTTACGTCCATTGGTGAGTCCCAAAGCTAGAAGGTCACTGTCAGCTGAGCCTATCTTCACAAAGAAATGACAGTCTCGGCCGTCCTGCGTGTAGTGCGTCCCATCTAAGTAGACGGCGCTATTTAGTACCAGAGCTACCTTCCTGCTGTCATCGCTGGCCATGCTTGAGACCCCTGTGACCACACGTCCTTCCTTCACCGCCAACATCACTCCTCTTCCAATGATAGGGGTACTCGTGCCAAACCAGTGACCAGGCTTCTCATGTTTGGTCTTGCGCTCTTTGTCAAGAAGCCGTCCCTCCAGAGCCATGAAAGCTTGGCTGTGCCGCTCCGCTTCCTGCTGAACTCCAGTTATCAGCTGCAAGAAGAAAATTTAAGACCTTGGTCAATGCAGGCAAGATCAGAATGTACAGTATCCACTGACTTGACTGCTACCCTAGGAAATTCAAAAGTAATTCCAGTGAAGATTTACTACGGTATTAATGTAGTGACTCACCTGCCCGTTTTCACTTTCTTGACTGGCAAGGAGCTCATATGGTGGATCCACAAAATAAAGTGTGTGTCTGGGAAAGCCTGGAATGATGTTGCTGAGCTGAAATCCAAACATCACCAACCAACTCTTCACATCTGCAATGAAATATATATATATATAAATGGAGTATATAAGCTGTGATTTTGCTACACAATTTATTTACTGATAATACAGTAATTTATTTACTGATAATAGGGCTACCAATTGAGTAAAAACGTGAATCAAACTGATTAAATTATATACATTTATATTTAAATTATAAGACTTTACATACATATACATACATATACAGTGTATATATATATATATAAAAATACACACACAATACCATTCACAAGTTTGCTGTCAGTAAGATAAAAAAAAAAAATATATATACTTTTATTCAGAACACAATAAACCAATTAAAAGTTACAGTACAGACTTTTATATAATGTTACAAAATATTTATATTTCAAATAGAAACACTATTCAGTATTCAAAGAAAGCATTAAAGTAGTGCACAGAAATATTAAACAGCACAAATGTTTTTAACATTTAATTACGTCTCTGAATATATATTGTTTGTTTTATTTCCATATCATTGATCATTAGAACTCATAAAAACTCATCATCACCTTATTATTCACCACAGTATAAAAAAAAACTTTAAGTAAATTAACTTGCAAAACTGTCATCCCTAAATAACTAATAAGTTGGAAAAGTTAAAAGAAAATAAAATAATTAAGTCACCTGTGACATAATTCTTCACATCCAGCATATCACTGAGCGGGTTGTTATTCTTGAACATGTACAGGTTGAAGGGTGCCAGATCTTTGCTGATCTTCTGCCACATGGTATAATCAGGCGATGTCCATCTGGCTGCTAAAACATCATAGTCTCTCTGTGTGAAATGTACCAACTTTGTTAATGAGTCATAAAGCCCTCCGTGGAAGCCGACGACAAGCTGGAATTCAGGGTTCGAGTCATGGTACACCTCCCCATAAGCAGTGTACTGCACCTGTTTGATCATTTGCCCATTGCTGCTGAAGACAGCCAGTGGCGTACCAGTGTTGTCAGAGGCGATGTAGTACTCCTCCCCACTACTCACCTCCATGGCAAACAGATGGCCCTGCAGGTCATAGTACAAAGAGCTGATTTCAGAGCTGGAGTGGTTGAACACATGCGTGACCCGAGTCGGGTTGTTCAGGTCAGCATAAAAGAACTGAAGGTGCTGACCCAGACTGTTCTTAGTAGACACCCTGCGTCCAAGCCCATCGTAACGGTACTGCACGCTCCATCCTCCAGCTACACGGCTGTAGGCACGCACCAGCTGGCCTTTAGAGTTGTAGTCAAACACATCGCCACCCCTTTGGCTGAGGTAACCGTCCTCGTCTAAACGGTACTGCACATCACCGAGCCGTGTGATGCGATCCCGTAGGTCATAGCGGAGTGGCATGAGTCGGGCACTGTTACCTGGGTTGAGTAGATGTAAGTTGCCATTTAAGTCGTAGCTGTAGCGCCACGTGGACCAATCGTTAACTTTGACACCGCTGAGTTGTCCATCACCATCGTACTCATAGCGGTACTGAGTGGTGTTGGCGTACGGGCCAATCTTTAGCTCTCTTTTGATTACTCTGCCCATGTTGTCATACTGCACTGTCATCCAGTACATGAGAGAGCGAAAGATTTCATACTGAACCTCTTTGATTCGTCCGTGAGCATCGAAATGCTTACTGAGGGTCATCACAGCAGTGGTGATTATCTGATTGATGTCGTAATAGATGACTCCAAACTTTCCAAAGTGCTCCACTTTACCGGAGATCTCGTCATAGCGGTACAGATCCACAGGAAGTGGCGTCTCACTGATCACCGGCTTCATGCTGGCAATTCGGAAACTATTATCATGGTAAGTGTAGTCGAAGCGCGCATTAACCATACCCTCCTCTGAGAAGCGATAGATCTGTTTGTCGATCAGGGGACCCATTTTACGATAACGAATCGTGCAAGAAAAGCCACCGCTCTGCAAGTTGACCATTTTTAGCACGCCTGCTGTCTCATCATAGCCAAAGGTGATGGCAGTGCTGTCATACAAGATTTCTGAGAGCTTGGCCAGTTTGCCATATTTATAGAGGACACGTCGGCCAGTTCCCAGGAAATAGGTGGCCTGGGGACGTCCATCCTCACTGAAGTCATAGATGATGGATGCGTTGCTCTCTGGTGGGTTGTAGGTGTTGCGGATGTAGCCGATGGAGACATGAGTGAACATGGTGTGACGGGCAACACTAGGCATGGTGACAGCCGTGATGCGGTTAGACGCATCAAACTCAAAGATGTATTGTCTCTGACTCTGCAGGAGCAGCACCATGGACTGTAGAGAGAAATGTTTTCAGAACATCATTATCGCATTCATGTTAATTAGCAACATCTTTAACAAGCTGTCAGAATTCAAAATGAAATTATGCATCATAGTTCTCTGAATGTTGGAAAATTCTATGAAAAAATAATTTTGTACTATATGTTAACAAACCCTGCTAAGAATGTTAGGTTAGTTAATTATCACTTATATCGAATATATTAGAGTTGAGCCGGATACTCGGCTGAAACGAGTATCCGGTACGGATAATGCACTTTTACCGAGTACGAGTATCATACGAGTAATACGAGTCATTATCTGTGCTCGGATTGAATAAAAGAGTGTCTGCGTGCAAATTTGCTGCGTCCCGCGGCTCCGCCCTGCTCATTCACACACAGAACGCTGAGACGAGAACAGGTGTCTTTCTCTCTCTGTCACTGAGGTTTGCGGGTCTTTTCCATTAACGTTTAGGGTAGGGTGGTAGCGCGAGCGCGAAGCATCATAAGCCATAAGCTAGACTTGATTAATACAGGAAGTGTTCGGCGAGGCAGCTGGAGCGCGGGCCATTAATAAAATAATCTTGCGGGCCGGACATAATGACACGCCGGGCCGGGAGTTTGACACCTATGGTTAAGGGTTTCTTCAGCTTTAGGTTTGTTTTATATTTCAATTTGTTTGTATTACTTACTTATTAGCCAGTATAGTTCTGGTAAACGTGGGGTTTGCTCGGTAGAATGCGACTAGGGTTGCGTCTCTGCCTGTCGGATATTAAATATATATAAATATTTTTTTTTTTTTTTTTTTTTTTACACCGTCTGCTGGCTCTAACGAGTGTTTAACTTCGCGCACTGAGTGTCTGACACTTTCTTGCTGTATTTCATACATAATAAAGGAATGCAGATTTTAAAAAACAACGTCAGACTATTTAAGCAATAGAACACACAGTCCCCCCCCCCTCTCTCTTACTTACTCACACACACACACACACGCATACCTGGCGTGGAAATTAAAAAAAAATCACACTGATCATAAAAAAATTAAAAGTTAAAAAAAGAAAGTTATGTTTAAATGAAAACTTGTTCATTACATTTTTCTTCATAATTGCAACCTCATGAGTTGTAGCCTATTCATTGTTGCAAAACTGTATATAGTTCTGTATCTAATGTTCTGTATATAGTTTGTTATTGTGATCAAAACCTTTGATATGAAGCACAATGCTGATGCTGTCATGTAAATAGTTTTCTAATCAGCAATAAATATAACAATTTCTAATCGACCCAAATCAATTGCATGATTAAAAACAACATAGCAGGTAAAGCACCACCCACTTCCGGATTAAATCCCGCCCACTTCCGGGTTAGGCCCCGCCCAGTCCGAGTACAGATACAGATACAGATAATTCATATGGTTAACAGATACAGATACAGATACAGATAATGCTGTACTCGCTCATCCCTAGAATATATGCTTCAAGAAATTTCAATATTTTACAGGCAAGTAAAAAAAATCAGTGTTGAAGATTTTAATTTTGTTTATTTCAATGAAAAAATAAAATCCATTAACATTCCTAATAACCTCCCTTTAATCTCTGATCTCACCTTGTCCAGGTAACTGTAGCTCCACACCTTTCCATCTACAAAAGAACGTGAAAGTATTCGGCCCTGTGGGTCAAGCTCTGTTCTCTCACTCATACTGCCTCGATGTAGACCCACTAGTTGGCCTGTACTGGAGTATGACACATTCACCACTGCAAGGCTGCTGCTGGGCTGCCATATTGCTGGTCTGCCCTGGGCATCATACGTGATTCTCAGAGTAAATTTCCTGTGGTCGTCATAGATCTTCTCTGTCCGTGTGTTCCTGTCGAAGTCTATTGACAGTAGATTTCGCCCATGTGCCTGCAAATTGCACAAATATTTGGCATGAAAACCACTCCATTTGGTGAGATGATTTGGTTTCTGATTAGTTGATCTAACGGATCAAGCAGGATTCTTGCACAACTTTGCTTGCAGTGTGCACAGAATAGTAAAAAATTATGCACATAATTACAGTAATTAAAATCTTAGCGCAAGTGCCTACCCGAAGCTTCCTGCCAAACACAGTGACCTTGCCCTTGGAGAGCTCTTTGCGCAGTCTCCACTCGATGGAGTTAAGACCGTTGTCCGTGGGAAGTGTGATGTTTCTGCGGCCGATGGTGGGACTCACTGATCCTGCCAGGATATGGGGCTCAGTGTGGTAGCTGATTCCCATTCCATTGGCGTACATAACTCTTAGCGTGCCATTGTTACACAGTTGGTAGCTGTTTCGTACTTGATCTGCAGGGGGCAATAGAGTGACATAAAATTACCATAAAATTAAGAGCAAAAATATCTCATGACAAGAGGACAAAACGACAACAACAAAAAAGGCTTGATTTATTTTGAACTCATGAAAAGGCTGCAGGGCATTTATCAGCTCAAGAACAGTCTGGCTGTCTATCTTAGATCATAAAAGATAACAAGAGAAGTCCTTTGTGTATAACAAATGATGTGGATCCCTGAATCCCTTTGTTTCAGAGTGCCACAAACAATTATTATGCTTCAGAACATCCACTATAAATAAATTACAATCTATGAAACTAATTTATGAGCTGAAAGTAGATTCATAATTGGGGATAATATCGCTTATAATTTATAAGGAACCTTTTAAAGGCATTTAGTCCATTTATTATTCGGCTCATACGCGTGCCAAGGTTAGATTCAAAAGCATCATCTAAGAGATATTCTCCTTGGACTAAATCCTGAGTGATTCATTCAAAAGGTTCCTCCCCATCCTGTGTTATGTCTGGTTATATCAAAGTTTTACTTTTTTGTTTAGACTGCCATGGGACGGAAGTAAAACATTTTTGCTTTCTCCCTTTGTCCTTTCATCTTAAAAGAAATAAGCTTTGGGACAGAGGGGTTTGTGGTTGAGGGCAGATGGAAGACGGTGAATATTTACTTGGAATAAGGTAATGAATTTGTCTCAAATATGCATATGCTCCACAACAAAACATAAAAAAGTAGTGCTAGGCTTGGGAGAGAAAACAAATACTGTTTTCTGTACTGAATCATACTTTCGCTTCCAGCCTCCCAAATGGATGTCAGGGATATCTGTATTTTGCTGTGTTTGTAGGCACTGATATATGAAATAATTAAATGTTAAAAAATTAAACAAAGTGTGAAACCAACTAAACGGAGCACAAAATCATTAAAAACATTATTCATGAACCCCAAATTATACATTCAAAAACAGCTATTGAGCAGCCATACCTTGCACAACAGTATAAGAGGCTTCTACCGATGAAAGATTAGTGATAACAGTGATGTCATCATCTCTGTTGGAGCTCTCAATGTCAATGTTGATGGATTTTTCGATCTCTCTATGCAGACTTGTAACCATTCCCGTGGGATATGTCACATTGGTTAGCCTCCCTTCACTGTCATACCTGAAAATACATGTTAGGAAAATCCATTTTAAAGTTCATATTAAAGTAAAGCACTGTGGACAATTATGATTATGCCCAAAACCATCTAAAAATACATAAATAAATAAAAAAATTAGTTATATCCTTGTTTAAAATATAAGGCTTTATAAGGTTTGCTGGACCTAGAAGGTCCGGCAGTTCTGGTTTTTGAAGCCAGTTAACCAGCTTAAAACAAGTATAATCCATCTGGAAGACCATTTTGTAATGACCATCTTAACAAAACATATAGAGGGTCAGGACTGATGGGTCTTGTAATGTGCAGACAATCACTCCATATGGGTTCAGTGCTATCCCTGCATCTATTGCTCTCTCTTTCTCTCTCTGTGTGTGTAACATTACTTTAGGGAGCAGATATGGATCCTGCCACAGATCTGTCACAGTTTGGCTGATGTCTGTGCCAGTGCAGTAGCGTGTGGGGAATTCTGTATTATCAAGGGCATGGATGCTCTGTCCTGCTCCTGGAGATTTACTTTCCTGCAGAGCATTCCAACTCTAATCAAACACACCTGAAAAAGTTAATCAAGATCTTCAGGTTCCCTTGGAAATTAAAGGCAGGTGCGGAACAGAAATTGTCAGGAAAGATAATTTATCTAGAGATCCTTTCAAAGTCAAATAAATGATAGCCCTACAAGATAGTTTTTAACCATTTACTGCTTGATGACTTATGTCTAATTATTATCAATGTTGAAAACAGTTTTCAATATTTTGATATCACTAAAAAAAGTGGAAACTATGATATTTTTTAAGGATTGTTGAGTAGAAAGTTCAAAAGAACAGCATTTACTTGAAATATAAATCTTTTGGGACTCCTAAAAGTATTAATTTCTTTCAAAGAAAGTACTGCAAACTTTTGAATGGGCTATTTAAAGCCTTTTTCAATTGCTTTTCAAAGAAGAAAGTTGGACATTTTCACTCTCCAAGCTGAACGGAATAAGCTACATATATTTTACATATATTTGAGTGTGTCATGCACAGACGAAGAATTAAATGCACATCAGACCACAAATACATGACAACTTACTCATAAAAGGTTGTCCAGCCTGTTTCGTCTGCCTTGGTGGCCAACAGGCCAGTGTTTCCATTGTATCCCAGCAGAACGATCTCCTGGTTGAGAGCAGAGATAGAGCGCAAGCTTCCTGCAGGATCCAATCCTAGTGTAACCACCTGATTTTCAGGTTGTAGGATGAGCCTGAGCAGACCCGCTCCACCCTGCCCTGCTCCATCCCTCCGCACTTTCACTGTATTATTGCAGTTATCTACCACTGTGGCAAGCTCTCCATCAGGACCGTAGCTGAAGTTGTAGAGGGGCAGGCCTGTCACAAGACTGATGGTCTGTAGGTGGAGACCCTCCTCGTTAAACACATACAATTCTTGTTCCTGAGGGGACGCGACTTCATATCGCCCCAGCGCTGAAGGTCCTGGTCGGTTAGTGCGCACAGCGCGGATCCGAATGTTATTGAGATCTGCAATGTAGAGCGTGCCATCCGGTGAGACAGCCAGAGACATGGGGGAGTTGAGGCTGGCATCTGTAGCATAACCTTCATCTCCTGCAAAGCAGTTACAGTTGACGTCGTTCTTGCAGTCGCACTCTGACACAGCGCCAGCCAACAATGACATCTCTCCGTTGGTGCTGACTTGCCGCACTCGGTTGATTTTCTTCTCATCTGTCTCTGCGATGTAGAGCACGCCCGTATGCGAGATGGCAATAGCCGTGGCACTCTCCAGGGCTGAGTGGATGGCCAGTTTGCTGAGTGAATAGTCGATGCCAGGCACCTGACAGTGCATGGGTCGTCCTGCGATGATACTCACTTGGTGGTTTTCAGTGATGCGTAGGATAACATTGTTCTCTAGCACATAAAGAGAGTTATCCATGGGATTTACAGCCAAGTCGGTGGGCCACTCCAAGCGTACCTGGATAAAAAATGAATTAAAGTTTAAATGAATCTTTCGGATTCACTGAGCACTTTTCTTGTTTCATTTTCTGGGCTTCTGATCAAGGTTTTGCAATCCTGCTAGACTTGATTAATACTTGCATATCTGCATTTTCAGCTTTAAGGATCTGTTTTGAAGATTCCAGATTTAAAGAATTACATTTTGTGATCAAATGAAAAATTCCATCCTGAATTAAAATAATTTGTCTACATGCTGACCTGGCTGACATCCATGCTGGAGTCACAGCTCAATGGGCGCACAGCTGTGAGGTCATTTGCACCCAGTAAAGTAGAGATGATACCATTTTGATCCACTTTCCTAATCATAGTGGCATCCACAAAGTACATAAGCCCGTTCTTATCTACAGCAATACCTGAAAAGAGAAACAAACAGGTAAAGAGTCAACTTGGAAGTTCAGGGATGACACAGACTCAATAACCCTTTGCCTGTTAGACTTGTTTATTTTTATCTTCTGTGGTTCTTAATGATCAGAACAAGTGAATCTTTGATCTGGTTTCAACCTGTTCTAAGTTTATCTTCAGGCTCAATTCGTCTTTCCCTTCCAAATCCCTGTCCTATATAAGCTAGCAAATAATACACGTCCATCAAGCGTCACTCCTGTGTCAACCCATCAATTCCCCTTATCAGACACAAAAGGCAGAGCAGACGAGAATATCTTGAGGTGCTGACAAAAAGATGTGCATAAAATGGACCTGTGTAGGTGTATGAAGCAGAGGGGTTTGAACAAAAAGACGGGGAGACAAATAGCATGAGGGGAGAGACTGAGTGCACTTGACTGAGCCTTTTCACAGTGAAGTCATCTGGGAATCGGTAATGAGGCCTGTGTAGTCTGTCACCTCTCTACTCTCTCTCTCCAGACGCTCAAATTCAACGTCACATACAGAAAATGTGACATCCTTGACAGTTTGGTGTCAGACTGGCTATTTTTTCTTTACACCAAACCTGGATTTCACTTTCAAAACCTGCTCTAACTTATCATTGTACCTTTAACTTTTTCTTTCTCTTTGCTATATATTTGTTTTGCTTGAATATGTTGTGCTTTAACTTTAAATTTGTCAGCCATTGCATGCGTGCAGAAATTATATTCATACAAATTTATAAATAGGGATTCTGATTTTTATGTATTTTTTTAAATTAATTTTTATTTTATTTATAACCATTAGTGTAAATAACATTTAAAATAAGAAATCATGAACTGGTATAAACCCATTCAAATTAATTTCAGTTTCTATATAACATAATCTAATGAGCATCTCCAGAGGAAAATTTAATAGTTCAGATGTAGCTCAAGAGATTTAAAGGAGTTCTCGATTTCCTTGAAGTATCAACTCTGTTTCAAATATTACTCCTCTTTATGAGGACAAAGCAGACACAAATGGGACAACTGATAGAGTGATAGAGTTAGCTATAAAATGAATATCGATAGCATTAGTCCACTCAAACCTTGACCCTTTCTTATGATCAATCACAAGTTTACTAATAGATCTACAATCTACAATCAATAACCAAATAAAAAGTCCCTGTCCTGTATTTTTTACTTTTTGAGAATCGGTTTCATTACTGATGCAAGACTTATTCTGAAAGACCTGCCAAAGTTGTTGACACTTCTATCAAGGTACACCATGCAATATTAACAGCTCATTCCAAATTCAAAAAAATTCCTAAACATCTTCAAGCATATTATGATATTTTATACTTTAGTACAGTCAATAAATTGCAAACAGCACCTGCAAGTAAAGAGTGCCTGAGAAAACATATTGTTCTGATTTATATATATTCATATATGTGAGTGAGAAACAGAAATATTCATTGTGATTTTTCTTTCTATGTGATCTGTATAATACAGAAATATGCTCTGAACTGTAATATCTGAGTTAAAAGAGCCACCACATTAAGTAACATTATCTTTGAAAGACAGACAGAGAGAGAGAATACCAAGAGACTCCAATAATCGAAGCCAGAGACTCGCACTCCCCATAGCACATTCAGAAATTAATTAATAGCTTAAGGTTGAACATTCTCTGTGATTGTGGAAGCAGCTGGAGGATAAGGCTCTTTTTATCCTTGTTAGGTGTCACTGCTACAAAGGAAACAGATGTAAAGACAGCCTGCAGAAACATTTCTTCACCTCAGATACATGTGAAGACGTTAGCGTGATTTTGACTGATGTGAAGGGGATAACCTATGCAATAAGCTTGAAGAGTAAAGCAACTGATTTGGCTTCTGCTTTGGAATTCTTCAATGTGTCCACCTCACCTTTGGGGCTCATGAGAGTGGCTTCTATAGCTTTTCCCCCGTCCCCGCATCTCTCGTCAAAAGGAAGGCATTGCTCTCCTGTGCCCGCCACCACTTCGGCATTGTCTGCCAAAAGTCTTCCCCCTGTGAGTGATCGCACCTTGTAGATTCGCCGTGAATTTGTGTCAGAGATGAAAAGAGCTCCGGAGACTGGGTCCACAGCCAGGAAGTACTTATGAGTTGGGTTGTTACTACGAAAAATTTGGTCATTAACGAAGTCAGTCCTGCAATTATGTAAATAGCTACAGTATAATATGTTCCTCATTATATTAAGGGAATAATCCAATTTAAGAGTCAAATGTAAGAAATAAAACTTAAAGTTAGAGGCTCACCTATGTCGAAAATCTTTATTTCTGTTAATAAAGAAACAAACAAGAATCACAATTATGGTGCTAATAAGATCACATGGCAAAATATATTGTACATGTTATTTAAGAGTAAACCGATATAAAGATAAAAAAGAAAGATTCAATTATGAGTAAAATTGTTTTCCGATACCTGAGCTCCAGTATGCGTGTGGTATTGAGGTTGGGATAAACTCTGCGTACGAAATTCAAGTCTCCGACAAAAAGGCTGCCATCAATGCCTGCTGCCAGGGCTACAGGTGCCAACAGCTTATTTCCATCAGCCAGGCCATTACAGCTCGGGCATGAGATGCTTCGCCGACGCCCATTACCCATGATGCTTGTAATGATGGGTGGCTGCTGGGACACAAAGACGTTCTCCCCGCTGCCCTTATGAAGGATGCCTGGTGTCAGATGAATAAAGAAACAATAACTATTTAAATGGAAAAAAGTGCCATTTTCAAAAGACCATTTTTGTAAAAGCTGTTTACCTGATCCATTTCTGAACATTACAACCACATTTTCAAGGGATTACATTAAATTATTGATCAAAACAACAGGCTCTTCCACTAAAAGCAGCCAGGCATCACATTACATCAGATATCCTGTGTGTCAGAGAAGTATGGCCCTCTCCTCACTCCAAATCTCTCTCAGCTGGTCTGAGAGTGGTCTGTAAAACGTTATTTTACAGTTTAACCTGTGACAATCAAGACTCTAATTTGAAACGAGTATAATAACTTATGTTGTACACAACAGAGTTTATAAAATTATCAAATCTTTATCAAATTTCAGATTTTTATAAAATAATATTGTAAACATATAGCCAGAAATTAGAAAGTAGGTTTCTTGCACTAAAAAAATAAGTAATAATAAGCAATGTAGTGTTCAAACTGATTTTTTTGTCTCTTTTGCTCACCAAGGCTGCATTTACAGTAGGACCCCTACTTACGAAATTAATCCGTTCCGAGGTTGACTTCGTAAGTCGATCAGGCTTTTACATGTAAATTGCCTAATCCGTTCCAAGCCCTACAAAAACACCACATTTAATTTTATAATAAAGCTATAGATGTTCAGTATGGTATGACAAGCACATCCCAGCTTCATACTTCTCAATTATCTTCCTTTTCGTCTCCATGGAGAGCATCCTTTTCTTCTCTTTCACTTTCATCGTGAAATGAAATGGGAGAGGAACGCCGCTACGCAGAAGCTGGTGGGAGCTATGCTGACCAATAGGAGAGCAGGATGCTGCAGCGAAAGCTAACGTCAGAGCCGGGATTAGTGTTGCCAGATTGGTCGGATTCCCGGCGGGTTTTAAGCTGTAGTTGGGCTGGAAATCTTCAGTCCAATCTGGCAACACTGGCCGGGAGACAGCCAATGGTAGAGCGGGACGATTGGTGCGAGTTTCCGGGTCAGTGGTGCGCAAATTTCAAAACAAAACTCGGAAATCGTCGCCTCGGCCGAAATATCGTTTTTCGCATCTCGATTATTTTGTCGTTACTCGGGCGAAAAAAAACCCCGAAATCTTTTATCGTACGTTGAACTTTTCGTACGTAGAGCGTTTCGTAAGTCGGGGTTCTACTGTATTACAATTATGTATTCCAATTTATTGATTTTGAATAAATGTCATAAAGCTGACATACAATGACATAAAGCTGTTTTAAAAAGTTTTTAAAGACCTTTATATAGTGTGTACCATTGTAAAGACTGTCCTTCATATGCGTTATTCAAATCAATATGGTGCATAACTTGATCATAGCCTGTCTTATGTCATGATGAGATCAAGTGAGCCAGAACTGCCATTCATGCCCCCTCCAAAAAATAAAAATAAACAATAAATAAATACATAACAGATTAGAGCAAATTAGAAATTAGAATTAGATTAATCCAAATTAGAACATAAGGCTCATACCACTGCGTAGGTTGAGTATATGGTGTTTGTCCAGAGACCAGCTGCCCAGATTGGAAGGTTCCAGCTCATAGCCCTGAAGCATGGCCGTTCTCTTCTCCCACAGCACCAGACTAGGACATGATTCATATTCATACCCCACAGAGACTTGAAGAGAGAGAGAGAGACACAAAATGTATCAAAACAGCATTTAATTAATTAACTACATGACAGGCCAATATTAGAGATGATTAATTTACATACAATGCAAGAAGATTGGATGGGAAGTCTAGCTGCGAAACAGTGAGGGAGAATATAAATATTTATTTGAAAACTACATGCTAAATTAACATTAAACAATTCTTGAGAAACAATAAAAATTCAGCACTTAGAGACACTTATGAGGCAACCAAAAGCTATAAGTGAGCCTGCAACAATCATCACAACATTTCTCTTTCCGGCTTCGCAAAAGTAGGAATTCAGGTTCTGGGCAAGCCTTCACAAATCACCGCAGCTTGGGTGCTTTCACAACTACAAAGCACCTTGGTAAAGTGTGAACATGATTTGTTCAGACACCCTGTGGCTGGACATGACTTCAGCTTTCACTTTTCAAACAGGACTGTATGATCTGTGCTGCTGCCACAGGGTCATTACAAGATCTCTGCTTCCACAAAAACTTTCCTTCCACTTCATGAAAAGTGGATCACAACTCCATGAAACCATTAGCATAAATACATATGGATATATACCAACTAGGCAGGTGAGAATTTATAGCTGCATAGACGTGAGAGGCTGTGGGTATAGGAACCCCAAAATATAAATGAAAAAGACTAAGACGTAGAGGGTGGGAAGGTAGACAGGCTGAGAAAGCTGGGGAAAGACAAAGAGAGATTAGTGGGTGTTATAAGGAGGTCACACAAGACAGAGTGCTGTTCTCAGCGTTTTCCTCGGCTCACTGCGGCTGCTCTCTGAAACTGTGTTTTTCTGACATGGACGGTCAGCCTGAATGATCCTTGCGCCCTATGTTCACAAGGATGAGCACAAATCCTGTCTGATGTTTTAACTCTCACTGTGTTCAGTCAGCAGAGTGACCAATTAACCATGCCAGTCTAACGGATGTGTGTCCAGAATGCTGAATGGTCAACACAGCCAGCCAGGGTCCAAAATTAATACATTTTATATTTGGCAGGTGAATTTCGCAGTGTCACAAGCCAATCTGGAGGGCAGCAATTTTATAATGGAGTAGTTGGATTTGAGTTGGGATGCGGAGACTATCCATCAATAACGAACTTTACAATAGTGAAAAACATACGTTTTCTATTACATTCCTTTTCTATAATTGTTATGAAAGTCAAGCTTAAATTTTCTTAACAATAGTGATGCACCAAAAATGTAATAATAATGATGAACATTTTAGAGTTGTATATAACATTTAAACTCCAACAAAGGCTAAATATTCAGCAATGAACACTGAATGGCTTTCCTGAGATAAAAGCAATGTTATGTTAAACATTAATCTTTATGCAAATGATACACTGATGAAGATATTACATAAGAAAGTTTTTAATAAGTTTTACTGCTTTCTTTAACATCCCTTCTGATGTTCTGGTGTTTATTTTGTGCTATAACTAGTAGTAAAGAGGAAGAGATGATCGGTTCATGTGCACAAAACAGTCAAAATGTGCCATTCGAGAAGTGATAATTAAACATCATTGTTTCGTTCATTTATTTCAGCCTTTCAAAACTGTTTCAGATCAAATTTGAATATTCGTTTTTGGCCAAAACAGTTGAAATCATTGAAGGAAATGCAATATATTTGCTTGCTGACATTTTGGTGCATTGATTAACAGCAAGCGAGTCCATGACAAAACATCACTAAGTGAGCATGTGCTCATACATGTCAACATATGTTCACTAAAATAGATATTTGAATAAAATGTATGTTTGGAGATCAGATTTAAACCAATGATATATTTTCAACAACAAATGGGATAATAAAATGTACGGGGAAATTGTGTTGAGGCATGTGTGCTTATAACTAAGCCACGCATTCAGTCACAATCAATTGTGTGTGCTTACCCACTCCATCAGAGAGTCCATAGACACGCTGTCCGTATGCATCGGTCTTGTCCCAGATAAAGGTGTAGGCGAGGTTGGGTGAGGCATGGAACCACTTTTGGAAAAGGTGGCCCTCCACAGCAACCATCAGATGGACTTTGACTAGGCTGAGGGGCACCACGGCTTGAGTCATGGTGATCTTGAGCAAGGAGCGGTAACCTGGGGTCCGGGAACTGAGGTGACAGAGCTTCAGATTGGTGCCAGGAATCTCTAGCTGCTCATGCAGAACCTGGCGGACAGATGGAGGAATGACTTTCATGTCATAGGAAAAGGGTATTTAAAAAAAGAAAGAAAAGGAAAATAAATTTATTACGAAGGTCAGAAGGTAGAAGAAGGATTAAGAAAGATGAGAGGAAGGGGAAACGCAAAAAAGGGTATAATTAGAGTGAAAATGGTTGATGAGGGATGACCTGTGAGTTTTGTCAGGTTAACAACCTGTCAGCTAATTTAATGACCACAGAGAGAGTGCTGAAGGAACATGAATAAAGTGAAAAAAGAGCAATATTTGGGACACAATTTGATGGGTAAAATGTAACTGAAGAATCCCATCAGTGCAAAATGCATTAATCAGCTAATTACAGTAATAGAGGTCCCAAGGAACCAATCACACCTGTGTCTCTGGAATAATGGACCTCTCTCCTGGTTTGGAACTGAAGAAAGAAGAAAAGGGGGAGGCCACCACCACAGGATCAGGCCTCACAAATCCACTGAGATCACAGCTTGGGATGGTGTTCTCCTCTGTCTTCAACATCAGAGTGTCCATGGCATAGAAAATGTTCCAAGGGAGCCACACCGTGCGCTCTTGACTCAGAAACGGAGCTCGCTCAAAGCGTAGGGTGAGAGAGGCTCCACCATTGGCAATGAGGTCAAATCTAATGACAAAACGAGAGAGGAAGGGGAAAAGGCAAACAGAGTGAAAAAAGTATTGTGTTATTCCCGGTTATTGATAGCGCCATTACATTCTGAATGCTTTTATCATTAAAAAAATGCAATTTCGCTGGGAGGGATAATTCATTGTTTTGATATATTGCAGTCATTTCAATGGAAAGACTAATTTATTTTGCTCTAAATGAATCCAATAAACATTTGTTCAGTTAGCATGTAGCTCTCTTAATCACTAAAATCTTATGTAAACAAGTAACTCACAAAATAAGGATTGGCAGCAAAGTGTTTCAAACGGGAAAGGGTAGTTTGTTGCTTTGATGATGGGCTTGGATGTAGGTACCAGCATTCAACAAAATCCATTCATTCCTCCACATTCAAACAAACCGGCTTTTCTAGTTATTTTCTCAATTCAATTCTTAATGGCAAACAACACTGGTTTGTACAAGTACTACACTGAACTTACGTTCCATCCTGGCGTGTGAGGGTGTAACCGTACTGGGGGTACTTCACAAATGACACGTTAACTCCCACCAGCGGGGTTCCATCTGTGGTCACCACCTGACCTCTGATCAGTGATGCCAGACTGGAGAACACAGAGCAAATAAGAAGACATCAGCCGCTCTATTACCAATAAATCCAGGGATATCAACAACAACAACAACAACAACAAAAGAACCTGCTGTAATAAAAAATACCATCCATTTCTCATTAGGCAACTCATCTGTCAGTTTTTCCAAGAAATATATAGGCGAAAGAGGCAGGAAGATGTAGCACCACTAACAAAAATCAATACAGTTCCTCAATAGCTCAGGATTACGAAATAACGCAATAAATGTATAAGCACTCAATGTTCTCTCAACAGATATGACGTAAATTGTGTGCACTTTGGTGGATATTTCATTTTCTCCTACCATACAATGTAGGAGACATGACATCTACCCACTTACCAACCATGCAGTTACCTTGCATTAAAGGGATTGTCTGCAGGGATTATATGCGTGCTGTCCCGGCCCACTAACATCTTGACACGGTCATAGAAGGAACGGACTTTTTGCTCAGGGTGCTGGCCCTGCTGGATGACCTGTAAGGGATCCCTAGACCCTCTACAAAGTGGACTGTTTTGGCAAGGGCTTTGGATACAGCAGTCTGGATCCATACAGTCAGTCAGACCATCTAAAAGAAACAAAATAGCAGTGTGATGAGTAATGTCGTATTACAATGGTTTACAATCAATCAGAGCTGCCTAAGGCTGCGAAAGATTTCTCTCTTCATCTCCTTCTCTGTTGGAAAAATAAAAAAAATCCTCGTCTGTTGAACAAGAGGCCATTTCATCAAAGTGTTCTAGTACGTTTTGAACACAAAAATGTTGGATTTGAATTTTACCTCTGTCCCAGTTTTCATTTAGCAAAGAGTTAAAAAAAGAAGCTTTCTTCTTTCCCTCACCTTTAGGCTTTGAATTAAATTACTTACTGCAGAACATCTGAGGTCCTTTTTGTAATTCCTTGTTTCAGATGAAAGCCAACAGTCCAGCTCTATTTATTTTCTGAGTATAGTCATCATAATTCAAAGGTTAGCTTATTCCTATGAAATTTATAAGAATTGTGAACGGATATATATATATATACACAGACAGAGAGAAAGTTGCCATATTTGGTTAGAATTGCACATTTACCTACAAAACCTCAAACAAGTATACACAACCACTCTCACCAGAGCATGAAATTAAATACATTAAAGCCTTGGTGTGTAATTTGTTTTATGTTAAAAAAGTATCCTATGGCATCTTAATTTGTTGAGACAACTATAAGTAAGCCATTCATAGGATGACTTCCTCAAAGTGTAAACACTCTGGTGCTATTAAACTCTGTCTGACAGCAACTTCTTGCTCAATTAATGGTGTGAGGTTAGGTTGATACAACCCGTTTGTAGGAACAATGGCTGTATGTCTGTATGGCAATGTTTTTGCGCAATTCCATTTGAATTCATGTAAATACACAGAAATTACACATGTCAGCATTTGGCTTTTCTGATTACATACAGTGTTTGACACAAAGTTCCCAGAGAGTAAATGAATGCTCTCTCACCTCCTTCATTGTCTTTGTTGTCTGCACATGAAGTCTCCATGGCGACACTGCATCCCGTGCCTCTCCATCCAGTTCTGCACTCGCAGTGCCAGCTGTTTTGACCCAGCAGACACTGTCCATTTCCATTACATCGGTTAGGACAGCCATCTGCAGGAGCCAGAGAGAGAAGGCAGATGGATTGAGAAAGGGAGAAATCCTTCATGCCAGTCATAAGAGCAGTGATATTTGATTGTGACCAAAAGTTTTGAAAAAAAGCTGGAAATAATTTCCAGGTTTTAGATTTGCTTCAAAGTTGAAATTAACTAAATACAATTGAATGAAATGAAAATTGACTGGATATATTTGTAAACAAATATTTTGTGATTTTTTGGAAACATTTTTTATAGTTTATTTTTGAAAGTTTTCATAAATTGATCTTGTCAATTAGCTTTTTGTTCTGCTGCTTATTTGATAAACCTTTAATCTGCACAGAACCAAAATTAGTAGATGATTAAAAAAAATGTTTTTTGTAAAAAAACACACATTAAACCTAACAATACACAAAGCATATTAACATGAAAACTGCAGACATAATACAGACAATCAAACCTGACTGACATAAATGAACATGAAATGCAAATCAGAATTCATATTGATAATATGAATTTAGGTTTTCAAACTTTTGGCCGTGACTCTATAGGCAGATGTGCATCAGTGCTCACACACAAACATATCTGCCTCCAATGCGCTCAATGCCTGTCGGAGGGGGTGAAGTATATGAAAAGCATTACTATTCACACCTCAAATCAGTTCAAACTCTGAGAGCGATTAAATTATCTTCGGTAGCCTCCACTGATAGATGCTGTTGTTAGGAAATGAATTTATCAGAACTCATCCATTCAGGAGGGGATATTTGTAAAAGAGCACATACACTCTCGACTGTTCATTTACAGTAGCTTATTTGATTTGTCTGGATAGAGAGCAATGCTCTCATGTAAGAATGTGGTTAGGACAGACCGGAGTCTACAGATCAGATTAGACTCGGCTCTTTAGGTCAAAGTACGGGACTGTGTGTGTGCGTGAATGAGAGAGGGAGAGAGAGAGGGAACCAAAGACTTTATAAAAAGAACATAGTGTGGGAGAAAACAGAGGTGTGGAAGTATACTAGTTTGACAGATGTTTTATAGATATAAACAGAAGTGCTTTGATAAATATATCACAGGTTTTTGGAGTGAAGTGTGGCAGGGGTGTGGGTGTTTAATGTATGCAGTTAGGGGATAAACAGTCATCCTAAAAGACAAAATAACACAATCTTGTCACAGCAATTTTGAAAAAAGTGTGGATTGACGTGAATGTTTTAAGGAAGCTCTCACTGGGAGAGCCAGAGACTGAGAAGAGAAACATAAAGAGAAATAAAAAGGCTAAGCATTATTCTCCTTTAGCCACACCAGTTCATAATTAAGCACCCTGGAGATGTGACCTGACATTTCAGAGTCATCAGGAGTTTTGTGTAAATAAAACATGTGGTCTAAAATTCTCAGCACTGCCGTGAGCATTGTCTCTTACCTCGCTGTAAAATGAAAACCATGCTGTGATCTCACACTGTGTCATCAGAAACCATTGCTGGTGCCTTGGAGTTTAATCTCCAACAGTTGACACTTCTGTTAGCCTGTCACAGTCTCACCTTATGGTAACCTTGGAAAGACTTGGAAGGAGCTAGTTTTCATAGTCAAAAGGCTATATAGTATTATTGACAGCTGAACCAGCATAGGTGACACTTCAGATGATTTGTGATGAAGGAAAATGAAATGGCTTTGATCAGAGGAGAGTGAAAACCCAGCATCCACTGGGATACATTCAGCCATTGTGACGCAAATAAATGTTGCTTTAATTAATGTAATTTTCAATGTCTGGGGTCTTTGAGATGCCACATTAACAGCCTGCTATGCATCGATTGTCACGCAATATTGAGCTGAGAGAAAAGTCACTTAGCAATGATTGCCTTTTAAATGGAGCTGCCATTTTAAGCAGCCAAATACTTATGAAACACCAGGACAGCAAAATCTATGGTGACCATTGATCTTCCTCATTGGGCAGCACTGAGTAGGGCCTCTCTTTCATGCCAAAGGCCAGTCGATTCTCAGCACACTAACTAGAATAAAGTGGGGTTTCACAAACTATTAAGCTATCTGGCTAAAGTAATGTGGGTTGACTCTATTGTAATCTACTTAAAAAGGAGCTGAGATTGCCTTGAGTTATGGGTCAGTGCACGCGGTATGAGAGAGATACGCAAAGGTGAGATGGGGAAAGAAGCACACTGCATAGCAACAGTCAGCCACTGATGGATGGAGATATGGATAGAAAGAGACAGATGGATTGGTGGAATGGAGAAAAACTGCAAAAGGAAAGAAAGATGGAAGGAAGGAAGGAAGGAAAGGAGGAAGGGTATTTAAAGTAAGTAATGAAGGTAAGAAGGAAGGAAGGAGAAATAAATGTCTTAAAAGATGGGATATTGAGGGGTAGAAAGAATGTGTGGAAGAAAAATTTAGTCCTCCACCTAAACCGGCAGCCGTCCACTGGCCTGCAGCCCTCTCGCCTTTAAAGGTCATAAAATAAAGGTTAGATTCATAAATCCTCCAAATTCGCCTGAGGAAGAGACAGATAAAGTCCCACAGGGAGTGAGCATCTACTGTATTAAACGCCCTCTGTATGGGTTTTCCTCACCTATACTGTTCAATGTACTACTACAAAGTCAAATAACATCCTCAACTTCAACATAGGCATAGTGCAGAGGCGAACAATTTCACTCGAAAAGTTTCTGAACTTAAGCAGAGAGGAGATGATGTCCTGTGCAGACTAATGAAGTTCTTACTGAGGTGTTTGTGCAGATGTGCAGTTGGGAAGCTGGGATGCATTTGTCTTGTATGCCTCTTTACCCAGGGGTGGGTGTGGATTCCACTCATTAGCCAATCATGCATTTGATCAAGTGCAACTCACATCCACTAAGGATACTCCAGCATACAAAGTCAATGCCTCCAGTGGCCATTCATCTGCAGTCATTTCGGCCAATTAGAGATCCACAAGTAAATTGCGTAACTATTGTCACTAGTTCTTGTTTGAGGCTCACTCCTGTCTACAGATGCATGAGCATTCAGGGGATCACTGTGGACCCTGTAGTTAAACTCCTCATTATCCCGCTATCCCTGCAAACACACATAGTCCTCCTTTCTCAGGAAAGCACACAAATTCCTATCCCTCCATTAGTATTCATCTTATGTGGGACTGATACAAAGGTGCTGATACAAAGTCATTACCATCCCTCCTTTGGTCCTGCACCCTGTGTTCTGAAATATGTGGAGTAAAAACGTTGCTTGCTGCTCCTGACCCACTCTGCACCAACGACTCAAGAAATTTCACATTTACCGTAGGATCCAATCCCTCCCGATCTCTTTACTTGCAATATCTGCATCCCTCGGGTACTAAAAAATCTGTGTGATCTTTGTCTCCACTCTGTAGTTTCCTCTGTAATTTAGCTTTTTTTGTCTGAGGTGTACTTGATGGAACTAGAGACTAGGATGACTTGCCTTCTGCATCTCTATTCTGTGCAAAAATAAAGCTAGACTCAAACAGACTGCAAAGAGCTGGTGTGGACCGGTGAGCACTACTCTATCTCCAGTTGAAACTGCAGTGTACTTAAAAGCATGCATTCCTCTTATGCTTAGAGTCATGCAGTTGGCCCAGCCTTTAACTCTGCTCTTTTAAGAATTGAAGGGAATGAAAGGGGTGTACTGTAGTGGTTACAGCTCAAGTTTATTAACTGGAGTTTGCCAGTGCCAACCACCACAAGAAGCCATCACTATTGTGTTCTTGACCAAGGCACTTAACCTCATGTTGCTCCAAGGAGACTGATCCTTAAATAAGTTTATGAAAAATTATGAAGAAATTCATAGATGCAGAAAATAATTCAAGCTATAAAAAATACATAATTTTTTTCACAGGACAGTGTGGTCCTGCTGTGCATAGGATTCTTGCACTACGGTGATAAAGCTTAGTTCTCAAGGGAGTGATAGAGTTAACTTGAAATGTCATAAAACTCTATTGGTTCTTTTCAGTTAGATATTTAAAAACGTGCTACAAAAACTTTAACATTCATGAGCCAAACCATGTTGGCATGTTTCGTAAAATTTCTTTGTTTTGGTTTGGTGTAATGGAGATGAGCAAATAGGAGCTGTTCAAGTAAACCTCACTTTCCCGAATTCAAGAGGCACCCGCTGGTTCTGAGTGGAACCAGTTGCATTGGCATTGAGATTTAATATTAAATCATAAATTGTGCTTTGACTCAAGCAACAAGACACTTAACCCCACGTTATTCAAGAAGGACTTTCTATGTAATAAGTGGACTGTAAGTTCTGATCAACATTTATAAATATTAGTAATAAATGTAACATGGACAATCTAATATATAGTATTATCCCAAGTTCTTAAGGACTGACAAGTCATTGTTCTTTCAAAGTGGATCAGTCAGATTAGACACTTTCGTAGCTCAGTTAATGCTGTTGGAGAGGGTCATTTCAAAAGCAACAAGGTGCAAAACAGATGATTAGAGCTAAACTATTATCAGCTGACAACAAGAATATAAACATACACGCTGAAGAACACAGACTAGCACTATGAACCTACTCGACACAACATTCTACTCCACCACGGCTACTCTACAAACAGAAGCACACAGTTGCTATGCAGCCAAGCTATCAGAGACAGAGGGGTTGCTCACAACCAGACTAAAGTGCAGCTAGCACTAGTCACAGTACGACGAGGTACAATACCTTCAATACTCCCATCCCAAAAGTCTGCATCAGAGAGGACATTCAGAGAGAACAAAAATGCATCATATCAAGAACAAATGAAAACATGTGTTTGCTGCATTTGAATCAATTACACAGAAGAGTTATAAGAAAATAAAATGGAAACTGAAGGTGGAAGCACAAGGCTTTTTTAGCCTACAGAAAGTGTTTGGTGACGATAAACAGACTTCCTGTCGTGCTGTACAATGGGGAGAAGGATTAAAGGCAGAGCACTTTCAATCTTTGTCATATCATCTTTGGAGTGACAGACAAACATGCACACACATCCCCACAGATGATGATAGAAAGGAAAACTCTGGCTTTTGAGTCTATTTTTGACAGAGAGAAGACAAGGCAAAAAGAGGTGTGACTTATCAAGGTGAAGATGCCTCTACCTTTCATCAGCCACTGCTATTCCGCAAGGACTGTTCATTACCCAGCAGTCCACTCATCTGCCTCTACTGTGTGAGGCATGATCAAACATGACTAAACCTGTTCTAAGTCCAACACCAGACAGAGGAACAGTCTCCTTGTTCTTGCGATGACTGTCACTGGTGTCTGTGGTTTTCACAAGACTGTAGGGCAGGGGTGTTTGACCCAGCTCCTGAAGGGTCATGTTCCTAAAGAGTTTTAGACAATCCCTGCCATAGTACATCCTATTGTTTCATTTTTTTGTTTTGTCTAGATGGGTGCTCACAAACACCTGGTTTTGTGGCCACACTTTGCAAACTAAAGTCTGTCTCGGTTTATGTCCCCAAAGAGTAGATTCTAAGAAGGACCACAAGCATTTTGAGCAGCATTTGAGACAGGACTTTAATATTAAAGGTTTTAGAGTGATGTACTGTATACCCCATCCTGATGGATCAGTCAAGGATGATAACTAGAACCACCAATATAATCTTTTCCTACTAAAGTTCTCTTAAATCCCTGAGCTGTGTGCAAATAGGTCATGTTCCTGGATCATCCTGTGTTGGTCATGGTGAAGACATTTCACAAACCACATTCTATGCCCAAAATGAGAGAGCAATGAAAACACTTTTCTAGATCCTAACTGCAGTTCTAACCCCTTTTTCTGAAATGTAACGGGTTGTTAAGAATGTTGCCCCAGGACCAACGATGAAAATCCAAATTCAGGAGCCTCTTTTGTTCAGCTTCAACCACAGAGAAAAGGAGGAACTCTATATAACATTAATGAGAACAGTATAGGCAGAGCAAATCGTGCAGTGCTGTGGCATCTGTTATAACGGTGAGTGAAGGGAGCAGGAAAAGATAAGTGCCTGGATCAGGGGTGGGCGTATGCCTACCGATGGTGCAGTGTTCTCCATTCCAGCCCTGCTCACACTCGCACTTCCCATCCTTACAGGTGCCGTGCTTCACGCAGAGTGGGTTACACACACGCTGGTCACAAGCTGCACCCGTCCAGCCCTCCTCGCAGCGGCACGAGCCACCCATGCATACGCCGTGTGTCCCACAGTCAACCGAGCACACCTCTGAACAATGGTAGAACAATATTGCCACAAATTACATATCATACATTAGAAATCAGGAATAATGAAATAAAAGGTTATGCTAAAACAGTTGTATTACAGAGATACAATCAAACATGCAAACTTACCAACAGAACAATCAGGGCCCATCCAATTGGGGTCACAGCTGCAGACGCCTGTGTCTGGAATAAAAGCACCATGACCATGGCACTGATCTGGGCATTGTGCTCTGGGCAGCTCACAGCTGGGTCCACCCCAGCCTGGTTTACAGTGGCACTCTCCGTTCACACAGATACCATTATTTGAGCAGGTTGAATCCAAGCAGTCAACTGCATACAACATGTGAGAGTCACGAGTGAGGATTCATCTGTCATAAACATTAAAGACTCTGTGATATTGCTTTATAAACTCAGTTTTCTCTCCAATGTTGACACAATTTCTATCCAAAAAAGGACATTGGGGCAGCACACATGGAAGGGCATGTCCCTGTTTTTTTAAAGGCCAGGCCTTTAGTTTGTCTCACAACCATGACCATGAATTTGCTCATTTTTATTTTTAGTCAAAAGTGGTATATTAGACCATTTTAGTTACTTCATCAAAAAGTCTTACTGTATATCTTTAGATGCTGAGAACATAAACATACAAAAACAATGAAATACAAACAGGCTTGGAAGGATTTTGCAGAAAGCATCCACAACTACAACTTTCATCTAAGCATGAGAAATCAATATACCACACCCTAAGTGTGAGAATGGCAGTTTCCTGTCTAGAGACTTTCACACTCACCTCTCAAACCCTCTCTGTCACTGTCTCAGCATCTCTGTCTGTCTTCCTTCCTCTCCCTTCCTCTTTTTTTTTTGACTTTGACCCTGTCTCTCGCATGTTTCATCCGGGGTGCCTCAAAAAATTGATATCGACTGCTGAGAGAAAGAGATCTGGCCATGAAAAGTGCGAGAAAGCCATTTGACAAATTACCCGGCCCTGTGGTGCCCTGCGTGACAACCCTATCTCAGCCCCCCTCGGCTGACAGAAGTGCCGCTCTTTCCCCTCACACACATAAAGACATTCATGCCAAATGTTTATGCTGCAGAAACTGCACATCACGGCTATCGATTTCTATGTCACCGGCACTTCAGGTAAATTGTTTGAGTGACTCTGCTGTGATGAATATCTGATTTGAAAAATCTTAGAACGGCAGGAAAAAATGAAAGGAGAAAAAGTGCTGACCTTGTGATCTGCAACACCTCAAGCTCTCTCTTTTACACACACATTTGTTTTTTTGCCATGGTGGGAACTTTCTATTGATATTCTATTGTTTCCTTTTTTTGTTGTTGCTTATATTGTTTTATTTCTTCTTATCTTATATTGCACAAACTTGCACAAATATTTTGCATTTTTAGATTTTAATTTAGATATTATAAATATGTTAAGAATTTGTTCTTGGCAGTAATTAATGTCTTTATGAGGACATTTGCACTGCAAAATGCACACAAACCCTGACTGATACACATCTAAAGGAATTACTGCCAAAACGAATACAAAACAATTACAAATTTTACTTGGTGCTTGACTATGCTTTTATTTTATTGACAAGAGTGATTAAATATTTCCTTTGGTGTTACAAAGGATTGGAATGACATGAGTGTGTTTAAAAAGTCACAGTGAGTAAACAGTGATTTTTCAGTTTTAGATTAACTATTCATTTAAACATCTTCAATCCCTTTCTAAACATTTTAATATGGGACTTGATGCCAGATTTTCAAAAATGAATTAGAGATTTGGAGAATGAGAGTTAGACAGAATTAATATGAAAGGCTTTTGTTGTTTTGTTTGTTTGTTTAGCTGTCATTGCTGTCTCTCTGTAATAAGCACTTTCTGTAACTCTGCTTTCCATCAACCTATT
Organism: Rhodeus uyekii; assembly: GCA_037043235.1. Classification (NCBI taxonomy): domain Eukaryota; kingdom Metazoa; phylum Chordata; class Actinopteri; order Cypriniformes; family Acheilognathidae; genus Rhodeus; species Rhodeus uyekii. The sequence goes on from JAWRVZ010000008.1 coordinate 9,109,374, forward strand.
TCTATGTTTGTTAGCTGTTTTCATCCCAGTCCTCTTATACCTCATCTTTATTCTTTTGTATATGCCTTATTCTCGTTTTGTCTTCTCTCTTATTGCCATTCACTGTCTTACCCAAGGGCCACTGAACTTTACAGAACACAAAAAATGAATCAAGACCAAAGCTATTGTTCTCAACACCTAGATCAATATATTTTCCAGCCTTTACTCATATCTGAGATGTGATTTTTCCCATTAGGTCCTACCAAAGAATCTAGGGAAACAGCCTAGATTTGACTGCTTAAATATGTGAGAATGTGTTTCCACTTTGGAAGTAGCCACATGGATAGAAAACAGCTATTACAGCCAGACAGGGTATTATTATTGAAGTTTTCTATAAGGATAGTTCACCCAAAAATTATTTACTCACCCTCAAATTCTTCAAACAAGGTTAGGAACAACTTGAGGGTGAGTAAATTATGAAATAATTTACATTTTTGTGTAAACTACCCTTACAGAAAACTACATTATCATCACACGCACGCACGCACACAAACACACTTACCCTCAGCACAATTATCTCCTTTATAGCCCAGAGTACACACACATGTGCCCTCTGTGCACGTGCCATGACCACCACACTGGGGGTCGATGCACTGGCTGATGGGAACATCACATTCTGGACCCTTCCATCCGCTATAGCAGATACACGATCCCTTGTCATACTGACCATTTCCACTGCAAAGGACCGGGCATGCCGCTTGAAGAAGGAAAAAGAAAGAGAAAAAGGAATGATTTGATATGAGTGACATCTGATGTTTCCTTATTCATTTCCTTTCTTTTTTTGCAATGTTTCGTTTCTAAAGACTGCTGAATATCACAAGAGACAAATAAGATAGCACATGGGGAGCGATTTTTACAAAGAACAAAGTTTAAAGATCTGCCTCTGAATGGTGTAATATAAGGAATGAAAACACGAGAGGACACAATCCACATCTGATAACTTCACACTGTGGACATTTGATGTAAAACAATGAATCAAACTTTAGGCACCAAATTTCAAAAAGACCATAGTACATGTCATAAAAAAATAATTATACCCTGTGAATGTCCAAAAACATTGTAATACCATAGTGCATATTCTATAAACATAATACAAACCATTGTGCAAATAATTATAATAATACAAAAGTGCATGTCCTAAAAACCCAATAAAGCTATGGTGCATGGTGGCCCAACCATGGTACTTCAACAGGTTCTACATTTCACACCCTATAATAACAAAATGTGTCTGAATCTGAATGTGAATATTATTGATTTTAGACTACATTTCTTACTAGCACCCCCACTAACCCCGATGAAAGATGTCCAGGAAGCAGCCAGCAGTCTAAAAAGAGTTCCTAAGATGATTTCCATAATGAGAGAGTCTCAAGGCTCTGTGCATTGTTAAAATTCATGTGAACAAACACACAGACAGACAAACACACACACACAGAGGGTCAGCACTGGTGCTGGGAGTGGACAGCTGTGATAGGTTGGAGAAAACTGTAATGAAAGAAAATGTAATTTTACATTGTGGTAACAAAACTATTAATCATGAGCTTCCCAGGTGAGCAATGGAAGATATTGGGCTGTATGAACTGCCATTCATCATCCTTATGCCTTGGAAAGAGAGAGAGAGAGAGATATAGAGGAGAAAAGAGAAAGAGAAAGAGAAAAAGAAAGAGAAAGAAACCTCCACCAACACATAGATCTTAGTTTCTGAGTTACACAACTAAAGTGTGTCCTTATCAGGAAAATATACAAATACAGTGAACGTATTTTCAGTCATAGTAGGCTAATGAGTTCAATGTGGGGGCACAAACACACGCACAGACGCGCGCACACACACACACACACATACATTTACCCAGCTATCTAAACGGAGACTTCCCATTGACATTTGTTTTTAGCTAATTATAATTACTACAGACTAACTCTTACCTCTTAAATTTTTGGTAGATCTTTGAATAAAGATATTATTTAGTCTATTTCGGAACTTATGATGGTCAAAATAAATTAATAAATATAATAAATAATTATTTCATCAAATTGGTCCCAAAACGTTTAGCTAAGTTAGAAAAACACACATCTGGACTCTTGGGCTAGACCCAAAGCTGTTGAGTGTCTAGAGCCATTGGGAACGATGAGATTAACACACATCTTTGATGTGTTCAGCTCTTTTAGTCCCACTGCTCCTGCAATACTGACAACAATTCAGTGCCGTTCCCCATCCAATGTGCTCTTCTTTTCTTTATGTCTTTCTGGACCTTAATATGCATGGTTTTTGTTATTATTTGCAACTTTTACTATTTTATTGACAGAAAACGTAAAGAGATGACAAGAAATCATGGTTGAAAGATTGATGAGGATGTGAACGGCACTGAGAACCACAATCTCCCGTATGAGCACTTCAGCACGGTAGGTCTCGAAGTGCAAGTGCAAACCACAAGTCACCAAAAAATGAAAAGTTGTCATTATTTACTCATCCTAATGTTGTTGACTCTTTTCACTCAAATACTGGTGAGTTTTTGAAGAATTTCACAATAACTCTTATCAAGGTCTGGGGCTGTCAAACACCAAAATGAAAAAAATAATAATAATACGCACCACAAAAGTATCATAGGAATGGTCCATGCAATTCAACACAACTGTTTTCCAGAAAGTCATATGAGTTTGGAATGAAATGAGGGTTAGTAAAAGATGACAAAATGGCTCACTCGCCCCCTTTTTTCATGAGTGACAGGGGAGTAATAGTTCACTTCTCTCTCATTCGCTTTGTCACTTTTTTTCTCTCTCTCATGCTCTCTCTCTTGCTGTATGACGAGTTCAGGGTGTAATTGGAGTATTTCTTACCTTTCGAGCAGTCCATGCCATGGAACCCTGGGAAACAGTGACATACTCCTGACACACACTCCCCGTTACCATGACAGTTGCGGGGACACTCTTGCACAGAGTCTGTGAAAAGAATGAAACCTTTCTATAAAAAGGCCACTTTGATGGTAATGACAGCTGTAACCACCACATCCAACTCTCATCTTGTCTTTTCCTCCACTGCATCGTTCCTCTTTCTGTCACAGACATTTTTCTGTCCTTCTTTTGCTCCAGTTGTGAGTGGCGGTCTCTGGTCATTATTGATACAACCCATTCAAACGTCACACACCATTTCATTAGCCATGAGTAATATCGTAGCAATGAAAGTAGGCCATATCACAGTAGATTAGTGCAAGGTTAATTGGTGAGACACCACTTATTCGCAGAATTCATGCATGTGAATATTCATAGAACAGAGCCACAAGGTGCTTATCTCATTTCAAGTGGATGATGATATATATTAAATTGTTTAACATTAATAGATTGACATTATTTAATTTTTTTCCTTTTGCTGGATGGCAAGGAAGCATTCATCTATAATTTTATATAATTCATTCTGAATATCTCCGAATATCTATCTTCAGGTAATTTAGTTTTCTCATTTATTAATTAGTTTTTCACTTTACTCTCTTTTTCTTTGCCCTTAATTTACTTATTTTAGATTTCATTCAAAATTTGTATGGTTACTTTCTAAGAAATAAACTACCATTCGAAAGACTGTGTAAGTTTTTCAAAAGAATTGTTATAGTCTAATAAGACTGCATTTATTTGAACAGTTATAGTGAAATATTATTACACTTTAAATTAACTGTGTTCGATTTTAATATATTTAAACTCCTGTGATGATTTATCTGATTTTGTATCATCATCACATCAGTGTCATATGATCCAATCATTCTAATAATATAATATTCTTGATGATTTTTGTGGAAACCGTAATAAAAAATAAATAAAAAAATCAGGATTTTTTGATGAATCGAAAATTTAATTTTCAATTTAAAAAATAATAAATTTTTAATTAATTTTAAAGATAATAAAAGTCTTTAAATTACTTTTGATCAATTCAGTGTGTCCTTGCTAAATAAATATGCTAATTTCTTACAAAAACACTTTGAATGGTACTCAAAGTTATCTTATATATCTTTATGAACATATATGCCTGTTATAAAACATTTTTTAAACTGAATATTTGATGAATAACTTTCATTGCTTGCTCTGCATCTATTCTATACATTTATTCTAATCTATTCTATCTTCTTGTTCCATATTAACATATCACATTTGAGTGATATAGCGAGTGTTTGAGGAAGCAGTTTAACCAGTGTATGAGTAACTGACCCAGAACAGCTGTGCTAAAGGAGACAGATTCCTTCTCCTTGCCGTCATTGTAGAAAGCCAGGTGCCACGTGCCGGGGTCCAGATACTGCACAAACACGGCCTCGTTCAGAACCACCGTCTGAATACTGCGTCTTTCGCGGGGCGATTCCACTACGCTCCATTTCTCCTTACCATCCAAACGCTCCATATAGTCATACTGCAGAGAGGGAAAAGCAAAACGAGAGGGGATGTTTTTATTTTGCGTGATCTCAAGTGGTTTGACAGTATTCATACATATCAAACAGTGAAATACTTTGAAGTTGAGGTCTAGGAAGGATTTTATCTAACACCTGCTGACTTCTAAAATGTATTTACAATGACTGATTGATCCGCTTTTGTGATGAAAGGGTTTTTTTTCCCCCTGAAAGAACATCACAGAGTGGACTCTCTGTAAATAGAGAAGGAATAAACACCTGTGCATGGGACGGTGGCAGCCCTTTGCGAATGTAAACCCCAAACAGTGCATCTTTGCCCAAGGAGATGTTGAACTTGAGGAACTGAGGCTGGCTGAGGTGCATCAGGGATCTCCAGAACACCCCGGGCGGCACCTCCTGGGTCACACGCCTGCCCACCTCCAGGCTTCCCGTATCTATGCTGCTGTTGCGTGCGGCCCAGGGCCCTGAGACAGAAAGGAAGGAATAAAAAAAGAATCAATCTCTCAGCTCTGTTGCAACTGCCCCTTGTTTATGGATTCAGAGGCAGTTGCTTTGAAAACAGAAAACAAAGAGAAAATGCACTTATCTGATGGAAACTGAAAAAAGACAAATGCTGCTTCCCGAAGTCTTTTTGTCCATAACCTAACTGTATCCATCCAAATAAAGCCATGGAAAGTAAGAGAGAGAGAGTGGGAGGTTCTATGTTCAATATCTGAGTGTGCTTTTATTTAAACACAGCTCATAGAAAAACAGAGGGATAATGATGAAAAGTTAATAATAATAAAGTTGAAAAGTTAATGACCTCTTGTAAGAAGCTGGGCTTTATACTGTAATGAAATAGTATCTTCAATGGAAGACATGTACGATGGAAATTGATTCCCCCCCCCCCCCCCCACCCCACCCCACCCCACCTTTCACCCTTCATACCTCTGGAATTTACTGGATTATGAAAAGGTGTCATGTACTACCAAATATCAACATTTTCTGGTCAGGAAGATTTTTTTTCTCTTAAGACTCCATTTATTTGATCAAAAACACAGTCAAACAGTAATACTGTGAAATATTATTATTTTTTAATATTTTAATATACTTTAAACTGAATTTTCAGCAATCAGTATTCCAGTCTTCAGTCTATCACATGATCCTTCAGAAGTGGTTGTTGAGTTAGGTTTTTTGTGTTCTTAGGGTGCTTTGAGGAGTCTTTTTTGTAAAAGTGAAATCGGAATCAGTTGATGTTTCACTTATCCCCTACTTCACTTTCTCTCCCCCTCTCTTTCTGTCTCTGGTGTTTGTGGACTTTCAGGCTGATGGAGAGATCTGCTCAATAGTGAGAGTTCGCGTATCCTCCACCCTCAGGCTTTGGCTCATACTGCATGTCAACACCACCATCCTGTTTACCAACATAATCACACAAGCTGTTATCCACTTTTCATTTAATGGAAAATCCATGGTTGTTCTCTCCCTCTCTGTCTCTTTCTCTCTATCTTTTATTCTCTCTATCTCTTGCTCGTAGCTAGCGGCAATGGCCGAGTGTAAATGGAGGTTGCATGCAACAGATTCCCTCTGTCCCTATGGTTGTGATGTTCACACACACACACACACACACACACACACACACACACACACACACACACGAAAAACAGCTCCCCTGTAATCAGGTCAGATCTACACTGGAGACCATAGCCCTGACAGAGAAAACCTGTGAAAAATGGTGAGGAAATAAAGAACAATGAAAACACAATCAGGACGGAGCACCCGCAACAGGAGATGAAATAGCCCCCCTCATTAATACAGAAAGAGCATGGATAAAGGAGAAATGAAACTAAAGAAAAATACAGAGCGAGAGAGGGGGGCCAGACGAGAATTTCCTAGGGGAAGGAGTGATCAGTCTGCAACTGTGGCTGAAGCAATAGCCCAGCTTTATTTCATGACAAAATACAATAGATCTGTTCTAAAACAGTTCTCACTGACTACATAGGCCGTCTAAAGTAACATCTGACTGGAACAGAACGGCATAAATGACAGGTTTATACACATCTCTAATTAATGACATACATGCATATTATTTATTACTGATAATTTATTTAGCTAGATATATTTTTTTGTAGTATTCAATAAAATATACGTATTTCATGAAATATATTTCACCTGTCATTTTGGATTTATTTCACTGTGTTGGGATTGATTCCTTAGAATTGATACAATTTTTTTCTATTTAATTTTAATGAATAATTTAATCCATAATGTACACTAGCAGAGTTTGTATTTTAAATAAAGGCTATTATTTTGAATTTACAACTCATCAAATAATCCATCAAAGTCATCACAGGAATAAATTACACTGTAAAATACATTAAAATATAAAACTGTAATTTTAAACTGCAATAGTATTTTATATTTAAAATGTATATATTTATATAATATATCACAATATTACAGTTTTTGGTCAGATGACACAGCCTTGGTAGGCATACAGACTAAAACATAAAATAAATAAAAAACTGTCCCCACACTTATGAATGTTAGAGTACATATTCTATTCTTTAACTTTTTTAAATCTAGCCTTTTTTATTTAAGTATGGAACCCCCTCAGAAAAACAAGAAAATCTATAATTACTGTGTTTATGGAAAGAAATCTAATGTAAAAAGAATGTAATGAGATTTGTAATGAACTGGAAGACACAAAAACGTGTACCAAAAATAGTTCCCCATGGAGGCAGCCTAGTAGGTTTTGAATCAGAGCTAACATAGAGATAGAGGGCATCTGAAACTGAGTGTCTAAGCACAGCATCAAGTACCGTAACAGAATCCAGCCGAGCGCAGAGAGGCCAATCATAAGCTAATGTAGCCAGCAGGCGGGAGCACACACAAATCATTTCACAGATCAGACCAGAGCATCAAATCATCCCACAGAAGCTCTGATACGAGCATCTCAACACAATATTCCAGACAATGAGGTAGGATAACAGCTATACACAAAGACGCAGTGGAGGATGAGGCAGAATAAAATCAACAACAACAACCACCAGACACGACAAAACAACAAAACATATTATACATTGCACTACTGGTATAACGAGCAACCAGAAACATCTGCTTGATAGCATTGTCTGTGTATGTATGATTAATGAAATCTCACTGTTATATGTGGAATACATTATGTTTGTATGTGAGAAAAAGCAACATGGAGAGAGCGAGAGAAAAATCATATCTGTATGGATGGAATTGACATGCTGAGGAGGTGAGATTGAAGCACTTGAGGTGAAGAGCCGTTTCAAAGCTCACAAACTCACTCCGTTACCCTCACACAACAAAAACACAGCAAACCATCACGCCACATAATCTATATGCAATCAGAGTTAGTTGTGTTTATATAACACTGAGGAGAGAAGAAAGGTTCAAATTAGACAGTGTAACTATGTTTTGACTGTTTCAAATACCGGTGAGCTACTTACATCGGAAGCTGCATTCTAAGACCTGGAGCACACTATAGAGTAAAGCTAATGCAACTGTATTATCATGAACAAATTGCACCAAACATGCAAATACTGGGGAAAACATGCAAATATAGGGCTGCTCACTAGGTTTTGTAAAAGAGCATGTGTTTGTGAGTGTGTTTTCTAGCCACTGCTTGCTGTAAAGACCCTAAAAAAAGGGTGTGTTGTCCTTCATACAGAGGTGATGCTGTGTATTCTAGGACACTTCCTGTGAATCTGTGAGCGTGTGAGGACAAGACAGAGACAGCCAGAGAGAGCAGGGGAAAAGAGATGGGTGCAAGCCAATGGATTGTTGTGTATGTGGGTGTATAAGAGTATCTGATTGTCAATGCTAATCAACTTTAATTGAAAGTTTGATTGCGAGAAAAAAATCAGAGTTATCAGTAGGTTATGAGGAGGTGCTAATTATGTGGGGTTATGCTGGCTGTGATGTTCAGAAATGCATAACACCTACCATACTTCTCTTCATACTATAAGTTCTGCAGTATACTGTGTTATGCATAATACCTGGGAAAAGACCAATGCAATAATTGACTTGTTCTTCGGTTTCCAAAATGTGCTCAAACTTATTTTATTTTTGTCATATGATGCTGTAATATGATTTTAATAGTTTAATGTTAATGATGTTTAAATGTTTTAATGTTAAAATACATTATTTTTCACCCTGTACATTATTGCAGCTCCTAAACTCCCTGTCTGTCTGAAAGTAATGATTTCTACAAAGCTCCTCCTTTCGACTGCCTTGATTGGCTAGCTGACCCAACGCGCTGCAGACTCTGAAGCCCGTGACAGAAATGTAACACCCTTTAACATAATCGCAAGCTTCAGCTTCCAATGCTTCTAAAACATTTGTAAACACAGTTAAAATATTGTTGGTTTAAGCAAATCAGGTTACTTCAAATTCTGAAAATGCTGTTATCAAGTCGATTAACATCCAATTTCACAAAGGCAAACATATCGGTTTTGCTGTCATATGCAAACACACAGCATTTCCATGACATGCGACAACACTACAATTCACTGAAGCCATTCTCTTTCCATCATGCTAATATTTCACATTGTGATGCAAGTAATATGTGATGCAAGTAATATCTGGAATTTAGGTGTTTTAGGCAGGTCTAGACGATGGCTCTCTGTAATATATATTTTTTAGGGCTCTTCACACTTGAAATAACTGTGAACCCTCGGTCACTCTAAACCCCGGGTAAACATAATCCTTGGTTTTCTTGTTTTACAGGATTAACAATAAATCCTGGGTGTTCATAAGATGACATTTCACATTGTACATTCAGTAAGACCTCTATGAAACTAATTATGAAATCTCTATGTATTTTCATGTATATAATGAATGAAAAATAATAACTGACTTCCACAGCAATCTATGACTTCATTTCAGCCATCACCCTCACTGCTTCTATCCTCCTTGCTCTCCAACAAGGGCTTAAACCAGTAGAGAATTGTAAATGGTCATGGGTTTGATTCCCAGGGAAAGCAAGAATAGAACGTCAGTGTTCCTTGAATGCAATGTAAGTCGCTTTGGATAAAAGCGTCTGCCAAATGCATAAATGTAAACTTCTTCCTTTCTTACCATGACCTGATTTTCTGATGCACTGCCAGCTATCACTATCATTAATACTTTCTGTAAAAGGTACAGCTTTTCCTCCCTGTATCCTATACAACTTACTAAGATCAACTTAAGACACAGGAAAAAAGGCTATTATACTACCTGCTACACAGAAAACATGTATCCCATAATAGGACTTGGTCAAGAATGTATAACATATAGATTTTTTGGTCTTTCAGTTATTGGTTTTATAAAATGCGCATAAAAAACCCCCAAAAACTTAAGCAAACACATTTGGATATACAATGATATATTGATACAATGATATATATATATATATATATATATATATATATATAAAGTGGAGTTCACTTATCTCGACCTCGGTTAACTCGCCAACCCTATTATGTCAACGTTTTTGAAGTGGAACTGCCAAATTCCCTATTTGTCTTAGCGTTTTCTTATCGGTTATGTTGATTCTTTTATGTCACCGAACCCTAATATCTCAAGGACAAAAGAGGGACAAATTCGCCACCTCACATGGTTATCTCGTGACTAATGATGGTACCTAGTTCACTGCGCATGCGCTGAGTTTGCATTGCATGTGGATAGCGGTCCATATGGTCGCTCTGTCAGTGATGCTGCGCAGCCGTAGAAGAATTCGCGGACAGTGTTGCCAACTTAGTTATTGGAGACTTTTGGAGACTTTCTGAAGTGAAAGCACATATCGTTCTTACTCTTCTCAACGAGCAGCGAGTGCTGCCATGGGTCCCACCCCCATCCCAAAGCACTCACAGACGGTAAAATCGCGCTCAGCCTCATCCGCTTCTGTGTGCACATAAAGCCCGCCTTCTCTGATTTGATTGGTTTTCTCAAATATTTTGACATTGATCGGTAACGAGCAGTTAAACACACACACCCACACACACACATCTGCTTCTGTTCTGACGTGCTCTGCTCAGCGCCGCTGCGGATTGAAGAACCCGGTTATTAAAAGAGAATTTGTTGAGACAGCACATTAGACAGGCAGAACGCAAGAAAGTATGCAATCTAGTACAGGGTGATGACCTCACGAATATGCTAATTTACGCATGAAATTTACGTCACGCTTCATCAAATAAATCGGCATATTGGCTGTTGGTTACCTCGATGTTTTTTTGCAACCCCCGAGGCCGTCGAGATAACTGGATTCCACTGTATATATATATATATATATATATATATATATATATATATATATATATATATATATGTATGTCAAAAATGAACTCACAATGGAGCCTTGACAGCATGTAACCGCATGTCTTTCTCACTTCCGTGTAGCTGAATCCTAAAATGTAATTATTATTATTTTTGCCTGAATATTATTGTTTAAATGCGTCATTTCTAAATGATGATGCACCATAGAGGGTTAAGCCAGTGTTAACGTTCTTATTTGCAAATTTGCTGCATCAGTGTCATTAATGGGACTAATGGCGCACACAAACTGTTTACATAATGGCTTTGGCATCCTCATATAACGCTCACTGTACTATCAATTTTTTCCTGAATGGACTTTCAGATAAAGTGAAGAATTAAAGAGTCTCTCTTTCACTCCTATTGATGGTTTTTCAGTCACCATTTGACAGCAGTCTCAACACAAGTGTTTTCACTATCAAAGACGTGTAAATACAAATAATGCCATTTACCGTCTGTTGCCAAGCATCTGGCATAACATGCTAACACATTGTTTCACACTTTACAGTTTTGGTGGAATTAACACAGGCTTTCATAACCCTGGATACTTCTAAATTTACCCAGGGTAAAAAGCAGGGTATAGAAAGATGATAACACAAATCTAAGTGCATTGTGACATGTTCCTTCTTGCGTAACACATACTGTTTCACACACTACTTTTGAAAAATAATCACCTTTTCAGCACCACTGGCCCACAATGCCTTGCTGCGCTAGCTAATCACATGGTTACTTGGTTTCTTGTCACACGGCTACAGAAATGAAGCTCAGAGAATAATGTCCCTTGTCGATTGTGGAAGCAGGCAGAGAAGTGTGTGTGGGCATAAATGTGTTGTCATGATGGGACCTCAGTGTGCGACAGAGAAGCAAATTACTGAACACAAATCAAAATAAATGGCTACAAGCTGGAAACAAATTGATATACAGGACAGGGAGGTTTCAGCACAACTTATTTTTTTTCTGTATCTAGTTTATAGACTTTTTTTTTCTCCTTGTGTTTTTCTGTCACAATCTCCATGTCCTCCTTATCGAAAAGAGCGTGCAGGACTGCAGCGTGCTGTGAGGCTGTGCTGCTCACCTCTGCCTCCAGAGGGCGCTGTTGCTACGTCGCTGTTGCTGGGCAGCCCGGCTCCCAAGCCGTTGTTCAGCATGGGACCAACCACAGGTTTCAGCTGCCAGTTCAGCCCCAACAGATTCATGGCTGAGAGAGAAAGAGAGCAATAGAAGGAGAGACAGAGAAAGAAAGAGTATAAGCAGTGCAGATATATGGGAAGAGAAAGGTAGCCAGAAAAGGAAAAGCTAGAGGACTTTGCAAAGGCTACTTTGTACTGCTGCTTCACAAATGATCACAGAGGACAAATGATTCGAAAGGAAACAAAATACTCAATCTAGAATGTAAAATATTGATCTTTTAAACCTAGATCAGATAGAGAGAGAGAAAGAGGCCGTAAAATTGAGTGGTTTATTTTTTCTCTGGAAAAAAAAAGATAGACAGACAGCCTAGTCATTTTTATTGATTGCCTGCCTGATTGATGTTGACTGACTGAGAAGCCATCTGTCGCTCACAGGACACTTGCATTTGATCCTCAGTCTGATATATGTCACAGTAGTGTGTGTTTGTGTAAAACTAGTCTGGGGCTCTCTCATATATCGGAAAATTTTAAAAAATGTTCTCAGACTACAGCAATCCCTCAATATGATCAAACTCCTTTTACATCAAATTTGAAAAGCCATCGTTCACAACATTTGGCATAAGCTCCACACCTTGGACATTTATTAAGTAAAGACTAAATGCTAACTATAAGAGTGCAATATTACCAGATTACCACGTTCAAAAGAACTCAATACATTTTCCCTCAGAAATAAGTGCAAAAATGCCAAAGACCAAATATAAAATTTTTGTCACCTTCGGTAAAGCACATACAGCATATACAATAAATTATAAAAGCTTTCTCAATCCAAGAAATTATAATGAATTTTAAAACTCTTCATTACACATGGCATGTTGTTGTAAACAGATGCGGGATTGTAATAATTGTCAGTTATGAAGCATTTAATATTTACCTATTCCAGGTCACACCTTTAAAGATTATAATGTTTAAAACCACATTTGATGTCATCTGTTGAACTGATGTTTTATGTACTAATGAATTGTAGTTTTTAAAGGAATAGCCATAAATTGGTATTATAACAGTTTATAATTAATTATTATTTATGAAAAATACATTGTAATATGCAGCCTTCATTGAAAGTGCCACAACGTGATTTTCTCCAAGTAGATTATAGGAACTGGCTGACAGTTCTAGTTGGATCTTTAACAAAATCATTTCAACTGTGCGTGTGCGTCTTTTCAGTCATTCAATCACTGGAGCCCTGAGGAAATGATGTAGACATGCTTCTAAAGACACAGACAGAAAGAGAAGCAGGCGGCGAGACTCGTGTCTGTAGGAATTACTCGCACCTCAACAGGTTAAAAAAGTTAACAAATGCGCAGACAGAAAACCAGCAGAATCCTGACAGCATTCAGAGCTTTCATGTCGAGCTGGCATGATTCAGCGACAATCTGAGTGACAGCTGAAAGAAAGCAGATCTCTCTCCATCTTTCCTCTTTGTATTACGCGGCTGTTGTTTCTTTTTCGTGCCTGTGGAGCTTATTTTGGTCTGTTCGCTCCGAGGCCTATGCAGTTTGTCAGCTGAATCTCTTCCCGACCCGTGTCCTTTCTAGTTCTGCCAAGAAACTTTTATCATAAGCAGAAGAGAGAGGAGCGCTTAGTCTGCTGAACTCCAGAGGTGCCGCAGGAAACACGGGAGAGAGGAAGCTCTTTGTAACACGCAATCTCTGGCTGATTGCGGGATCTTGTGCTTTATCTCTCGCTCCTGTGTGTCTGTGTCGTCTGTTCTTCACAGTGGCGGTAAAGACGGGCTGAGATTTTGCGAGATTGTGAGTCATCAGAGACGGCAGCCATCACTGCTTCAGTAGTCTGAGACACAGGAGGAGGTTCATACGGGGGTGCTGTGTTCCTCTTATGTATGACCTCCTTTGAGAATTCCTTTACTGCTTCACTCTTTTACTAACTTCCTAATCCACAGTGCAAATGTGCACACAATATTAGACTCAAGTGGATATGCTTTCTCTCTGTCCGTCTGGCGTTCCCGCTGCCTTTCTCAGTCTTTATCTCTCACTCTCTCTGCCTGTCTCACTCTATTCTTCTTTCTCAGTCTGTCTCATTCCCAACCTCAGTCTCTAATTTCTCTCTCTTCCTGTCTGACTCACTCCCCTCTTGTCTCAAACTATCTCTCCATTACTATCTCCATCTCCCAATCTCTTCTCATCACACCAAGAATTCACAAACCTCTCTCTCTCTCTCACTACCTCTTTCACTCTTTTTCTCTCTCACTCTCATTCTCTCCGTCTGCCTCAATCTTTCTGTCTGTTTCACTTTCTATCTCGCTTGCTCTGCCTTTCAAACTATCGCTTTGTCTCATTGTCTCTGGCTGTATAACCTTGCTCTCTGCCTGTCTTACACTCTACCTTGGTATCTCAATTTAGTTCAACTAAATTCCATTTCTGTCTCACTGCCACCCAACGCTCATCTCAATCTCTGCCTTTCTCATACACCTCTCTCTACCTATCTCACTGCCTACCTCACAATCTCTCTGCATGTCTCACTCTCTACCTCAGTCTGTCTCATGCTCTCTCTACCCACTTTCTCAACTTCACTATTTTCAATTTAAGTTTAAATTCGCCTCACTATCTCTGTGCCTGCCTCTCTCTTTCCTCACCCTCTCCTTAACTATGTCCATCTCTCACATTCACTCTATCATGGTATGATAAACCTCTCAATCTGCCTGTCTCGCTCTATAAAGCCCTGCTCGCACCAACAACCATTAAACTGCTGAAAGTTGCAAAGCTGCTGTGCTGTTGTTTTCTTGCCCGTGTTCCTACTCGAGTTCAGTGCTGTATCACGTCATTTCTCTTTTGTACATTACATCGCCAACTGTCCGTGTCACCAGAAATCACTAACTCCATTTGAAATCGAATATCTGGTTGCTGAAAATTGTCATCATTGTACAGGTTCTCTCTCTTTGCGTGGTTTTGATCCAGCAGGTGGAGATTTACAGGTATACTGTCTGTGTAAGTTAGTGACTCCGCCTCTCTTCCCACCTTTCCTCTGCTTGACTATCACACCTAAATCTCATCCCAGAAAATCAATTTTCTCTTCTGTCAAATTCCATCTCCCTCTCCGCCTGCGCTCAGACATAGTCCACTTCTCCTTTTCTCTCTCTATACCTCTCCCTTTCTCTCTTGGTCTCTTTCGCAGTTAAAGGAAAGCGTTGACACTCTAACTGTGTCTCTGCTGTCTCTGTCAGCTCTTTTATTTGTTTCAGACGGTCTGGAGCAAACACTGAGATAGCTTTTCTCTCCTACTCTTCTTCCGATCCTCTCTCCATGCTTTTCAATGTACTTCTTCACCTCTAAAACGTCTCCACTCCTTTGATCTTTCTCAACCCCCTGTCCTTCATTATCTCTCTCTTTATCTCTTCATCTGTCTCTCTGTTCTGATGGTGCGTGTTGAAGCGACTAAATGCTAATTTTGCAATCGATGAAATAATTAAATTAATCAGTGAACTACAAAAACTGAAAGCATTGAGAAACGGGACTCAGACAGATTAACTGCAGCTCAGACATTCTGGATTTCTGCCCTCCATGATGTGTGCGCAAATATAAGCCAAATTTATTCTGGACCAGTGGGTGGCAATATTGAGTTAAATCTTGAATGCATGAAGCGATGGGTATTCGATACAACAGCGAGGGAATGAGACCAATCTAAGGAGCGTGAGAGGAAAAGAGAAGCAAAGCTGATGGCTTGCTCGATCGTCACTGACGGTAAAATGAACGGTTGTTTTAGCACAGGATGTGATCTCCTTTTCTGTCTTTATGCAAATTGTGCACAACATTAAGCTGTCTGTCGTTTTACGCATGTGTGCAGATCAGGCTATAGATAACAGCTTTATTATCAGTCTGCTGATAAATATTCACTGAAGGTCCCAGCTTTGTGAGGAAAGTTGTATGATTACATTTTTTAAATTGATGCATAATATAGATGTGCTGATGTATAATTCACCTGTAAAAATCAATGTAAGGTGTCACTTACTTGAGAAGCTGATTCAGTGAATTTTAATCCTAACCCAGAACCCACCATAAAGTAAGTCATTCACATGTGAAAAAGTGTAAACAATTTGGTAGTATTAACATACTTCCCTTTAGTTTGAGCATGACAACCACAGAGGAACAGCTTAGCAAAAGAGATTTGTTTGGGGCAGGACTTTCTGTTGGTTCACCTTTGACAAACAGGGGGAGTGTTGCAGACAGACATACAGACAGGATAGATGGATGGATGGATGGATAGATACCTGATTAAACAGGTGGTTAGTGGATATGTTTTTAACAGGAAAATTATTTTTAATATTTATACAGTGGAATCCGGTTATGTCGACGGCCTCGGGGGTTGCAAAAAAGCATTGCGATAACCAACAGCCAATATGCCAATTTATTTGATGAATCGATCGGCATGCTATAAAAATGTACATACACTGTATATGTTTGCTAACAACAAAAGGCATATGTACACCAACTAACAGCAGAGATTTACCAGTATACAACACAAAACACCTTCGATTCTCGATACAAATTATATTATCCAACATTGCAAACACAATGATCGCTCACAGTGTAAACACAGTCACAACACAGATAAACACATTCACTCATAACACAGTCATTTCGCTCTGACACAGTTCTGAAAAGTATTGTATAGGTGGTTACTATGGCTTCTTTACAAACTCTAAAATGCTTTGTTGCTTTTTGCCTTTAACGGTCTACTTGTAGAACAAATGCTTCTATCAGTAACAACGTCTTTGTCGATGTCAATGTAATCTGGGAATTCCTGGACAGTGATGCTAACTCCTGCGCCTCCTCTTCCAAGATATCATCTGCAAGGCTGGATTTTTCCACCACTTCCGCGTGTTCTTCTGTGGCTGTGCGGCACTGTGAGAGAAGCGTCACTGGAGCACGCGATCCATGTGCAACGCAAACTCAGCGCATGCGCAGTGAACTAGGTACGATCATTAGCCACGAAATAACCATATGAAGTGCCGAATTTGTCCCTCTTTTGTGCTCGAGATATTAGGGTTCGGCGACATAAAGGAATCGACATAACCGATAAGAAAATGCTTAGACAAACAGGGAGTTTGGCGGTTCCACTTCAAAAACGTCGACATAATAGGATTGGCGAGTTAACCAAGGTCGAGATAAGTGGACTCCACTGTATATGTGTATGCATGTGTGCTGTCTTGTCTGCACAGTGGCAAATGTTTACAGCTGGAATATTCCATAATTCAAATTTGGCCTGACATGCAAACAGCCCTGCTACAAGTGACCTTGTACAGAGAGAAAGAAGATAGAGCAAAGAAAAATGGGAGAGATAATGCATCAAGGGAGCAATGGAAAGACAGAGGGCTAGAAAAACGCTATACAACAGAGAAGAAGAGAGACAGAACAAGATATGTGAAGACAGGACACTGAAATAGGTTTAAGGCTTTCCTTAAGGTACAGTTACGTGAGAGAGACCTGGAGGAAGCTCTTGGCAGTTCCTGTCTGTTTATTTGTGTGCATGAGCGGGAGACGCAGAAAAAGGGAAAGTCAGCGGACGTATATGCATATTGAAGTAGGGCTGGCAGGACGTCCCTCTATGATTCAGCCGCACCTGTCATCACCGATTAGACCTCTGTGACCACACACACACACGTATAGTCATAAGCAGGTGGCAGGTTTCTCTCTGCTAGAACGGATCCATATGCCTGTGTACTATGCTGGTGTTGGCTGAGCTGATTCTGGCCTGAGTGGAAAGTAAGTCACATGTGAGTGGACGGCCAGGTCCAGCCTCACCCCAAGACATGGCTATAAATAGAACAATGGACAGCAAATGCATGCACACGCATGCAACTACACACACAGCAGAACACAAAAGATCTTCTGAAAAATGTTTAAACATGTTGGTTCAAAACAGCTTTTGAGTCATTTTCGAGTGACAACAGACACAATCTGAAACCATTTTCACATTGGGGGAAATCTGTGTTAAATGGAGCTGATGTCTTATTGATGGCTGAAAGTAAAATAAAATTAGCTAAAATTCTGAACGTACAAGGAATTCTGTGGAAGATTCTGCTGAGTTCTGAGCCTGTGCGGGCCTTCTATAAACCAAAATAAATCACACGGCCACACATTTTATAAGCACTATTGCTCCCAAAGATGTTAAATATGAAGTGAACATGAGGAAAGAGATGTCTTCATATCTGCTCATCATAAAGAATACATTTGCTTATTTCCCTACAGATGTGATATATGAGGCTGGGCCCTTGCATGAATTTCTCTGTAGGCAAGCAAATACATTTTTCATAAAGCAGAAGCATCTCTGTCTACATACCTTCATCTGTTTGACTCTTTTCCCTCTCACTCTTTCTTTCTTTCTTTCCTTCATTGCACATGCTAACAGCTTCTAGCATCTACATGAGTAGCATGTAGCAAATTTCGATTATTTACCTTTCATACCTTGAGTGTCCATTTGCAATTCATCCACATAGTTTATCTGACAGGTATTTTCTTGAGAATTCAGAGCTGTGCATTTTAGGAAAGCTTCCCTTGCTAAAAATTTGTCCGATCAGCAAACAATGAATGTGGGAAAATGATTCTTGACTCACTTGGCAATTCTCAACAGAGAATCTCGCAATCTCGCAAAAGCACTCCAGGCATTGTGTGTGTGTGTGTGTGTCATTGAGCTGAGGGACACACTCTCAGGTCACCTTTCTAACATACCACAACACACGGCAGAAACCAGGACATCCTATCCCTCAATTCACACACACCTCTACTCAACATATCACACAATTACACAGCCATAATTAGAGCGCAAAAGAGACCTCATATTACTTAAAAGGTAATTTTCCCTTACCTTATTTTTGCAGTCTCCCTTGGCCTCCATAATAAACGCGTATTAACTGTTCTAATTTACCACTAAATTAACAAGACTGACCTCAATTAGGACACTAATTGTAAGCTGAGACTATCCTGGACGGCATTTGAAATGGGTTTACGAATCCTGCTCTAAAAAAACATTTTTCCTACATCTTATCCGAAACCGTAACACACTAGCTTAGCATTCTCACTGACACTTACAATCAAAGAGTCAAACAGGCTATTTTCACTACTAAGAATGATTCGGTGATGATTTGTAAAAATGCATAGTTACAGGCAAATACAGCTAGTCAAATGAGGCAGATGTCAACATCCTCATCCTAATAAACACAAACTGAAAACATGACCCAAGCTATGCCCAAAATCTTATACTGCCTGAATAAATACTACAATTAATGAGGGACTAACTTCATGAACATTAAAAAGTTTGTTCTACATAGTAGGGATGTGTGTGTATGCAATAAGGACATACTACATTTGTCATGTTGTCTTTTCACCTAATGTTCTATGAATATTACAAAGTCAAACATGATATTTCATGTACAGCTTTTCACCTATATATATATATATATATATATATATATATATATATATATATATATATAGGTGAAAAGCTGTACATGAAATATATATATATATATATATATATATATATATATATATAGGAGGCAAGTAGGCATATTTGGACCGATTACATTGAATATGGTTAGGTAAAGTAACTATGAGACTTGATGACTAAGAGTACTAGATTTACTAGAGTAAATTCTGGTAAAACAAAAACAAAAATACAAATGAGTGCACTATAATTAATTGTATCAGATTACAAACAAGTTAAGCACATTAATACACAGTAAAGTCAGAGTCAGCTAATGGTAAGAAAAAGTTTTGAAAATGTGTAATTGTGTTATGCAATTTCCAGAAAGTAAAAATAATAAATAATAAAGAGGAACATGTTACTGGTAATACAACTATAACTGGCCAGCTGAATCCAGTCATACATGGACATACCTGAATTCCTCTCTTTTTTCCTGTAATAGTTGGTACATCAGAAAGGTGTTTAATGTGTGTGTTTGTGTGTTTATGGAGTGGAACACGGAATAGGGTAAGGCTACAGGGTAGAGCCACAGTAAATGAGAAGCCTGGTCAAAGGGCTTTGAAATGGAACTACAAAGCACCAGGACATTCCCATGGGCTCTGCGTATATATGTATGTGTGTTTCATTAGAGCCTTGGCCTCTGTCTCTTGGGAGAGGGGCAAGTTCAAATACACAGTTAATGAGTGAAGCAGCCATCAATAGCATCCTAATCCATCAGAGAAGCACTATCCTCACACAAACATACAAATACACACACACATTTCCTCCAGGGACCGAGCCCAACTAAATGATGCAACTGAAAGCTCATTGCCTGTGCTCACTGCCAACGTAGTTCGTCACTCAGCCCCTATGTTCAGAACAAAAACATGCATTCAATCTATCATTTATACGCACAGTAAAATACACTGAGTGAAAACGTATTTGGGTTAGTCAAACAAAAAAGTCCAGGACATACCAAAATCAGAAGAATTATTAAACACGCATCCATTACTAAAATGTGTTCTGATTTTTGTAATTCCCTTCATTCTCATAATAAGCAACACTACTACAAATTCACCCAATTATAATAAAAGAAATGCCCCAACAATGCAAATTAGAAGTGGGCTCCATTGCCAAATAAACACAAACATTCTTAATAATTTCTTTGTATTTTTGGGTTAAAAAAAAGAGAAGAATAACCATATGTGAGATAGCCAAACACATATCTGATAAGAGTTTTTCGGCACAGAGCTCAATACAGCGCAGGAATGGGACGAGGAATGGCTGGTGCTCTGTAAACCTGCTTATCAAGACACAAAGAGAGGAGCTTGTGGTATGCAGTTTTTGTATGCAGTCTGTGTATGTGTGTGTTGTGCCTAGAGGCTCATCCATTCACATTAGCGACAGGAAATGAGAGGCAGCTGAAATCACGAGCTAGATCAATGGCATACAGAGATAGACACCCTCGCCCTATCTCTCTGTCTTCATTATGGACGCCTCCCTCATTCCCTCCAACTCTGTCTCCTCTTCTGGTGTCCTTATGAGACATTCTGACGTATTTCAGGTCTGTCTTCAGCACTCAGGGGTCCAACGCTCGCACACATCCCAGATGAGATCATATCACTTTCTCGTGATGAATTTTCATACTGTTTTTCACATCCCTTTTCTTTCCTTTGAGATCAGCAAATCCTTGATGTCTGTAATGGAGATTGTTTATTTATATGCTAGTACTGCATCATTGTCTTTGTAGCTATGAGATAGTTAGCTTTGTTTTCTATATGCATATTTATCTTTCTCTTTCTCTCCGCTTTCAAGTGGCACACATCTTCACGTCCAGCTCAAAGACTCACCACATGTGGCATCATTGATTACAGATATCAGCGAATGCAAACGCTTCAAATCTCATGGGTGATTATAAACCGTTTGTGAGCTGAAATCAATCTAATACCTTCAAGAGCCTCTTTCATTGCGGGTCGTCAGAGGTCAATGCTGACGATCGTACAGTTTGTCTTTTTAGTCACGGCGATTGATGTGTTGGAAGCCATCAATCAGTCAATGATAGAGGTTACAGACTGAAAGTTTTACTTCAGAGAAGGACCATTGTTAGACAGGGACAGACATGAAAAGAGAAGAGGTCCAGCTGCAGATGGACAGTATGGGTCAGCCAGAGCAGCGGTGGACGTCTGCTGACAGACCAGAGAGTGCTGCTAACATTAGAACTGGAGCGGGAGTTCGTGTATATGCGATTGGCTGACCACTGTGCCAGAAATGAAATACATCAATCAAAACCGACAAGGACAAAGACAAACAGAGGCGAAGATAGGAGTTGAAAGCTGTCCTTCACACACGCTCTCCTCTTTAGAGAGATCTTGTGCTCTAATGTGTGCCAGCGTGAGCACTTTCCCCTCCCCTCTGCTTGTATTGAAGTGAACTTGTGTCCCTTTGCCCTTGGTGTGACTTCTCTTGACCTATAACAGTCTGTTGAGTCACCAGCTTCCAGACTACACCTCCTTCTGCTCCCGAACCAGGAATACACCATACACGCCATATGCTTCCCGTTCCCTATGTACCATATGTTGGTGCAGTGTCAAAGTCCAGCTTCCGTTTTCTCTCACTGTCTCCATGTCCCTCATGACTGCTGTGAGATGACATGCCGAGGTCACCTCAGAGCCACAATGACAATGTGGAATAAAGCTGCTTGTCTAATACACTCCAGCTCATGCACACACAGCTAAACACATCTTGCTTGCAACTTAGATGCAAATGTATCCATTTACACACCCTCTTGTCATTCCAAACCTGTTTGGATCTATTTTCTCAGTATCATCATAAAAGTGCACTATATATATATATATATAGTGAATTTGTCATGTTTTCGGACTTGCGTTACTTGCATCAAAAGTTTGGGGTAAGCTTTATATTTATATAAATATACATTATATTTATAGCATTAATTATATATAATTAATTTATATTTATAATTTATATATTATTATTCATGTTAGTTAACAGTGCATTATCTAATGTTAACAAACACAACTTTTGATTTTAATAAAGTAGTAGTAAATGTTAATGCTTAGTTAACTTACTAAAGTAGTTAACTAAATAAACTGTAACGAAATTGATCAAAAGAGACAGTAATGACATTTATTATGTTATAAATATGTATTTGAATAAAATATGTTCTTTTGATCTTTTTATGTCTATGAAATAAAAAAAAGAAAATAACAGCAACATTAAGCAGCACAACCGTTTCCAACATTGTTCATAATAAGAAATGTTTCTTGAGCAGCAAATCAACATGATTGAATTATTTCTGAAGGATCGTGTGACACTGAACATTGGAGTAATGATGCTGAAAATCAGCTTTGCATTTTTTAGAAAATAGTTATTGTAAATAGTAACAGTATTTCACAGTGTTATACTGAATTGTTGTGCATAAGAGACTTCCTTGCAAAACAATAAAAGTAACTTACTGACCCCAAACTTTTAAACATAAAAGATTTACAATGTTTATGAAAGTTTAATGATGCTTGCCCATCTTTTTCTGAAGCTGGAAATTCTCATACACTCACTCATTACTTAAAGAAAAAGAGAAACTAGCAGAATATTCAAAATGTCTCATTTTGTGATTATAAAGAAAAAAAGGTTTGAATAACATTAGGATAGTAAATGATGACGCAATTAATTTAATTTGTTTATTTTAATTTAAACTATCCTTTTAAAAACATAATGTGAAATTAAAATTGGTTGTATTTACTTAATGTCCATGATGTTATTTTGCTTATCCACAAGTTTATTTTATTTTTTTGCATGAAAATGTAATAAATTTGCCTCTGAAATTACGTCTCTGCTGATAAATGCCTTGTGGGTTGTGGAACACAATATAAACAATAATATACTAGCTAAACAATCACAATCCAATAAAACATCTTGATGGATACAACAAAGTCCTGCCCTACATTATAGTCTACTGAACATTCGCTTTCACTCCAAAATACATCACATTATGGAAATTAATGCTGTTTTATGTTTTCTTTAAGACCCCTAAGCTACATCAGGAAGCATGAATTTAAAACTGTCTGAGGCAATCGATGTCTTTTTGGTGGTAGTGCGGTGATGTTTATGGATGCCGCCTGACTCCACAGACCGCCCCAACACTGCGGCATGTGGTTAGAGTAAGCGGCTCTGATTACTCAATAACGCTTCAGACAGCGGTGCGTTATGGATGGAGGTGCACGCATCGGCTGGCGTGAAGGTCAACGGCCCAGAGTGGCGATGAACATGAGTCATTGGTGGGCAATGAAGGGAAGTGATGATGCTGCTAAAAATACAGAAAGAAAGGGGTACATAGAGAGAGAGGGAGAGAGCAAATTTGTCTTCTGTCTACTTCCATGACACTCACCACACGGCCTGTCTCCACTGATGTATGAGCTGCCTCTGTATCCGCACAACACAGAGGTGACACAGAACTCACAGGCACCCCACACTATCACCATACCCACGCACAACTTTCCCAGCTCAAGGACACTGATGCGCTTGTAAAATGCACAGTGATCTAGCATGTAGCTCTCTGCATGCTATTTTTCAAGCGTGGACATGTTACTAGAGCAATAGAATCAAAAACGAATACAAATAATAGTAATAAATAACATTAAATGCATTTGAATTTTAAAGAATTTAATACGTTTGAATTGGTTCAGTCATTTTATATTAATAGTATTTATATTAATACTAGTAAAATTCTATTTTAAAAATTCTAGATAAATAAATATAGATAAATATAATACTAATACAGTAATCCCTCATTTCTTGCGGTTAATGTGGACCGGAACCCCCTGTGATAGGTGAAAATCCGCGAAGTAGGATCAGCCAATCAGCTCACGGGATACATCCACTCATGCTCTCATTCGTCGATCTCTCGCCGGGAACCAATCACGTGGCTTGTCTGAGTGTCCGTGGGTGTGTACAAAGCCTCTGAGAGAGTTTCTCTCTTTGTCTGGCATCCTGGGAAACCGTTTCTCTCGCGCATCACGATAAAACAACGCTGTTTTCCTCAATACGGCTGCCAATATGCCGATATTTTATTAAAATTTTTTAATTAATATTTTTGAAAAATCCGCAATGCACTGAGGGTGCGAAACTTGAACCGCGAAGTGTCGAGGGATTACTGTAATTGTCACGGATCCAGCCACACCCCTCGCTCCAGACTCATTCACTTCTCACGCACGATCCCAATCACCGGAATACTGAACACCTGCCTCGTCAGCACACCTTAAATACAAGCCACACCTTGCAAATCACTGTCCGGTCTCGTCACTGACTGCCAGACTCTCATGCCAGCGACAACCCGTGTTGACCCCGTCATTACGGACTCCGATTTATCCAGGATCTCCTTCCGTGAGCCTTCAGGCATTCCTCCCGTGATCTCCAGCCCAGAATTGTCCACACCCCATCAGATAAGCCTCTCTACCGCTACCAGTTCCTCTCTGCATCTTCAGTCACCAGCTACTTGCTCTGAGTTTGCTTAAATCAATAAACATCATCACCACTCACGTCTGTCTCCGATTGTTTATCATGACAGTAATGCTTTGTAAAATAATTGTAATCATTATCTCAACATAACGCTTAAATCAGTGGATCAGGAATCAGAAATCAGGAACCTTGACCCTTTTAAATTTTTTAAATAAGCTTCAGGGCCAACAAGAAATTGATCAAAGAAAATGGTCTACTTGTGTATGACATGCTTATCAGTGAGTGTGCATAACTTGTCGTCTGCGGCATCTATTTACTGTGTTACTGTATATAGCTCTTTTAGCTGTGTCAGTGTGCCATATAAGTGAGTCGTCGTCTTCCTGTTGCTGGTCTGATGTTATGTTTTCCTCACCGGGCTCTGAGCCATCCAGACTCCAGCCTGTGGAATCAGCATGTAGCCTGATGGAGTCTAAACCTTGTTATCTCTGTTACACATTCCATCTGCCCCTGTCCGCTCTCCCTCTATCTCCCTCTTCCTCTCTTTGATCACTCTGGGCCAATGAATCAAGCAGTCTTTAGCGCAGACGAGACCGCGAGGGAACTGCTGAGCGTTTGTCTTCTCCACAACATATGATGACAGACCTGTTTCTCTTTTGCATCAGGACCGCTCACCTGTATCCTAGCAACCCCATCCCTGCTGTCGCAGCCTCACAACACAGTGGCGAGAGTGATGTCATGAATGCATGGAACAAATCTCTTCTCTATTTTGTTTTGACACTTTTATTCTCTTCCACTTCTCATCCTCTGATTTTTTGTCATTTTCATTTTGTCTTCTCACTTTGCTGCTTTTCTTCTAATTTTGTATTCATTTGTCTAATGCTTTTCTTAGATTTTGGTCTCATTTAATTTCTATATAATTATTTTCTTCTCATCTTTGTTTAATCTCTTTATGGTCTCAATACTTTTATCAACTCTGTTTCTCTAGTCTGATGTTTCCC
Organism: Rhodeus uyekii; assembly: GCA_037043235.1. NCBI lineage: Eukaryota > Metazoa > Chordata > Actinopteri > Cypriniformes > Acheilognathidae > Rhodeus > Rhodeus uyekii. The sequence goes on from JAWRVZ010000008.1 coordinate 9,135,171, forward strand.
TCCTTTTATTTTCCCTCTGGTCATCTTCTCTTGTTTTGAGACTTTACTTTGATTCCCATCCTGTTTTTTTGTCTTTTTTGTCTTTTCTTATCTCATTTCATTTTGATGCTCATCTCATTATTCTCCCAATTTCCTCCCTGACTCAACGTTTTTCTTATTTGATCTCGTCTCAGCTCTGTCTCTCTTGTCTCATCTTGACGCATCTGTTCTCTTTTGGTTTCATCCCTTTACTATTGTTTTTCTATTTTGCTTCAATGCTTCTCTACTGTTTGTCATATTTTTACTATTGACTCATATTATCTGGTTCCAATATCTCTCATCTTTTTTTGTCTAATCTTAAACCTTATCTTATTGTTTAGCCTCTTCTCATCTCACCTCAATGCTCCCTTCTATTGTTTTGAGACTTTTCTTCTCATCATTAATTATTTTGCCTCGTTTCATTTTCATCTCAATCCTACTTATTTTGTCAAAATGGTTTGCCTTATGATTTTATCTTGACCCTTCTTCTCTCATTCCTTTTTTCATTTTGCCCTGTCTTTGATATTATTTCCCTCATGTTGTGTTAATTTGTCTCATCTCTTTCTATTTTCTCAATGCTTCTCATCTCATCTGTTCTTACATTGATGTTTCACTTCTCTTTTGGTCTCTGCTTGTTACATTCTGTCTAGTCCCTGTTCCTGGTCTTATTCTATCTCATTTCAACTCTTTCCATAAGGCCTTCATTTTCATCGTCTCTTTGTATCTCCTCCTCTCTTATCTTTTCTCCTCTCTTTTCCTCTCTTCGTAGAGCAGAGACAAGTGTGCTCTGCACACCTGTGTGTGTCTGTATGGATGTAAGCCATGGGGAGCTGAAATGTGTTAGTACGAGCATCTGTATACTCTCCTCTCCTGGTGCTGAATTTAGGCTTTTAGGGGCTATGGTGCTGTTCTGGGACAGTTATCCATCCCCACAGAGAAAGCAGCAAAAGGAGTCTTTCAGGCCTCCAGTAAAAGTACAGAAATAAAAATAACTTCTTTCTCTCCCCTGTGCGCTCCTTCCATTCCCAGGGAGACTGGGCAGTTCTCAGCGGACTAACATCCACGTCTGTGTTGGGGAAAATGCTGCAGTGGCACATTTATCTGTTTGCGGAAATGCATTAAAATACAAACACACACACACACACAAATGTGAACACGTCCATAAACACACTGTTAGAGAGCTTAAGCAGGGCCAGTTTCTGGCAGTTAAGACCTCCATCCACTGAATACTGCTGACAGTGCAGCTAGAATTACCTATACAAAAGTAAACACACATTTATTGAGTGAATCCTCCCAATGGAATGAAGCCTGTTCAGACCAAAATCAAAGTCGGACCTCTGATTTCAAAAACTGTACAGCTGTTATACGACTCACTACTACTTGATAAGTGTTTGGACACTAAGTATCAATTACAAATGCATCAAATTATTTAGATTACATAACAAAACGATGTCATCTGCAAATAAGCGAAGGCAGATGCTTTTGTCAGTATAACTTCCCTTAATTTAATTGATTTAATTAATTCACAGATGCAGTTCATCACATTAACTATGAACAATGTTCCACTATCAGTTGACAATTAGAAAGTGACTTTTTTAAATCTTCTATTTATTGTTTTAAGAGTTAAAACTGAACAAAAATCTCAAAGTTACTTTCTTAAAGGAAAATCTTTAAAATAAATGGCACTTCATTTGATATTTTCTTAATGCATTCACTATCATTCAAAAGTTTGGGGTAAGATTTATATAAAATGAAGCAGCAGAACTGGTTTCAAATTGATGTCAATCATAAACGTTACTTGAGCACCAAATCAGTTACTAGATATCTGTGTAGTTTTATATGGAGATGAGTTTCACATCGAACTGAAGGACATGGGAAAGGCAGACGGGTAGTTGAATACATGTACAGCGACACAGGCAGAAAGAACAAGGACGTTTGTGCTGACTCCTGCACTTGCTGACTGCCCCATCTGTTGAGTGGCGTCTCCAGAGAGAAGAGGGGCAGTGTGGGTCTGTGTGACACATCTGCCCCTTGCTTGGGGCTTTTAAATAGAGACACAGAGGGGACTGAGGCATCCTGCCAGAGCAAAACTCCCCAGCCCAGGTGTGTTTCTAATAGAGGCCACAGAACGCCAACCTCTTCCTCTGTGTCCGCTTTTGTCAGTCTATGTGGCTTTGTTTCTCTATCCTTGTCTCACTTTCTCTCTGATGTTCATTGAGAGTGTACCTTTTCTCATTTTCTCTTGCGTTCTCATGCTGTTCACACCCTCAGTATTAAAGTCATCCAGTGTGAAGAGCAAGGACTCATTTCTACTCTCCACTGGGGGTCCTTACGATGCTTCATGAGGTGTGAGGGGAGGGTCAATGCTTCTCCATTACCCAATAACTGACATTCACAGACACTCACAAAAGGCAAAACCAGAGGCTTATTGAAAATAATCACAAGTGCGGAGCAGGGTTAAAGACTTATGGCAATGCTTTTCATTTAAAGTGTCCTCCACGATAAGAGGCTGATTTTGTCTTTAAGATGACACGGATAGCCATGTTTTAAACAAATACATTGTAAAGAGACTGAACAAATATGACTGAAAGTGAATGTTCCTGCAACAGGTGACATAAATACTTAGACTGCTTTTTGCATTATTATTATTATCTACACATAGTGATTTAAAACTGCTTTTGTGACAACTATAGACAAACAAGCAATACATAGTTTATTTTGTAACAGCGATATACTATATATTATATATACGGCCAGGCAACCAAAGTTGGTAACCTTGATAAAAGGTCTCAGGGAAATCTTTCCACCAATTGCACCTTTATTTAAGGTGGTAGCCATATTATTTTAAAATTGTGACTTTATATGCCTCTCTCATTTACAAGTTTATGTATCATAGCAGATATGTTCACATGCACTAATTTTCATCAATCCAGTCCAACTTTAGTAAACACTAAATTTTGAAATCAAGTGGATATTTTTTTTTATTTGTTTGTATTACGTATTTTGAACAAAACATCAATGCATCATTCACTGCATTTAGAACTGGAGAAAGCTATAATTGTCACGGTTTATGCAAGGGACGAGGATGAGGATAATCCAACGGAACTTTAATAATGAATGCAACGGCGGCGCAACAGCAGTGAACACTAACATGTGGCAAACGCAAACTCAATGTTCAAACCAACATGAACAACAATTGACAACTAAGGAGTGAACAAGGAAAACTAAATATACTAACAGTTATTAACAAATGACAAACAGCTGTGGTGAGTGTCCATGGCAACTGATGAGTGACGGAAAGTTCTGGAACAAAAAGGCAAAATAAGAGTCCCGGTAGACGGGGCTGTGACAATAATGTCACTGGAGCTACTGTGACTATAATTTTTCCCTGATGACAAAACTAAAAGGAGCCCCCCGTTTCTCTTTTGGTTTGACTGAGGTGTTTACATGAAGGCTTTTCTATCCAATTGAGTCAATCCTATTACAAGTGTATTATTTGGTTGCATGTAACTATGTCTTGTTTTAAATGTATCTCCATAATTACTTTTTTATTTTTCACACCGTCGCACAAGAGTCCTTTTAAGATATACACTTTATAAAGCCAGCTGGGCAGCTTACATGCATAAAGCACAAGGTGAAATGCTTTTTAATAATTCAGACCTTAACAATGTAACTGGTGCGTTCTAGTCACAGATCACCCGGTATGAGTTAGGTAACATTTCGACGTTTCTCCTCAGGCACATTAAATAATGAGAAGCATCTGGATAAAATATACACACACATACAGTACACACACACACATACAGTACACACGCACACACACAGAGAGAATCTAATGATGAATAGCCTACTTAATGTCTTGTGGAATTAAATGATCTGCTTATTGCAATTGCTGAATAACTTGCTAGTACAGATGTGTATTCATTATAATATCTAAATGAGTCTCAAATGATTTTAAAAACTGATGATGCAATAATGTAATAGTATCCTGCATTACAGTGTCTGGTGTAAAATGGTATGTCACAGTCAATACAAAAAAACTAGCTACAGCCAATAAAGACAGAATGAGATGTTTTACCGATGAAGTAGGACAGCAGAATGGCCAGAAGGGCGGCAGCAGCAATCGCGGACAGGGCGGCACATTTCCAGCTGCAGTACTTTGATGGTTTCTTCAGCTTGAAGGCGCTTCTAGAGAAGGTATTTCTGGGTAGGAGCCGCGGTGGGGGCGAATATACTGTGCCGGAGGTCAAAGGGTAACCCGGTGATGAGCTGCTAAAGAGAGGCGTGGTCCCTGAAGAGGTCTTAAACAGGAAATGCCTGCAGAAAAGAGAAAGATAAATAGCGCTTTTAGTATTTCAGGCACACATGGAAGGTCACAACCATCCCTGGTATCAAACCTCTTCAGCTGCAGTCTCCATTTCCAAGCTTTAAGGTGTAGATATATAAATGTGTGTGTGTGTGTGTGTTGACCGCTGTGTGTCGCAAACACTTGTTGGGGGTGAAGGACATTGTATGCAGCGCCTCAGTGTGGAGCAGTGGACATATGGCACATGAACACACGGCACCGCAGGCCTGTCCCGGCCCACTGAGGGACACTTACACAACAAAAGTCACTCAATAATTCAAGAGCCTCCGCTTCTTTCAGGTACAACAACAAAGATACTGTACAGAGACACAATTCACTGAGACCGAACGCAGCAGCTCAGTTCTCTGGTGCAGGGTCATTTCCGTCGAGCTGATGAATAGAAAAATATAGACAGGAGGATATTGCTGTGTACTTCACAGAGAGATTAATCATTACAGTCTTATAAACGGGCTCTTGGCACAGACAAACAGGACGTGATTTGTTAATATTCAGCCTCGGCACCGAGACTACAGAGAGACAGAATATACTCAGTGATAATCAGCGTTAAGCTAAATTGCGGTTCATAGACCACAGAGTCATGTAACAACAACCTGGCAGGATTCCACCGAATGCTTTTCACTACGGTGAGCAACTTGAAAGATCTAACAAATGCATCACAAATCACTTTTACCCCTGACTAGCTTTGAAAGTGTAATTTCTGTGCTAAACAGAATTGTTCACTCCTGGTCCACCTGCCTCCCATTGTTTGGACAAAGCTAATTCCTCTCTAAAGTTTAAAATAAAAAGAATATTCTGTTTTTTCTTTCTTTTGGTTTTTTAAAGAAAATATAACTTTGTAACTTATGCCACTTTTACATATTCATATTGATATACATCAATACATGATCAATTAATGTTTATACATTTTTGGAATATGATTGGATACACGTTAAAAATTGTGTGGCAATAGGTTGTTGTTCTTGTATTTAAGTTCATTACCATGTCAGTTTCACTGTCAGGGTTCTGCCACATTCTGTCTAGTAAATTCTTGTTGTTGTGGCAGAGCTCTGACACTACCGTAATGTCTCGTGTTTGGTGTGTGGATGGTTTGAGCCGCGCACTCTTGTCTATGTAACGTCTTGTTATGGGTTACGATGTCCGATCCCCAGACGGTCTTGTTCGGTCTCGGTTTTGTGTTGGGGTTCGGGCATTCAGGACCCATGTGTTTGTCCTTGTGAGCAACCACTCGTCTCGCGTTTTGTGACATCACTACGTTATGTGAGTGGGCGCGGTTTCTCGTGTCTTTGTGCAATGTTGTAAGCACACGGTTCACGTTTACTTCGGCTGCGTGCTTTCATGTTGTGTTTTGGTGTCGCGTGCGCAATTTGGTTGTCACCAGCTGCGCGTCGTCTTTGTTTAATGTGAACACGCGGCGATGTGCATCCGCATTGGCTGCATGTTTTTGTCTTGTCATTGTTAACCCTTCCCACCTTGTTCCCCTGGTTAAGTTTGATTAGTCCCAGCTGTTTCCTGATCAATTACCCGTCCTATTGTGTCTATTTATTCTTTCTGTGTTTGCTGTCTTGTGCGGTTTCGTCGTCATTTCATGGCTGTACATTCTTTGTTGTAGTCCAGTGTTCAGTCATGATCTAGTCTTGTTCGTGTTCTAGTCTTGTTTTTCCCCCTCTGGGTGGTTTTTGTTCCGTTTTATTTTTGTTTTGTTACAATAAAATCCCCATACTCTTGCATCCTTGAGTCCTCGCTTCCTGCTACCTGACATTCACAGGCTATTGTATGGCAGATACATAACCAAATAAAGAAATAAAAATATAAAGAGACAACATTTTGTATATCCATAACTCTTTAAAATATTATTTATTGTACTTTTTTTCTTCTTCTTCATTAGACTTGTACATACAACAGCTCTGTCTAGGGTCAAAGTTCATTAGATAACACTGGAAAAAAAGAAAAGACCTTAAGCTTTAAGAAATTACGCACTCGTAAAGTAGTTGTCAGAACGCGCTCTGGTGTTGTCCCGTCTCTCTTCAGTTCTGCTCGCGGTGATACTTACTAACATACCCTTAATGCTACAATAGATTATTGATGAAACTTGTACAATTTAGCATTGTACATAAATAATTTAGCAGTTAATTACTGCTCCGAGCCCCATGCTGATGTTTCCTGCTCTACAAATGAGAACTTTCATCTCATACAAAGCCTGGTCGTGCCAACAGCACGGATGCAGTTTTAAAAAAGATGTAGTGTAAAATGGATTAGCTGCAGTCACGTTGCTGTGCTTAGCGTTTGGTCATGGGGTTTGTCGTGTTTTATTAGGTCCCGTTCTCTATTAAGACCGAATCGAAAAGCTGAGAGCTTTAGTGCGGTCAGGTATCAGCCTAAAAGGTTTGTCTTTGGACCAGCCCCCACACACTACCCCCCAGACACATCCGTCCCTCATGCCTCTAACCTATGAGGGTAGCGGCCACAGGCTGCTCACTCCTGTGATCTTTAATAGCCTCTTTCCACAAGATGCCTTCCAATATCTCTGGACACGTTCCAGCGGTGGATTCCATTTCCAGAGCTGATTTTTGTTCCGTCGTGCTCCAGCCCTTCCATTACCTCCATCTCTTATCGGCCTATCCCCATACATCCCTCGATCATCCCACCCTCACCCATGAATGGACAGACTAAACCCCCCTGGATTCAGGCATGATGGGGAGACTGGGGTCAGTGTCTAACTAACCTATCACCAAGCGATTTTAAAGCTTTAACGTACATATACTGGAGAGAATATGACCAGAAGAGAAACAATCAGTTTCCAATAAGTATTGGACAGTGTTGGTGGTAACGCATTACAAATAACTCAAGTTACGTAATCAGATAACTTTTTTAAAAGTAACACATTACTTTTAAATTTACAACAAAATATCTGAGTTACTTTTTCAAATAAGTAATGCAAGTTACTTTGTTTTCCCATTTTTTGGCTGACAGCTCTCCTGTCCCCATGTTGAGAGAAATCAGGAGTTGATGATTATTGTAGACCTAGACCAGTGGTTCTTAACCTTGTTGGAGGTACTGAACCCCACCAGTTTTATATGCGCATTCATCGAACCCTTCTTAATTGGGAAAAATTAAATATGATTTTTTTCAAATTCAAAACGTAAGTATATATTTTACTAGAATTGCTGAACTTGGCATTGCAAATAATGCAATTAGGACGCTGACTCCCATCATGTTCCGTTATACATGTGAATCCATATTGTACATATTCGTCTGACCACTTTCTTCATTTGCTAAAATAGTTAGTATGAAGGGATAAAATATTGAGAAAGAAATCACACAACGTGCCATCACGACAGTCACAAGTCGACTACTCGGCGCACCAATTGTCCTGCAGCACAGATAGGCCGAGTGATGTTGCGTGATCACCTGCAGCCAATGGTGGCCAAGGGGGGCATTTCATCATGAATCATATGAGTCAGGTGTGTCTTATCCTCCACCGAACCCCTAAGACTGACTCACCGAACCCAGGTTAAGAACCACTGATCTAAACTAAATGTGAGCATTTATTAATCTCACTAGCATATAAACAAATTCAGTATTCCTCAAAATGAATCAAATCAGTGAAATGCAAAATCTGAATATTATGCAAACCTCCAATAATTCAATATATTAAATAAAATAATTATTTCTATGAATTTTGGTGAAGAGTTATTATTTATGGTTGCCAATTTATGGTCTTGGAGGGAAAAAAAAGACAAAACTGCATAGACTTAAAATATAATTAGTGCTTATAATCTGTCTGAAATGCCCAAAAAGAGAAAAAATAGGAGGAATTTGTGAAAATAGAGTGTAGAGTGTACATAGAGTGTAAATAGAGTGTAAGGGCACCGTTTAGCTCTTACACTTAATTTGTACCATGTTAATATCTTATGTTGTTCCTGAAATGTTAAAGTCTTACGTCTTTCCTTTTCCTTAAAAAATAAAATAAAATAAAAAAAGACACCATCCCCACCACATCTGTATTCACTCATCTCTCCACAATCCTATAGGGAAAATAAACCTCGGAAGAAATACAAAAGCAAAAGATAGAGGTCTGTCCTTCACGCCACTAAGGGAGAGACGAGAGAGAGTGAGAGCAGGTTGATAAACATAATGAATGGTAATAAATGATAATAATGCAGCCGTATAATGAATATAGGCCACACTGAGGATTCCACATGGTGGCTTTACATAACAAAGCTGTTTTTCCCCAGCTGAGGGTGACATCTACACTGCCTTAGGCCTCACTAACCCACACACATGCCTGCATTACACATACACACAGAAGTGCACAAACACATGCAGAACTTGTGTGCATGAACCGGGAGGCTCAGTTCAACTGTGGAAAAAAAGCGGAATCTTGCATTTCTTCCTATTGGCACTAGCACTCGGTAACGTTCTTTACACCCTTCTTGCTTTTCCAATTGATGGTGTGATGCCACAGGTGGCATCTCCCGTTCCATGCCTTTATCCGAACCATCATTGTCTTCCTTCCGATCTTCCTGTCAGGTGCGACCGTGCACAAACTGTAAAGGGAAGCTAGCAGGTTACAGGTAGGCAGTAATCAGGTCTGCAATGAGCAGCAGAGTGACAAGAAGTCAGCAGAAGTGTATGTCTAAAAATATTGCTCTGCTTCCTGCTAGCCGCCTCCGTGTCATTCTTCCGCTGTCTGAAATCGGGCGACTCGCAAGGTCAAGTCAGTCACTTAAATGCCAAATCATTTTTACCCACGCAGAAGGTTGCAGCCACTAATTTGCCAGCTGACAGGGGTGACGGAGGGAAATTAATTAAGGTCATTTTGGAAGCGCGTGCACTCAAGTTGAAGTGTAACTCATAGCTATTGGCTGAATCTCTATTGAAAGCTCATTTCATCTCAGGACAGTGAGGGGAAGTGAATACGGATGAAGTTGCTTAATTGCAGAATGAAATTAAAATGCTTGATTTACACGGTGCGCTTAATTGACAGTGATTTATGTTGAGCATTGTTTGGGAGGGAAGCTGGGGGAAGAGTTGAAGCCAACTGAGATGATGGGAGACGTGAGAGAGAGAGAGGGAGGAAGGGAGGGAGATGAAGCCAGACCAGGGGGTGGACAGGAAATAAAGAGAGGCCAGATTGAGCCCAAAAAAGGAGTGCTGACAGGGTGGGGTTGTGCAGAGGACAGTCTGGAGACAATGGCAGTTTTGCACTTTTCAAACTCCACAGGGACCGAGGAACGAGGGACATAATAATCTGAGGGAGGAACATGACTTATTTACTGGAAGACAGGAAGTGAGAGGAGAAGAGAATGAGGACAGAGGACAATGAAAGAAGGAGAGAAGCCTGATAAAGAGACAAGTCAAGACAAAGATGAGGAGGTGAGATGAGAAGAGGCTAAAGTAGGTGAAATGAGATGAGAGTAAATGAGAAAAGGATATTACATTATTACAAGATGAGATGACTTAAGAAGAGATAAATTAAAGAAAGGAGAGGAGATGAGGATTTTGGAGATAGGAGAGAAAGCAGACATAACTATTGGACTAGAGCAGATAAGTTGAGGAGAAAAGTGAGAGGAGAGGAGATACAATGAGACCGGAGACCTGATGACGATAGAGAGATGACAGGAGGAAAGCAGAGAGAAAAGGAGATGAAATAAAGACAAGAGGGGCCGAGATGAAAGGAGTAGGTGACATAAGAGGAGAAGAGATGAGAGGAGACAAGCTAAGGCCAACAGAGATAAAACTAGAAAAGAGGAACTAAAATGGAGGATAGGAGTCAAGATGAGGTGAGGAGATGAGACTAGAAGTGAAGAACTGAAGAAAGAAGAGAAGATGAGATAAGGGCATAATAGATAGAACAAGAGAAAAGGACCAAAAGAACCTAAAGATAGAGATAATAGGTGAAAAAAAAAAATATTCCAGAAGAGAACAGCTGAGTAGGAGATGTGGTGAAACAAGACAAGAAGATAGGAGACAAGATGAAGAAACGAGAGGAGAAAAGCGAAATGAGACGAGACAAGACAAGAAAAATAGTAGAGGAGAGAAAAGGAGATAAAATGAGACAAGAACAGATGAGGTGAGACTAGGAGACCTGTTGAGAGATGAGATGACGACAGATATTGAGGAAAGAAGAGGTGATACGATGAGACAAAGACCAACAGACTTGATGAGATGGAATGAGGTTAGATGAAACAAAACAAAAGAGAATACATGATACAAGAGTAGATGAAACAAACAAAAAAAGAAAATATAAAATTCAAGAAATGAGAAGAGATCAAAGCGAGACAAAGAGAAGCTGAGGTATTTTCTGTAAGTTCTCTGCAACTGATGAAGTCATTGTTGAGGTTATGGGTGTGTGCATGAGGTGATTAATGACCATGCTTCAGTCAGACAGGTGTGTGTGTTCTCACTTTATACATATGTGTGTGTGTGAGTGTCATTGAGCCCTGTTAAATATGCATTGCTGAAAATGGCCCCTGCCACTCATTAGTTGTGACAGCCCCAGAAGACCCCTCATCACCAAACATGTAGTTAGTGTCAAACACCAGTGTTTATTTATTCATTTTTAACTATCCCTCATTTAACTGTCTGATCTCACACTCGCTGCCCACACACCTCTGATTGACACCCTCATTATATACATCACTTCTCCACTTTAAATAACCAACATCAGCACCTATTCAAGACATGTAAGTGACCAGTCATGAAATACCTCTCTGTGGATGCTGTAATAGGAGTAAAATACATTTTTAACTGCCTTTTTCTTTTTCAGAACACCCACATACCAAAACACCCAGCATGAGAACAGAAAGTTAATTGAGACAAGTTTCTCCCTGACCTAAACTACACTTTGTTCAGCTTTTTAAAAACTTTTCTTCTCTCCCCATTCTCTTCTTCACCTGCAATCCAACTATGGGCGATGGTTATTCTAAACACCAAAACAAAGGTCTCCAAAAACTTTTCTAATTATGTTTGCTGGGATTGCTGTGCCATATCCAGAATTTGATCTGTGTGCGGCACGAGCAGAGAGAGGGCCCATAAATCTTCAGCAAGCTGCGGGCACCTGTATTCTGATTGGCTCCCGTTAGGATAACAAATTGGCCTCAGAGTGCAGCTGAGAATTTAAATCTGCCCCACACAGATACCTTGGCAACCACTGATGAATTCTGAGAGAGAAAGAGGTTGGGTGGAAGAATAGAGGGAAAAAAAAGAAAAGTGGCAGAGAGAAACAGAGTTTTGCATTGTTCACTTCTCAGCCTGAGCTCAGGAATTTAAACCATTTTTTTGGACAATTTTCATGCTTTTATTCCCCCTAAAAGGTGCATTTATGACCTAAAATTGTGTTACAATTCTCCTTTGCTCTTTTTACGGAAAAAAAAAGAAAGAGTAAATGATGCAAACTACATTTGTATGAAGGAAATAGCAGAACTTTCCACACAATGTGCAATAAAGTCCAATCACAATTCACTACGCAAATAATACCATGGCATCATTATGGTGCGCTCATATTTATCACTGGTCTGTGAATTTTCACAGACAAAATCCAGTGATTTCAATAGCAATCCATGTGATTGAGAATTTTGTGTGATCGGGAAAGAAAATTTCAATTAAACATTTGACAAATTGTTACCACATCTTTATTGATGATGAGATTTGGAATGGACAGCATTCTGCACCCTTCATGCTGCACTTTGCCATTTAGTGATTTTTACAAGAATAGCCTTTTATTATACTGCATTTATTTTTATTTGCAATTTTACAAATATTTTATGGCTTTTACTAAAGAAATGTCCATTTAAATATACCTTATGTGTTGCTAATGTCACATGTATATTCTGTTTTGGATTACTTATATTTCCTGTTTCCTTTATGGTACTGATTTGAAATACACACCTGTTTCAGTGTCTGTTAATTAGCTGCCCATGTGTAGACCCTCAATTCCTCCCATTCTTCGTTTGGTGTTGTCCAAGTTAAACATGCATATTTTGCTAAGCTTTTTCCTGTGATTTCCTGCATGAACTTTCGTTGGATTTTTTTATTAAATACAGTTTTCTTTTAATTCTCCATTGTTGTGCACTTTAATACAGCCACAGCCTGAAAACTACTAGCTTTAAATGATGTAAAACGGTTCTTTTGGACAGTTTGCTTCAATCAACCAGTTCATCAGTTCATTACGTCATCATGCACTGGAATGCATTTATTTTCTAACAACTCAGTGTCATGTTATACTTATTTCTTTTTTTACACGTGAAGGACAAGTGTGGTAACATACACTTAGAATTTGTCCTCTGCTTTTAACCCATCAAAGTTAGTGCACACGCATTAGGAGTAGTGAGTAGTGAACACACACTGCAAACCGTGACACACATCTAGAGCAGTGGGCAGCCATTTGCTACGGTGCCTGGGGAGCGATTGGGGGTTACGTGTCTTGCTCAAGGGCACCTTAGTCATTTCCTGTCGGTACTGATAATCTCTAATCATTAGACCATTAGACTGCCCCCAATATCAATGAAGCATTCAAATAAACTCATTTGTGTCAACGCATATTAAAACATTCAAATAAACGTGTTTGTGTCAATGCATATTGTTGATTATTGCCTTTCATTTACTTGAGTTACAGGTGTTTCTACTCACAGTTTCATTCACATATCTTTTATGTTGGTTACAAGTGACCAATATTCAATTTAGTTAGTTTGAACTGGCTCTAAATAATGATTCACTGCTATCTTTGAATCACTGCTAGCTTTAGGGAATTTAGCCACTTCCCTCTAGAAGTCAAAAGTATGTAAAATTGGGCATGTTTTAAGTCGATGAGGGATTTTAATGTTAACTTCACCATCAATCTTACAACCATACAACTACAGAGCACACCTACCACAATGTCTTAACCAGGAATTTTTGGCATGAATGTGAAATGATCTGAAATCCAACAAAAGTATGAATGTATTAAGTGGTTTGAACAGAAAAGTGTGAGGGAATAAAAAGCATGAGTGAGACCGCAAGTGCTATAATTAAACATTCACAAGAATCCTCTTCTGAGGTCAAAAATTACTTTGCCCATAACTAATGGATGTGAAATGATGCAGAATGGATGCTACAACATCAAATGTAGAAATAACCGCAAAGACATCTGGTTCAAAGAGTTCATGGGCCCCTGAATGTGCACACAGCATATCACACAACTCAAATTGAATCTCTGATATCTGCACAAACAGACAAATCAAATTCTCTCATGGCTCACAGACCCAAGATGCACTTTAAGAAGTTGACACAGGACACAGCTACAAACACCAGCAAGGCCCAAACGACAACACACACCTCCAAAAATATCCCCTATGCTGTGAATGTGAATGCGCTCCTCCTCTTGGGCTCAATTGTGATTGTGCGACCTGGTCGGGAATCTAATTTGAGTGTGCACGAGTCTGTATGGAAAGAGAAGAGAGCATCTTGCGCGTTCTGAGATGAGAGTAAAATTGAAGCAGGCATCAGCTGGTGAAGAGGCCTCACTCTATGATTGGAAATAAGCCTTCACAGGACCGGGCCATCTTCAGTCATTTATGCTGCCGAAAACCGATTCCACCCTCCTTCTTGTTTTCTGATCTCTCCCTTGGCTGAAGCAATCTCTCGGATATCTCCCCCCCCCCCCTCTCCTTGAGTCTCTCCTCTCCCTTTCTCTACCTGTTTGACAACAGCATACTTTGGCAATCAATCTTCTGGTACTGGCAGCTGTTTGGGCACTTCTCGGAGAAAGGTTTGGTTTTCTACTCTAGCAGGAAAGGCCTGACCTATAAAATAACATAATTTACATAGGGAACACACACACAGAGAAAGATAGATAGAGAGAGAGCTGTACTCCTCTCTAAATGGCTCAAGGTGTTAATCTGTAGGTAGAATATTCAGGGTAATCAATCTAAACCCTATAAAAGTCACTCACAGAAACAGGTATGACCTACAAATCCAACAAGAAAAAAATAAATATTTGTTTTTAAATGTCATGTTACTCACTCTTTCTGAGTCACAAGACTATTTGGATGACCACTCAGAGAGATTATATGTTCATATGTTACTCATTTTGTCTGACCTAATATAGTCAGCTCAAAGGCTCAAAAGTCATAATCATAATTAGGCTCAAAGTCATAATCGCTGATGTGAGAGATTAATATTTGTTTATTGTACAGCATAGTTTTCTTAAATCTACATGGTACAACTACTTTTTTCAGTAATTCTCATTACAGTCTCAGTTAGTTATTTGAAAATAAACAGCACAACTTAAGATAAACTAGCATTCAGGTTTTTGACCATGACACATGGCTCGATGAGAGTGACTTTCATATTAAAGAGCACATTTCATATTAAAGCCTACATTTATCCTTTAGGAAGTGGTGGAGATGTTAGGTAGGGTGGGCTATTGGGTGTGATGCTGTAATAAGAAAATGTATATTATGTAAAGTGCATATAATGTGTATAAAGTTCTAAAATTGAAAATTAAATAAGTTTTAAAAATAATTAAATAAAAATGTAATAAAAAATGCCAACATTCAACTCTCTCTTTTAAAACAATCACACAGACTGTCCATATTAATTTGAATAAACATGCCCTGAAAAATTATTTTTTCTAAAAACAGACAAAAAGTTAAAGCTTTATTTGTTTTCTATTGGTTGGGAGTTGATGTCCGCCCACCAGCAGCGACACCCTTGTGGAGTAAACGAGAATACGGAGTAACTAGAAAACAGAGACAACTTAGTGATGAAGGGAAAGTGAAGCATTCTCCAATTGGAGCTCATGCCATTCCCAACTCCGAATTTACAGTATATTGCGCCGTGTAACACTCCCAAACTAACTTAGGTGTCAACAAAAAAGAAACTTGAATTGTGTAGCTCAAAAGGGATGACCCAAAACTCTCACGAGTAGGAGGCTCTCTCACAAGGTTGGAGAGTTTCCTCCAAACTTTCTCTCTTTGGTTTATGAAACTGCAGAGGTGGTCTCTTTTTTTCTCCTGTTGAGGGAGGCAGGCAGGCACTGTATGAAAATGCTCTCTCTGTTAGTGTTGATACAGAAATAAAAATAGACCTATTAACTTTAGTGTGTCGGCTTAGTGCCGTGTGACCCAGAGGCGAGACGAGATGATCCTCTGCAGACACAGACTCTCCAAGCCTCCATCTCTGCACACTGAGGAACTGAGCGTCTATCTGTCCATGTGGCATTCTGTGCTATTTACACAGCTGAACACATCTCTGATTTATTCGGCTACTTAATGTGCTGGATCCCATTTTAAGCACAATATGACAGCTAGTTTTTATTGCATATTTGATTTAATTTCAAATGACTTTTTAAAGGGCTCTTTTTAAATTCTTAAAGAGGTCATTACTTTCCGCCCTCAAGTCAACTTATGACAATAATGAGGGTTTCTTCCATCAAAAACAACCTTAATTTAGTTTCACATGACCATTTTTCACCAACCATCTGAAACTTAAGGGGCATTTACACTAATAGTTTTTGCAGAAAACAAGCATCTATAAATTAACTTATTTTCAAAGAAATTTAGAAATGTTTCAAATTGAGACCTCCAGAGATAAACATGAAACAGGCTTTTGATACTATATTTACTGTATTACAAAATTAAGCTGTGTTTTGTCCCCGTGTTTTTTTTTTTACATAAGAGGGATGAGTAAAAACAGATGTACAAAATACAAACATGACACTAATATAACTTGCAATATTGAAAGTATATAAGTTTAAACTTAAAATATAATTACTTTAATCTCGTAATAAAGGGATATCTAATGTCTACTCTAGAAAAATAGTTATATTAAATAATATTAAATTTGAGTTTATTTTAACGACCAAATGTCTTTAATCTTGTCAAATAATTCTAAAAAAAGAATTATTTATTTAAAAAAACAAAAAGAAAATTGTTTATTTTTTATAATTAAAAAAAAAGTAATAATAGTAACACGTATAAATAATAACAACATAATAAAGTGTAAATGTTTATTATTTCTTTTATTATATATATTTTTGGGGGCTCTAATCATATTCCATAGTATTTTAAAGGGATAGTAGAAATCATGCCACTCTGATATCTATAAGCTGGAAAAAAGATCCAAGAACATGGGAAAAACAAAGGTGGGTAAAAAAAATATATATATATTTTTTCCAACACATAAATAAAACATATGTAAAAGATGTGTCCCTGTGGATCACTGTTTCTGAGGTTAACATTTAAAATTGAAATGAACAGGCACTTGCATGATTCCACTGAGAAGGCCCACAAACCCGCCTGTTGCCCAGGAATGGTGTGTGTGATACTGGGCAATGCCAGCAAAGATCCTGGGTGGTCTTCTGGTCCTCCAATCTGTACTCGCGAGTTCTGTCGCCACACTTCAAAGCCTCCGCAAATGCAATGAGTAATGCAGTTAATAAATGTGAATATATTGGAAATGAGTTTTGTGAATTACACATGCGTGTGTGTGACAGGTGGCCCATCTGCATTGACAGAACCCCAATTAAAAAGCTGCTGTGAGAGGGGCGGGGCCTGCTAGCAGGGGAACAGGGAGAGTGGCCAGAGTTTGTGCCGGCTTCCTGGCTTGGTGTGGTTTGGATTGGTGTGGGGAGTGTGGTTCTGTCTCAGCAGATGGCAGGCTTAGTGCTGCTTGGTTGTCCTGATGGCTTCAGTACAGGAGCCTATTCTAACACACCTGAGCATCTACGATTCCATGCCGAATGTCAGCCCCTCATTTTAAGATCGTTTCATAATTTTGTGTGAAAATGAAGAAGGATTGTGTGACAATTATCCAGTGCCAGTTAGCTGTCTAAATATTACCCAGGCATAAAGCCGACAGATATTACACACATTGGCAACTTCCTGTGATTTATGACGACAGCGCAGAGAACCGAAGGACAGAATGCAACACTGAAACCCAATGGAGTTTCCTGACAGGAGTACTTTAAGAAATATCATAATTTGTCACCTGTCACGATTAGTGTTGCTTAAAGGGTTAGTTCAATGTTTAATATGAAAGAACAGGTTGAGTGCTGTTATAGACAAATTCATTTATATTAATTGATGTATTTCCATGTATAGTAATTTATAAAATATATTTTACAATTTAATTAAAAATGTGATGTAATTATATATAAAGAAAAAAATAACGAAACAACGACAAGTTTCTGTGCTCCTGAAATGTTTCTTTGTTTCTGTATATATTAAAAATAAAACAATTAAATGAAATGTCATGTTAATTAAAATTCAGTGAAATGTGAAAAAATAATTTAAAATGACACAAATTGTATTTATTGAATGAATGGAATAAAATATATGAGCATAAATTATTTGAAATAAAGCATGTTAACGTTAATTCTAAACATTCTAAATAATTTGTACGTCAGGATCAGAAAAAAACAACAACTAAATTTGCTGTACTGAAATGACATCATAGGACACTCTGTAACTTTTTACCATCCTTTCCACTGTTCATGTAGACTTAGGGTATTCAATCTTCAGGGGTCCCTAAGGGTACCCTCCAGGGGGTCCATGCCAAAAATAAAAAAAATATGAAGAGCTTAATTTTTCATGGCATTTCTATTAACAGATTTCTAAATAAACGCTTATTTGCATTTTATAATAAGTTTGATGTTCTTAATGAATATTATTATAAAGAGAGTTACAGAGAATATTTGCATTTTAATACTGGGAGTCTCTATTTTGGCTGAGAGTCTGGCTTGGGGGGCGTTTGGATCTGTAAAGATTGAAAACCCCTGACGTAGGCCACAGGAAACGTCTTCTGGGTGAATTCTGATGAGGAAGATGCCGGTGGGTGTGTCCACATAATCACCAGCACAAGTAATCCAATCAAACACAACAGACAATTAACACTGGAAGTCACAGGCATATTGCCAATGTATGTGTGCTTTAAAAACCCTGAACTGAACATAACCTTGTCCCTCTCCTATCCTGTACACAACGGCCCCGGCAATTTCAAAGCATTCAAGTCTATTGGATGTTTCATGGCCCATGCTGACATACAGGACAGCCTATCAGCTCTGCTTTAATTACATCCAGTCAGGAACTTGCACTTCCAACAGTCCTGAGACCTGTCCTGGTGAATTAAACATGCAGCCCAGCCTCATGAATAGTGCATGCAGGTATGCTGCCTCTCTGATCTGGGAACAGAGGAGGTGACCCTATGCCCAGCAGGAAAAACATACAGAGAGAGGGAGGGGTAGGGGAGGTTTGGGGGGTTGGGTGAGTGTGTGTGTGTGTGTGTGTGCGCATGTATGAATGAGAAAGATGAGCCACAGGGGTGAGGAGTGTGTATGCATGAGAGACAGAGCATTTGTATTTGATGGAACTACGAATGCTAATACTCTAAAATCTGTGCATGCATAATACAGTGTGATCTGTAAGCACACAGTACTATATGTTGGTTTAAAAACTAAGTGAATATTAAAGTTATATAAGAATAATACTATATATTATGTTAGCAGATAAATATGATAAAAAGACTAGACATAGAATGCACTACCATTCAAAAGTTCAAGATTATTACACTGGAAAAAATACATTTACTGTATTTTTCAATCAATTAAGGGACAAGATGTCTTTTAAAATGTAGCCAGAAAGGTGATAAATATCCAAAATCCTTGTCGGGTCATTTTTTTGGTCCCCAAGAGGAAAACAGCTTAAAAACAGATTATATGTAAAGTTTTTTGAAAATGCAGAAGGTTTCTATACTTGAAAATATCAACCCAGTTATTAATTCTGTACTTTTAGAACATTACAGAATTAACTGCAGAAATAGATAAAAACAAATATATATTTTAAAATGACTAGCCTGTCAAAATACTTAAATTGCTTCCTCCCAACTAATAACACTCCTAGATTTTTAATAAAAACACTTCTTTGGATTGAGACAGGATTTCTGTCACATCATACTCAATAATCTTGCTTCCTGGGGGGCAGAAAGAGATTGTTTTGTCAAAATTATGATATAACCTGCTATTTAAAGCCTCTTTCTTGCAATGTCTCTAACCACAGTGTTTTTCACTGTGTGACAGTTAAGTTTCCTGAATGCAAAACTGTCATTTATTTCCATTTATAAAACAGCTAGATCTGGTTCTCAAATCTGTCATTTTAACAGTGCTGATATAAAAGATTATATATATATATATATATAAATAAAGAATCAAATACTTATATCGCATCTACAACATAAGTTAATCATTGTTAATTTGGACCACTGACCTGGTCTCCAATGGGACGTTGCTGTTGAGCACCCAGCTGTCCTGCAGCTGCACTGACTCGGGCGTGGTGGGCCCGTCACCCGGGGCGGACGGAGGGGCGTGGATGGGGTTGCGTCGACCACTCAACGTGTTACGGTTGAGGGAGTTGGCAGAGGACTGGTGGTGCGACAGCGTCTGGTGGTTGTGCGGTGGAGGGATGGGCGGCCGCAGGGTGGACTGGCTGTGATGGTTTGGAGCTCCTGGGGAAAAAAATGATTGCAAAACCCTTTTATCAGGCTGTCAATCTATTATCAATTGGCATTGTCAAAAATTGTGTTAAGCGATGCAGGAAATGCAAACGGAATAACAGCACTGTGAGGGTGAAGTGCAATCAGAATAAACATCAAATCAGGGACGAAAGGACGCTCTCTGTGATGACAGCCTGCCAAAGCTGTTTGTGTTGTTATTCTTTCTTTCCACATGCGTTCCATGGCGGCAGGAAGTCCCTAAAACACTCAACCACCCAGCTTGTTAAGACACTTGTCAGACAGGAAACTCCTGTTTTCACTTTTTAAGCTGTGCCAGCGTTGCTGGAGGCTGCATTTTCGTACTTCATGAAGCAGCATTAATTGACATTGTTTGGCTCTGTGTAATCCTTAATGCAGCTTGAATTCAGAGCATGAATCTGCAGGATGCAGCAGCAGCTCTGACTCTTTTCCCGTGAAACACTTTGTACCTGGACACGGCTGTGGTGCGGAGGCTCTTCACTTCAGGGCTGCTTTGTAAGAGGTAACCTGTGGTGCTTGAATATTGTCTAGCATGTAATAAAAAAAAAACACACACACACACACACAAAAAAAAAACCCCAACAACAAATATCTCTATCAGGTTACATTTATAACTCTTGTCTATCTGAGGAAAACCGAATAAGAGAGAGCGGGGAGGAGGCGGCAGCCAGACAAGAAGCATCAAACATGCTCCTAATAATGTTTTCCCATGAAACATGGAGTAATGAAATAAAGATGAACCTCCCAATCCAAGATTTCTTCCCACCAGCACCCAAAACCATTTCCATTTTCTCAGGCTGCCCATCTCATGCTTGTTGATCCATGACAGTTGCCTGAAAGCGAGCTCCATGGCCTGATCGCCTGTCTATGGCTGTCAAGAGTCTGATCAGTATGAGCAAATGGGATAAAATAATACATGAATCAGGCATACATCCATCCATCCATCCATCCATCCATCCATCCATCCATCCATCCATCCATCCATCCATCTATCCATCCATCCATCCATCCATCCATCCATCCATCTATCCATCTATCCATCTATTCATCTATCCATCTATCTATCTATCCATCTATCCATCTATCCATCTATCTAAAAACAATTAAATCATACTTCACACCCTGGGTTTATTTTAATAATTAAATAAATAAAAATAAATATAATTGCTCACTATCAAATCTAAATAGACTGGCTTTTAGCTATGCAATGAGATTAATTTCTTATTTTGTACACAGAAAAGAGATTTGTAGCAAGCTCCTATTCATCAATGATGTATCCAAAGTCTTTTGTGTTTTCTGTGTGCTTGACCCTCGTTTAAATCTGCGGCAGCGAAAAGCCTCTCGCGTTCTCTCTCCTCTTATCCTCTTCTTCTCTTTTTAAATACAAGAATGTGCATGCGCCAAGGACTACGAGAGAAGGACGTGTATGTGTGGGGGATTAAATTCATGAACGAAGTGTATTGACAAACAGAATGTCCAGTTTGTTCTTAGAATCTACATCCAACCAAAGGAGAACAGATCAAGGAAGCATGTGTGTTTGTGTGTATGTGTGTAAGTATTGGATCAGTGCTGGCCTGGCCATGTAATCTGCTGTTTCTCGCTGTATTACAATGGCAACAGTGCTGGATCAAACATGGAATAAGCGTAAAGCCGATCCCTGAGTGCAGGGAATTGGTAGTAATCTGAGCGCTCAGGCACAGCGGGGTGGGTTATGGGGTCTGACTCCCAGTCGAAAGATCATGCAGGACTGATCTGAGCTCAGTGGCCTGTGGCTGTATCTGGGGGTGACGCAGTCTGATGACCCATACTCAGATCTGTGACTGAGTGGCTAAATATATTGTGAAAAATGTAACAAAGAAAATAGATTTTCACTCTAAAATTCACTCTAAAAAGTGCATGTCAAAGAGTCAAGTATTGTTTTGAATCCCAATGACTTACTGTATGAACAAAACCTTTTGAAACATTCCCTAAAATATATTTTTCAGAGAAAAAAAGTCATACACAACACAAGGATATTGAGTTAATGATGACATAATTGTCATTTTTTAGTGAACTATTCCTGTAAATCTGTGGTCCCCAACCCCCGGGGCCGCCCAAGGAACATTACTTTATTTCCATTCTATTTACTGTGGTGTATTTCTCTCGGGTTTGTGGGAATTTCTATGAACGAGAGGTTAACCGGGAGCTGAGAGACAGTGACGACAAAGCTTCAACACTACTGCCCCTTGCAGCCGCTCAGCTCCAGCTTTTAGGTGATGTCTGGAGCTGAGCGGCTGCAACAGTGGTAAGAAGGTTGGTATCACTCTTCTCTCTGTTGAACGGCACTTTCTCATGTTTAAAAGTGCTTGATGTACATGTATTTGTGTCTGCTCAAATTTAACCCACAAATGAGCAAAAATTACGAAACAGACGTCGCCATTTCCGACATCCTATCTGTGTGAAGTGGGGTTTTCTGCAGTGACAGCAACCAAAACAAAACATTGTCATTGTCTCCTGTTACCCCCAGATGGAATCGTCTCGTTGCAGAGAAACAAGTTCAGGGTTCTCATTGATTTGAGTTAAAATGTTAAATCCCTTTATATTCATTTTTTTGGTGTAACTGTATTTTATTTTGAAGGCATGTGTAAATACAATTAAACTTATTAAACAAAACAATCAAAAATATATAAAATCAACCCTTCTCCACCTCCTCCCCTCAGCGGGGCACGGTAAAATGATCAAACGTTGACCGGTCCAAGGCGATAAAAAGGTTGGGGACCACTGCTTTAAATGACAGGGAAGGATGGATAATTAGATAAAGAGAAATTATATTTCAGGCCAGTTTAAATTTAATGCAGTGAACGTGATTTGGAATAGTGTTTTTTTAAACAGTATTTTCTGCATTCTAGGTTAAAATAGTTCCTACTTCTCCTAATATTCATGGTGAAATAATGTGACAGATTTAATACACTGGCAGCTCAGCAACAAGTATATTACATATTTTTAGAACTGAATACATTAACTTATAAAATGTACATCCCACACAGAAAACAAACAAAATTATACAGAACACATGGTGGTCACTTTTATCACTTTCTAGATTAACGGGGTGACAATTTACCCCACTCTCTCCTACATTCGGTTTATTCCAGATCTGCAGAACTATAAAAGTGATTCTGCAGTGCTAAGGTGAAGTAAAGTTTAGTCCCGATCTCTCATTAGCTCTATGTGGTGTTCTGGAAAAAAGGTCTGGACATTGTTAACTTCTTTTTACGGGTGCGTTTGTTTGTAACACTATGTATGGCTGTCTGAGGCCACAAGATGAATGGCTCCTCTTCTCGAGAGGAATGATCCCTGTGGCTGTAGCAAAAGTCTTCGTCAGCATGCTGCTATAACAGTGAATGTGGGAGACGTGGCCTGATTTTGGGCCCAGGTGCAAAGTGAGGGAGGGCAGTGTACAGATGTTCAATGTGGAGGAAGGAGGGTGACCCCTTAACCTGAGAGAGACATTTAGCATCTGCCAATACACATTAAAACACTCTCCTGAGGATGTGTACACAAACACACAGTCATATACACACATGAATATGACAGAATAGACATTTATCGACTGCAAAATAATTCAAATCTCAAAATGTATGTTAGGTAACTTGGGGAGTAGCTAGAAAACGGGTAACCTAACTAAAGTACATAACAGTAGCTCAGTTGCTTTTCATAAACATTACCGTTTAAAAAGCCTGTACCAAGGCTATATTTATTTTAAAACGTAATTAATTACTGTGACATGAATATTCAGCATTATTTCTCCAGTCCTTCAAAAATCATAATCATATGCTGATTTGAGAGCTTGAGAAACAGTTCTATAATTAATTATCAACGTTGAAAACCGTTGTCCTGCTTAATATTTTTTTGTGAAAACTGAGATACATGTTCTTAGGTATCTTGAATGAATAGAAACATCAAAAGGGCAGTCACTTGGTGAATAAAAGTATTATTTTCTTCAAAAAAAATTTTTTTTCTTGCTGACGCCAAACTTTTGAATTGTACACTACACAAAATAACTTTATACGGTCTTATCCAGCATCTCTAAAGAGAATTACAGCGAATGTTACCATAGGTAACATAAATACACTTGCTCTTAGTCAGCTTGTATAAATGACGGTCAGTGTATCAAGTTAGGTTATTTTATTGGTTACCTTCGAAAATAAAACTGCTAAACAATGTTGGGGAAAGTTTGAAAAGTAATGCATTACAATATTGCGATACTCCCTTATAAAATAACTAACTTGTGTTAAGAAAAATAATGCGTTGTCTTACTTTTTCTCACATGGGCTGAAAATGCAAATTCACACCAGTGCAGCAGAGAGCGCAGCGCAAACAAACCTCTTCCCATTCTGGATCTCAGAAAAAGAAAGTTCAATAATTTCTTCACCAATAAAAACAAAAAATCTCGTTATTTTAGCTGATTTTTGTTTATTTGCTTATTTAACTGAATCATCGAAGGTCAGCAGCAAGACATTGGTCAATAAAGTGTTACTAAATGCATACAAATATATAGGTATGTCTAGATTTATCAAGCAGTTAATTATTAGAGGTTTTTGTAATATTCTGATTTTGCATTTCACTGATTTGATTCATTTTGAGGAATACTGATTCTTTTTGTGTAAGTGAGCTTAGTAAATGTTCACATTTAGTCTAGATCTACAGTAATCATTATGTTTACACACAACGACTCCCAGTTTCCCTCAACATCGCTTTCCTGTAGCTCAACCAGTAGCGCATTGGTGCCAACAACATCAAGGTCATGGGTTCGATTCCCAGGGAAAGCAAGAACTGATTAGAATGTCAATGTGTTTCTTGAATGCAATGTAAGTCACTTTGGATAAAAGCGCCAGCCAAATGTATAAATGTAAATGTAAACATGGGGACAGGAGAGCTGTCAGCCAACACATGGGAAAATAAAGTAACTAGCATTACTTATTTGAAAAGTAACTCAATATTTTATATTTTCTTCAAATATAAAAAAGTAATGCGTACTTGTACTAGTAATCTGATTATGTAACTCAAGTTACTTGTAACCTACTTTACAAAGCAAAGTGTGCTTCAAACCACTCCTAGTTGTCAAGAGGAAATTTTTACGAATCACAGATTAATAGAGCTCCTGCTTCTGTCTGTCCATAGTTTTGTTTTACCCTTCAAATATGCAAGGTTAAACAACAGCATCTATTTCACTTATTCTTCAAAATTGCCGTTGTGCTTTTAGCTGCAAAACCAGCTCAAAAAAAGAAGATGCAAAAAGACAGAAATATTTGTTTGCCCATTGCCTTGAGAAAACAACAAATGCAAAAGTCACTTGTGGTTGAGGCGAAACGCTGTAGGCTACCCCGTCAGCCCTTCCTAGACTGATGAAAAGGTTGTTTTCATATTCATGAAGAAGCATTCTTCATTCGTAAACCTCTGCACGCATCATCAACTTTTATCCCGCGCCGGCTACGAAATGGCTGTGTAGAGGCTCTGTGTGTGTGTGTGTGAGGGTAAAAATTCACACCCGCAGCACACAGTAATCGCTGTCCTTTTCACTCTTGATGTCTCCTTTACTGTAGGACACTGACAGATTTATACACTTATTTTAAGAATGACTAATTGAAGGTTTACTTTAGAGGATAATCGAGGTTCTTTGTCCATGAATGTTTTATAAAACTAATTGATTCCTATTATAAACAGATTGACTTTTGCACATCAATTATTCTGGAAACTGTATTAGAAATGAGACCATTCTTTTGCTCAGATGCTTAACAATGCAACCAAAATTTCTGCACATACTATCAGTCAGTCATGTTCCACGAACACATTCAAGGATAAAGCTCAAGCCCAATTCCTCTGTTTGGCTACAGTTAAACCAACATCAGCTCACAGACACAGACACAAATTGAAATAAACAACTGGACATAAGTGGCAGAAACCTCAGGAAACAATAGGAGTGAGAACATAAACATCAATTTGGGATGATAAAGGGATATCGGAGAGAGGCCCTGGACCACAGGAGGTAAAATAGAGTGTGAATTCACTGGGAAACGCTTCTGTCTGCTTGTGAATAAATTAAAGTGTATAATTAGGAAACAGCCACAGAGACTTCCTACTCTTATATCCCGTTACAAACACCCCCTCCCACCATTTTCACTGATAACATGGTGGTTTTCTCTTGCCAATGAGAGTGCCAAGATTCAGCTCTAGGCAGATTATAGTGAGGCTGCATGCAATATATGGCACACCCCAGCTTAAGGCCCATTGAATGTAGCTCCCTGCTCCCTGTATGCTGAACGTGACAGCAATAAATGGAAGATGAAGGTCATTTCATCACATAATCACTCGAAAAGAGTTTTCATACATTTTCAATCAAAAGGTAAGGTTTGGCTGCTTAGCAGGGTTATCTTTTATAAACACACAATTTATCACTGAAACATTAATATTATCTTAAATGAGTTTCTAAAACATTTTTCTACTCAGTATAGTACTGTTAAATTGATTACATATTTATTTAATTTTATGTGACCATTCATTTTAATGACCATTTGAATCCTATTTTATCCATTTATATATAAAATCTATTTATAAATCATTAATCTTATTCCTTATTTGACTTTTCCACAGACCCACGTTACCCCTTTGCCGAACCCCAGTTTGGATTCACTGGCATCTGAATAGTCATTTTGAACACTGCAACTGTATTTAAAGTTTGTTATTTCTGCACTCAAAATCTGAAATGACAACATCATTAGCGACTCATCGCAAATAGAACTAGAGAGGATAAAGTTCGTCGAGACAAACTTTAGAAGTTGGCTGAGAAGGTCGCACCGGAAACATTAATTTCGCATGTTGGTAGCACAATTTAACATTAACTACAAAATACGTTACGAAACCAGAAATTAAAAGGTTGCTAAGGTGTTCTAGGTGGTTGCTAGGGTGTTGCTAGGTAGTTTCTAGGGTATCCGGGGTGGTTGCTATGGTGTTGCTATGTGGTTGCTAGGGTAACCAGATTGGTTGCTAGGGTGTTGCTAGGCGGTTGCTAGGGTAACCGGGGTGGTTGCTAGGGTGTCATGGGTGGTTGCTATGGTAACGAGTGGTTGCTAGGGTGTTGCTAAGCAGTTGCTAGGGTATCCAGGGTGGTTGCTAGGGTGTTGCTAGGCGGTTGCTAGGGTAAACAGAGTGGTTGCTAGGCGGTTGCTAGGGTAACCAGAGTGGTTGCTAGGGTGTTGCTAGGGTAACCGGGGTGGTTACTAGGGTATTTTGGGTGGTTGCTAGGCAGTTGCTAGGGTATCCAGGGTGGTTGCTAGGATGTTACTAGGTAGTTGTGAGGTCTTCTGGGTAGTAACTATGGCGTTCCAAGCACAATTTAACACTTAGCTAACCACTATTAGCATGTAGCTATTCACTGCTAGCATATGTAGCATGTTGGAAGTCCTGTTTGCTAGCATGAGTCAATAGACCCAACCCCCATGTCTCTACGACACTCAGAAGCAGAGATATAGGTCTGGCTAAATGGTTGCTAGGGTACTCTGTTTGGTTGCTAAGGAGTGGCTTCACAGCTACAGTGATGTTACTCCAAAGGCTCCTTGTGAGAATGAACCATATAAACCAACCAGAATGCCTCTACGACATTCAGAACTGAAGATATCTCACTTTGTATTTGGTTGCTAAGGTGCTCCATAATGGTTGCTAGGGCATGGCTAGGAAGTGTTGAAGACATCGGTGATTGGCAGTTTGCTGCCCCGAGTCAAACAAGCCCACCCTCAAATTTCTAAGACTTTTCTATCCAGAGATAGAAGTCAATCTATTTGAATGGAAGTCTATGGGATGGGTTGCTAAGGTGCTCTAAATGGTTGCTAGGGCGTGGCTTAATAGCTTCACTGTGATCCTGAGACACTCATTGGTCGCCTGAGTAAAACGAGCCCTCCCCCTTGTCTCTGTGACGCTGTGATGCAGAGCTATGTTCAATTCAGAATCCCTATGCAATTTGCCATAGTAGATGCTGTTTCATGGGACGGCCTTCCCCATTCATCTCTATGGGGCAAATTTGGGCAGCTCTAGCTGCAACTTTCACCTTTCACTTTCAACTTTCACCCCATTGTGTGGTATGTTCTTACAGAGGCTGTCACCCTCTTCAAATGTGGCGAGTTTCATCTTTTTACAAATTCCTCACTCAGAGTTATTAATCGTCAAAGTTCGTCGCAATGTTAAGTCAATGGGATTTTTCGGCTGCTTTTTCGCCCCTGGGGCGGACACCGTACCCCCAATCCCTTAGAAAAGATATAGCAACCCAACTATAGCCTGCGGCCTGTTCTGATTTTGGGGCCTGTAGCACTAAAGCTGTAGGAGGAGATAGCGTGTAAATTTTTGTACAGAAGAATAATAATAAGTTTATTAGCATTTCAGTAAGTTGGCTGCTTCTCAGCCAACTTAATAATAAAACATCAATAGATACATAATTTATGAAGACAAATTGTAGACATTTTCCTTCCAAATACACAACACACACATTCAACTTTTACTCGCACACAATAATGTGTGATCTGACAATAAACCCACAGTTAGATAGGATGCATACAAATACACTCACACTTGGGCAGAGAAAGCACACTGGAAGCATGTACAACCCCACAACTTAAGTGCATCCAAGCACTGTGGACTGTGTGTGTGTGAAAAAACTGAAAACATAGCGGAGTTTTGTGCCAGTCTCAATAGCGCAGCGTGGAGGTCATCTAGTTTGACACAGATTCAAACCTACATGGTTCAGCTCGCTCTTACTAAAAGCAGATCCCCACACACAGTCCAGCGTGCCTGAGGTTAGCACTTAAACCCACCCCCTGCTCATTTTGGGACCGTGCCTGTGCTGGGCAGAGCGAAGCGGAGGCGCTGAGCAGGATGGAATTGGCTTTCAGTACACTGCATTAGTTTCGCAGTAGAGCTGTGGAGGCCTACTGGCAGTGGGAACAGAAAGCCACCATGTTTGTTTTCCAGGCTCAGCCTCAGTAAAAATGTTATTTTTTGCGGTTCAACACAAGTTTCGGATGCTGAGGAAGGATGCTCGCTCAACAGTCACGGCCAAGAGGAGCAGTAGGCGTCAGGACTTCTACTTTCTTTCAGAGGATCTCACAAGCAGTGCCGCTAGCCTAAAAATGTCTAAAGGCCCATTCACACCAAGGACGATTACAATGAATCCATTACACTTTAACGCAAAACATTTTGAGAAACCGTACTATTCAGAAAAAAAAAAAAATTCAAAATGTTATTTTTTACTATATTTTGAAATGTCATTGTGGTGAGCAGGGTGGGGATGAGGGAGCGGAGGCATAAAAAAAATAAAATAAAAGAGCGTGAGAGGGGATGAATGGGTACCACGTCTGGACATTTTAGTTGTGCTTTGTATTTGTGTGGGTGGAAGTCGTCCGTGAGGGGCTGTCGCCATTACTTTTATTTTGTATTTGTTCATTTTCATATTAAACGTTGTTAAACATATCCCGGCTCCGAGTTCCCCGAAATGTATACCATGTTACAGTCATTTATTCCTGTGACAGCAAAGCTGAAAACATTTATTTGAAATAAATATTTTGTAACTTCATAAATGTCTAAATGTCTGAAATTTGGTATTCATCACGTTTTATGGCTTTGATGCTTTGTTAATTTAAAAAGTAATGTATTAAAATATTACGTTACTCCCTTAAAAAGTAACTAATATAGATCTAAAATAATCATTATGTTTACAACGACTCTCGATTTCTCTCAGCATAGGAAACGGAAGCTGTTAATCAATACATGGGAAAACATAAGTAACTTGCATAACTTATTTGAAAAAGTAACTTTTTTGTTGTAAATTTAAAAGTAATATGAGAGTTTCCTAGTTAAAAGTAATCTGATTATGTAACTCACGTTACTTGTAATGCGTTACCGCCAATGCAGACTGTGAATATAATGTATGAAAGAGAACAGAAACAAATTTTACTATGATTAAAAATTGACAATTCCACACATTTTGCCAAAAAAAGAAAAACGTCTGCAGATTCCATCCATTTGGTTAATTGAATTTGTGATGTACAGCCCATAAATTTGAAAAACAATGAAGCTGATTTGTGGCATTAGGTGTCTTTCCAACGAGAGCTCCTGGAAAGAGGCGCTCTGTGTGTTTGTTTGTTTGTGTGTGTGAGAGAGAGAGTTTGCATGTGTGCGTGTGTATGTGTGTGTGAGAGAGTGCAGAGTGGTAGTGTTTGCGTCTCTATCCATTTATTATAAATGGAGAGTGTCGGCTGGCTATTTTTAGCAGCTTCCAAAGTCACATACTCCTGCCAGTGAAATCAGCCGTAGATCCTAATGCGATGAATTTTTAATCACCGTGGGTTTTGAAGAAATTCTGTTGAAACAATTTACTTTTGACTGGATGCCCCCTTAAAGCTAATGTTATGCTGAGTTTTTTTTAGTAGTAATTAAGGACGTGCTGTTGCATAATTGCTTTTTTTGTATTAGGGTATTTAAACCTTTGTATTCAGAACAGAGAGCTGTGCATGTTTGTATGTGGGAGGGTTTTAGAGTGGGGTTTCAAAAGCCTGTTTATTTTCAGGCTGATTTGATGACTCTTCTCTCTGACTGTTATTATTGCTCATTACAAGAGAGGGATTGGGCCAAAGAGACTCAATGTGAGGGAAATGTTTCGTACAGAGCCCAGGACACAGCCTGTATTTACTTCTGTTGCCACCATGCAAGCTGTGTTTAAATTTAACCTCCTCTCAGATTGAACATCATAAGTTCAACAACATGACCTCTATACCAGATGCTGTCCCTTCGTTGTGAGGGAGGAGGTATCAATAAGTATCTTTTTGAGGGATAAGAGATTGCACTGAAAAACACTAGGATTCATTTTAGGAATTCAAAACATTCATGTCATAGTCTTGTCATGTTGTTCACATCCGGGTCCCTTCTATGTATCTTCCATGTCCTTCCTGCACCTGTCCTTGTCTAATCACTGAACTTGTTAGTCTCGTCAGCTGTTTCCCATCCCGCCTTGTGCATAAAACCCTCTCGTTTTCCCAAGTCCTTGTCAATTGTTGATACTGTTTGATGTAAGTTTGGATGCTTGTTGTGTGTGGATGTTCCCTTCCCGAGTTTTCTCTGTTTTGCACATGAGTGCCGCTTTTGTTTTCTATTTATTTTGGTTTTTGTAAATAAAGTATTTCGGTTTGACTTCAGAGTTTCCTTGTTTTCTCTGCATCACACACAAGCACTAAAGGTGACACTTCAATGAGCCTGTTAAAAAAGATTAACTTATTAATTTGAGTGATTATGTTGGAGGAAATGTGGAAACAATTTAGTGCAGACTTGACAGTGCTTTTTAAAAGCTAATTTTATTCTATGTTGCAGTGGTAATTAAGGATGTGTTGTTGCATAAGTTGTGTTATTATTTATTCATTCTAGTTGTTAATTATGTATTAGCATGAAACATACTGAAAGATTGCAAAGAAAAATAGCATAGGGATGTCAATTAATTTAGTGATTCAGTTTGTTTGAACTAAAGAAAAAACAGTCACATTCATTTGAGTGATCATTTTGGGGAAACTGTGGAAGCTATTTCATTTAGACTTGACACACATTTAAAAGCTCACTTTCTTCCTGTTTTACACCAGTACTTAAGGGTATGCTGTTGCATAATTGCTTTTTATAATAATATTATATTTTTATATTATCATCCTTATGTACAGGTTAAGAACACAATACAGACTTAGGAGAGAGAGTAATGCTCTAATATATATATATATATATATATATATATATATATATATATATATATATATATATATATATATATATATATATATATATATATATACATACACACATACATACATATAATATATATTTATATACATATAATCTGTTCCAATCCGTTTCACAATTTTTGTCCAGTGATATACAAATGTTTTTTATTGGTTCAAATAATCTTTTATTTGTTGTTTGCAACTTTAAATTTGTATCCCCCAAATCTTGTTATGTCTTCGCTTTTACATGGCATTCATGTTAGAAACAGAGGGATTTCATCAGATTTCTAAGAGAGCTCTCTTTAACACAGCCAGGCCGCCAGTCACAGGGCCTCGCTGACAGCTGCAATAGCTCAAGTAATGACTGTGGCACCGTGTGCATGCCACCAGTGTCAGCGCTACCCACTGGCAGAGACACAATCCAGCTGTGCACATCGCCCACTGGAGCACAGACTACTAAACTAAGCAGAATTATAGAGATACACTCCACTATCTCTAATTCCAAAGCTTTTATGTATTTAAATACAAAACCAACCAGTAATAAATGCAATCACCAGACACATAACAGGCTACTACTCAGAGCACTCTTCCTTTTTATAATGTCTGTCAGCCTCAGTATGTTGGGTTACTCACTAGACATTTCAATTCCTGCACAGCAATCACCCTCAACAAGATTGCAGGACATTTAATTGGACTTGGTCTCACGCAAACACACATTTCCAATCTCAATCTAGCACAGCAAGATTTAACATAAACACACACACATTCACTTGTTGAAACAACATTCTCAGACTTGTACACAAAATCTAAGCTCAAGGCAACATGATAATAAGCCAATTATTTAGCGTTTTATTTTCAGGCTAATTGCGAGCTTTGAAACTCCTCTTGGCTGAATGTGTCATCAGATCAAGGAAATGCAAACTATATGACAAACTTGCAAAGAATATGAAATAAGAATAATGATTTGCAAGCCTTTAATATTCAAAGTAGTTATTTTTCTAAATGTGATAAAAACCACTGCATCACGAACACAATGAGCAGCAATTGTCAAAGCAGAAAAGTTTTCTAACACATAGCTGATTAGAATTGATAAGCATACAGATGTTTTCATCTACAGTAAAATTACAGCTTGA
Source organism: Rhodeus uyekii (assembly GCA_037043235.1). Classification (NCBI taxonomy): domain Eukaryota; kingdom Metazoa; phylum Chordata; class Actinopteri; order Cypriniformes; family Acheilognathidae; genus Rhodeus; species Rhodeus uyekii. The sequence goes on from JAWRVZ010000008.1 coordinate 9,167,978, forward strand.
TTACGGCATCTGATATTCAAGAATTTCATATATTCACAAAATAACTAATAGTTATATTATTATTACCACCATTATCATCATCATTGCTATTGTCGCTGTTCTGTTGTGTAGACAGTTACGTATTTACAATACCAAATCAGAAATCTTTCTTATTTTGCATTATTTTATTTCTTTTCAGCAAATGCAAATTTTATGCCAGCTCCGAAGAAAAAGCAAACATATTAACAGACTCAATAAAACTATTAGTGGTCACCTTGTCTGCACCGAGACACTATGATTTCCCCTCTCGTGTTTTTGATCTTCTCTCATCCGTAATCCTTGTGGTGCTTCGTTCTAGAGCTGTGGTGCTGCCAGTGTTGGAGTGAATTTATTTACAGCGTGGTTAGTCTGCAAATGATTGATGTTGCTGCAGCAAACAGTAAACCAATTAGAGGCATGATGTAATGTCATTTTAAAAGGTTTATAATCACGTTCCTCCTGAACTTGGGCCCCTGATCAGACGTAATAAAGATTTATAGCAGATCAAAGGAGAGGCTAATGCCATTAACAATAGATTATATTCCAGCAGAAATTACATTAACAACTTTTTTTTTCCTCCTCTCCGCTAAATATATCCACTGTATTGCAAATTTGGACGCAGGGCAAAGTTTGGAGGACTGTGCAGCGTACGGAGCATTAATTACTCTGAATGAGAGCAGCTGTACTAGGACGACTCAGACACACATTCTGTTCAGCCTGAGCTGTGATATAGTGATGTATAGTGAGGTTCTACACAACCTGAGAAAGTCTAATAAGTCATCAAAACATAAATCAGGGATTCATATTTAATGCCCTCGTAGGAAACCAATGCTGTTTGATATCATATCCATTTGTTTTCACCTAACTTCTCTAGTGATGTAATCTCTTCCTATAATAACATTTAGAGACAAGAACTTACACCCTGTCCTAACCAGGCGCAAAATGACAAAATAACAAATGATAAATCTCCATCTCTTCTATGTTATAGGGCATTTAAATTTCCAAGTTACATAGGGTTCACAGTTGAGTTGTGAATCACGAAATGCAACCCTGAACCATTTTACACATCAATTGCGAGAGCAAAACTGTTCATATTTTAATATGAATTGAATTGACTACTAAAGTATTTATTAATATTCTAAATTTGCATTTAATTTTAGATTTTTAGTTGTTTATTTTAGTAATTTTGTTCATTGGAGATAACCCATTGACAACACAGAACACAGTAAATGAGTAAGATGATGATGGGGATGTCAGCCAATGAGATATGAGTGATATGAGGGGCTTACCACTGGGGGGCTGCGCCCGAAGCAGGTATGAGTTGGGGGAGATTTGGTCCTCTGGGTGGGGCTCCAGCATGGTGTGGGAGGAGCTGCTGTCCAGCAAGGGCACCTGACACTCCCTTATGGTAGGTGGGGCTGAATGGAGGGGGGCGGGTGGGGGAGGAGCAGGAGCAGGGGGCAGGAGGCTGGAGGAGGCGGTGGAGGGAGGGAGAGGACGACCTGAGGAATGGACAGAGAAAAGGAGGAGACAAACTTGTTTTGATCATGTGACATGACATATGGCAGGTATAAACATACTACAGACAACATATATACAGTTTTACAACACTGAATCATAAAGCACAAAGACAAGTAATATTAATGTTCTCATTTATGTGTATCTATCAGTAACTGACTGGATCATGAAAAGTCTGTTTAATGTTAAAATACATTCAATATTTGAGTTTGGAGTATTATTTAGGACTACGCCACTCCTGAAACACCATGGACACCCATTTCTAAAGAAGCTTTTTAGATGACAAGTTCACCCTTGAGAACATTATTATGTATCCCAATGATAATTCTACAAATCTATCATAATTTGCTGTTATTGCTGTAAACTTAACCAGCTTTTCCAAAGTCTCCATTGCCTATAATAACAGTATGGCCTAAAATAATGCATCAGTAGCTATTTGGTTAAATTGTATTATTGTTGTTTCTAGTTTCAATTTGATAAATGATTATGAAAAAAGTGTTCTTTAGAACAACATGCACTGATAAAAATGTGCTCAATAATACCAAAAATGTGTAGTAAGAAAATAAATGGGGTCAATTTTGATGTCATGTTGACCTTAACCATAACAGTCCCCTGTGATGTGTAGGTCGTCCAATGAATGCACTCATAAAACGAACTCCAAGGTGTTTCTCATAAAAGCAAGCTATGAGGTCACAAACACAATTTATGGTACAAGTTAAGTGTGCTCATGAATGCATACATAAATTACTTGCGATCACACCTGCGCATAGATAATGAGGGTACAAAATGACATCAAATTCACTGCGCACTGACAATGTACAAACAAAACAGCAGCAGAAGTAAATAGTCGGTGTGTTCATGTACATGTGTGTGCGTTTGTGAGTTATGGAGTGCTTGGACTGCAGAACAGCAGACAGGAAGTGCTGCTCACAGCATTTTTGTCCAGTAAAACTTCAAGCTGGGAGCACTGCATGAGTACATTTACACACAAACACATTCTACTTCATCACTGTAATACAGATGTTTCAGATGTGATTTCCCAACAGGATCCTGTAATAGAACTGTATGCATACGCAATATGACAATAAAAAGCGTGCAGTTATGAAGTGCGTGTAATTTTTTCACTCCAAGCAAACTTACGAGGGAAGCTGAGCAAAGTCATCGGTTATATATGCATCTGAGTTTCTGAGTAATTGCCATGACATTGGAGGTAAAATTGCAAAGGATTTTTTTTCTTCTCTAAAGAAGTGTGTGCAGTCAGTCCTCACAAATGTGGCGAAATTAGGAGGCTATTACCTGCCTTAATTACTCCTGAAAAGACAGCACTGATGGAAAAGACGGCGTTCGCTAGAATGGTGCCATGCTGTTATCAGGCCTGCAGACATCTGAGAGGCGCTCTTTTAAGATTCATATCAGTAAAACTAAAATGACAATGTATTGACCATCGTTTTAATTGGGATCAAACGAAGACTGTGCACTTTCTGTCTATCTTAACTTCAAAAAGCCGCATAGGTACACAAACAGATTATCACGCACAAACATACAGCTACACTTTCATCTTCCTTTCATCATATCAACCCCTGACTGCCTGTTAGCAGAACTGGAGGAAAGGGAGAGGGTGAAGAGGTGCTTTTGTAGAAGACCTCGAATGCAGAAAGCATATTGAAAGTGTACTGACTCAACTCCTCTTTGAGCACAGCCGCACACGCTCGTTCTCCCTCTCCCCATGGCTCCTATGGCATTACAGCATGCGGTCATTCAGGGATATTGAGTCGAGGTTGCTGGCTGTGCCTTGTGTTATTGATTTGGTTTAGCGCTGCCCTGTGCCAGAAACACACCTCCATACACACCAACACACAAAACACAGTGCGTCATAAGAGGTTTTCACATTATTTTTCATTGTAATACTATTTTCAAATTCTTTTCATTTTAGTTTAGTCTCAGCGAAAGTTTTATTTTTTTAATCAAATATTAATACAACAATAATTACAATTTTATTGTACACCTAAAATTAATTAAAAGTAAACAAACGTTTATATAAACTAAACTAATTATTTATATAAACTAAGTTTAAACATTTATGGTCCATATATTTTTTTTAAATTTTTTCTAAGACTCTTGTGTTCCCCAACACTGGATTTATTTAATGAAAATATAGTAAAATCTGAAATATTATACTTTATTGCATGTATTTACAATATATAAAGATTGCTTTTATTAGTATTATTATTTAAGTTTCTTCTTCAGTTTACAGAATTGTAAAATATTAATAACAACAACCCTGAATTTTCATATGTCCTGCACTGTTTTCTCCTTCTTCTGTTTTCTTATATCTGACCTCATGATCTTTTGAAGACAGATATTATGAAAAGAAGCGGGCCGGTTGGACTGCTTGTCAAGCATACCCCAGGGACATAGGGCAGAGTCCTGTTAAATAATAAAGAGTAAGATAAGGATGGAAGGTTATGTTTACCGTCAGCATTTCATAAAAGCATTTATGGCATATGTATTTTGAGAACCAGTGAAAGGGAGGAGAGAAATAACGAAAGAGATACCGGGATCTTCACTAATGCACTGAGGAGATGAATAAACACTGAAAAGCTCAGCGAATATGCAGATGAAAGAGCGAGAGGTTAAGTGTGCTGCTGGCTGATTAGCTTGACTTCTAAAGAGATGGATGGAGAATACGGCCATAAAAATCAGGAACGCATATGGGCAACTGAGGACAGAAGTGCAGATGGAATTCTGTAAAATTGCAGAAGTGTTCTTGTCAAACAGCAGATTTGAGCAGCATAGGTGGACCAAGGAATCAATTTCTCTGAACAGAAACAGAGAACAACATTTGGTAAGTTTCAAAATCTAAAACAGTTCAGAGGAAGAATGTTTATTGTTGTTACAACCATTTTAACAAGCACAAAATATTCATCACACAAAACCATGACACCATTTTCAATGGACCATTGCCTCAATAATGAGAGTATTTATGGCACTGGACAAGAGAAGCCTGTGTGTGTATACGCCTACAGAATGTGTGTGTGTTGGGGGCTATTAAATTTTTAAATCACTTTAATTACAAAAAAAGGAAAAATTGCATTAGGTGGCCAAAAGCAATTATAGGAAACTTAATCTCCTTTGCAATTAGGCTCAGGGGCATTTTTTAACTATTGTAATTTATTTTTGCTACATTTCTATAAAGGTCAGTATAAATTGCTTTGTGTTATTAGAACAAAGGCTCGTTAGAAGGGGGCTGAGGGGGGGCACCTGTTCCTCTAGATGATTCTTCTCCTTTGCCGTCCTTCCTAAGTTCCCTTTATCTCTTTGGGAGAAGATGTGCAACTGTGGTGGATCTGCCGGCCTGGAATAGAGATTTGACCTTGAACGTCCCTGGTTTGGTCATTAGGTCGAATGAGTACATTGAAGTTGCAAATTTTTAAATACTTTCTCTTATCGCAATTCAATGTGGCGAGACAACTTTTGATTTCCTGAAGAGTATTAACTTTCACAACATCGCAATGTTAGTTTGAGCAGCTTGGTATAATTTAAATAGGCTAGACAAAATTCAAAAACTCATTCATTTAATTGAAAATGAATTAATTCATTTATAAACGAAAAGGACAATTTAATTAAAAAAATATATAATATACAATACTGTTCAAATGTTTTCGTTCAGTAAGATTTTAAAAAATATATTTTAAAGATATTTAGCATGGGCACATTAAATTGATAAAGTAGTAATAGTAAAGACTCATAATTTTCCAAACGATTTTTGTTTAAAATAAATGTTTTCCTTTTAAACTTTCTGTCAATCAGAATCAAATAGAATCCTGAAAAAATATTGCATATTATCAGATCAGTATATTATAATGCTTTCTGAAGGATCATGTGTCCCAGAAGATACAAGTAATGATGCTGAAAAGTCATCTTTAACATCACAGGAATACATTACAGTTTAAAATATATTCAAATAGAAAGCTTATTTCAAATTGTAATAATATTTTACAATATTACAAGGTTTGCTTTTTGTGATTATAAAACATAAGATGCTGCATTTAAAAATGTGTCTTAAATAAAAAAAATTAAAAGTGTTTCTGAATAAAATTCTGAATGGTATTATATATTTCCTGAAACTTTTTTTTCTAACTGAAATTTTTAGGAAAAAAAAACATTTTGAAGCCAAATCTTTTGTATTTGTTTGCCAAAAAAACAATACTCAGGTAATAGTGCAACCTAGCAAACCGACTGTGTTTATATCTCTCACAGGCTTGATTTTATTAAGATTAATCAATGAAATTATGTCATATAAGCAAATTAAATATGCAGCTCTGACTGAAGTCTACACTTATCAGATGTGTGTCTTCTGTTGATAAGAAGCTACAAGGTGGAACCCAAGCTGTACTTTGGGTTCAGTATCTCATTATCCGGGATTTCTTCACCACTGTTGCATTTGGCTTCACTTCCTTTCAATAAAACCCGATTTGAAAAAGTAATATATATATAATTCATAATACATATATTCATATATACATTATTCATAAAGTTTAACTCTGCCCAATGCCTTGTTTTATTTTGATTGCTGCTGAGTTTAACTTTACCATCACTTGTTGGAGCCTCTGGGTGAGTGCGCTCACAAAATTACATTATATAATGTAATAGCATTATGTGATAACCATTTTGGTAGATTCGCGGAATATGGGATGGGACAGAGGCGTTCTTGTCGGCAAACTCTCACAAATACGCTCACAGGCGTGCTCTAATATTGCGGTCCGGGTCTAGCTAGCACATGGGGCACAGCACAATATCTCTCCACCCATCTGGCCGGTGTGGAGACAGTGAGCCAAAGAGGCCAAAAAGCTCAGGAAGAGACAGCTGGAGCCCAGTCAGATGGAAAGTGACAAATTACTGCCCTAATGAGAGCCATTCATCATTTCAACCAAACTCTCTCCTTCCCTCTATTTTCATCAACAACGCACCTACACGTTTAGCTCAACCGTCATCCAACACCTGCATTCAACCACACTGAAAACGGGGAGGGAAAGGAGGCGGATTAGACCTTAGAAAATAAGAAATGCAACACATAGTTTACCATACAGGTGTGAGAGAGGAAATGAAGAGGGAAAAAAGGGACAAAACTGATGTGAAACCCCATGATATTGTAAGCTACTTCCACAGAAAACTTGACGTGAATATATATGTTTAAATAATAACACAAATTGTGTGGGTGCTCTTTCTTTCTTTCTCTCTCTCTCTCTCTCTCTCTCTCTCTCTCTATATATATATATATATATATATATATATATATATATATATATATATATATATATATACACACACACACACACACAGTATATATGATATGATATGTAGAGAGTCTTTGATGAACTCAAAGGGATAGTTCACCCAAAAATGAAAATTCTGCTATCACAGTTGTTTTATTTACTCTTTATATGACTTATTTCTTTATTTACTCACCCACATGCCATTCTCTGTCACACCTTTCAAACCTATGTGGCTTACTTTCTTCTTCAGCACACAATTAAATATATTTTGAAGAATAAACAACACTGGGTCACATTGACAGTCATTGAATAAGCACAAAAAAAAAGATAAAGCCAAACAAAAGTTATAAATAATAATACAAAATGATAATATACGTATTTTTCCCACAGACAACAAGTTTCATTTGTGGATGAACTATCCCTTTAATATTGGGATCAGTTGTTGTCTATGTATTGCTTTCCAAAACAGTTAATCATGAGGGTTATTTTAGTTGGGATGCTTCCACAGATCAAACTATGAAGACAGCAGGTGGCTCCTTAGTTTGGAACAGAGTGAACATATAGAGAATGTAAAAAGTAGCTAAGGGACAGTGACATGGATCTCCTGTGAGATCCAGGGCAGGATGCCATCTTATGCCCACTGCCGCTAAAATGGCCGCCCCTGGTCCAGCGTCTGTCTTTTGCTCGATCTACATTGCCTGGATTCTCGGTGATTGGCTCCATATTTTCATTCTGATGTTGTGTCATGTCAAACAGGCTGACAGGATCCTAATCTTTACAACGACTAAGCTCAGCCAAGCCTGTCAAAACACTAACGCCCATTTCGCACCATCAGCCAATGCTAATGGCAGAGCACTGAGTTTGATAATCATGCACACACACAAGCACTGGCACACTCCCATCCCCTTCATCCTGGTTCATTCAGCTGCAAATATCAAAGCATGAAACTTATTTTAAGCTTTCCACAATTAAGAAAGTTGGCATTTCTCATCGCAAAGTTGAATTTACATATATGTTTCTCCCCTCAAAAAACCTTTGATGTTGAACTTCAAGGCCGTATATTCCTTTATAATCCTGCTTTTTGTTTGTCTGAGAATGACTTCAGGATATGCAAGTCAAATCTTTCAGCATGAAAGGGCAAAATGCAGCACCGAGACACACCAGCAAGGCTCTTCTAAACGTTAATGGAGGATCAGCCAACAAGACTGGAACAACTTTAAAGGAAACTGTCCAGGTTTTGATGGCCACTGCAGTATCTCTATTGGTGTCAGGCATTACAGTGTATTTCGCTGGGCTTTGTTTCCATCATAGTAATGCCTAACAGTAGGCTCTAACTTTTTATTTTGAAGCTTCAGTGGGTGGAACCTGGTCCTTAAAGGGTAGAGAAAACTAAATATGGTTATTAAAAGCAGGTCATTTAAATATCATTTTAGTACACAAATGTATTTAAACTGAAAGGAATAAGCTTAAACATTTCTGAATGAACTACTCGTTTAAATATGCTTTACATTGTTTCCTTTTTTACATGTCAGCATCCTAAACGCTCTGTAATGATAGCAATTCATCATCTATTCAACGATATGCTTATTTACTGTTTGGGCCGTGTACTGCAGCACTTTACGCAGGACACTGAACTTTGATTCATGGTCAGTGACTAAAGCTCGTCCTCCAGCGATCGCAGGTGTCAGTGTGTCCTGCGCCTTCAGACCATTACGGTATGACCATGTGCAATGAGGAAAACAATTCCAGTGAAGCCACACCAACCCACATTCATAAACTCATTGTCAATTATGTTCAGGCCTCTTCCCTCGTTCTGCACGTCATTTCCATATAAATTACATCCGTGTTGTGATGTGGATTGATGACACTGTTATGGATTCCATAAATTTTACCCTATGGAAGATAAAAGGATTAAAGAACCTCCATCACTCAACATCCCCCACCTGTGAGCCCACACGGATGTGTAACATGTTGTTCAGCCTAAAAAAAATCTGCTTAATATTTTAACTGGAACAATGATATTTGGCCTTGCAAAATATTGCATCATGAAAATATTAGCACAATATAACAAACAGGACAACCATCTGTGTCCTTGTTCAGCACAATCAAGGTCCTCTAACCCAGACATTCAGTATTTTTAGCAGTAATTAAAAAAATAATAATTATCTGTACTTGCCAAAATAATAAAAAGTTTGTTGACTTTATTGAAGTTTCTAAATAGACAAAATTTGGTAACACTTTAGGGTTCAATTCTCACTTTTAAATACTTGCTAATTTGCATGGTTATTACTAGGATATTTTCTGTTTATTAGTGCTAATGAAGTACATATTAATGACTTATTCTGTATGAATATATTCTTCATCCCTAATCCTAGCCAATTCGTATCCAATAATTAAACTTCACAACTACTATTAGTAAGCAATAATTAGGAATTTATTGAGGCAAATGTTAACACAGTTAACAGTTAAATAATAGTGAGAAATCTAAAGCGTGACCAAATATTTTATTTCACAACTACTACTAGTATTGTTAATGTAATATCACTTATAACAGTAGTTATTACAATGGAAATATTTTAAATATTTTAAATAGTATGTATAATATAATATTTATTTTTCCTTCTGAAACACGTCACACAGACACACACCCAATACTTGCATACTTGAAGTAATCAAAAATATTGATAACTCATCCTCCACTTCACAGGTCTTTGTCCAAACAAATGGATAAATTAAAATGTCCCACCTCCTAATATCAGCTGCAAATGATTGGTCATTAAATGATGCTTCAAGAGAATTAAATAGCTGAAGCCTTTTGTCAATCTAGAAAGAATCAACAGCCCTATGATATATCCCTCTTAACACTTCATGTTTCAGAAGGAAATACATAAAAAAAAGGAAATAAAACTTCAACAAGATATATCACAGGTGTTTAAAGCTGCAAGAAAAAGTTTAGAGGCCTTTTATATGAGAGCGATATTGCTATAAAGTATGAACATACCAACACTTGTCATTTCCCTCTCAGAACAAGTCCTACAATATTCATAAATAGCTTTTTGCCAACCACACACATCCCTGAGAAATGCTACACTTGTTTATTTACAAGGCTAGACAAAAGCTCTAAAACAGACAGCATTAAAAAGTAATATCTACTCTGACATCGTGAGGACATGGCGTCAACCTCATTCGCCCCATGAAAACAAACTTTTCCCTGCTGATGCAGACTCTAGCATTTTACTCCAGGAAGAAGAGCTGACACACAGGCGCATTAGGGGGGAACTGAAGAGTGGACTAGTTGATATAAGGTGGTGACATCATAAAGTTGCAACCTCGGCTGGGGTAACTGCAGAAGTGATGTCACCGCCTCTTAGCGTCCTCGTCAATGTCAGTTCTCTTGCCTAGGATGAACTTTACACCTGTTGGAGGAGACTGCAGAGCTCTGCTCTAAATCACGGTCTATGGCTGTCTCATCTAAAGGGTTAGTGCTAAAAACTTTTTCTGACGGTCCTTTCAAGTCTGTGAGAAGTGTTCATAAGGCAACAAGTTCCTGCTTTGCTTCTCTCATCATATGAAATGGCACATTAAAAATGCGGTTGCTATGAATCAACACACGACGTGGCCTCTGTGCCATGTTCACACATAATATTTGTCTTTCTGTGACACTTTATGTTTGTCTGTGTAATATTCAGAAGATCGATGTCTTTGCTATTTTGCAGCGATAACACAGTCTTAAGTTAAAAGAAGCTCCACTTTTACAAACAAGCCTCACTGCATCTATATCCAGTTACATTCTGTTGTGCTGCATTTAGCTGAACACAATAAAACATGCCTTGTGCAAGGATGCATGACAAAAAAGGTCTTAAAATATTCATATAGTAAAGAATGCTAATAGAGCAAAAATACAGTTTTAAAATCTCCCTGTAAAAATAGACTACGGAGGACAACTGCGTAAGGATGTCAATAACCCATGTAGATGGTTATAGATGGTTAAATAAATGTGAGAAAGCAAATGATAAGCACAATATACAAAGAATAAAAACAAATAGAAGAAAAAGGAGATCAACCATAACTAAAAGCTGGAATACACCACATGGCTTTTAAAATCGGAATATATTTGAAATTACTTGGCATAGTGTTTGTCGACTTTGTAAATGATTACTATAATGTGCATATAAAGAATTATAAGTATATTCATTAATGAATATATGTTTTGTATTTTAATAGTAGTTAGATTATTTTGACTCTGTCATTTTATAAGGAGCTCACAAGCCCAAACAGTGTGTAGTTTCCATCAATTTACTGTACTGTCACTTCATAATAAACTAATATGGAATAATACTGAAAAATATTCAGAACATGCATTCTGAATCTTTCTTGCCTTTCTTTTTTTATCAACTGACATGTTTCATATACTCCAAGTGTTCTGGTGGTATATGATAGACTGAAAATGAAAGGTGAAACGAAACAAAATTTAATGTATTATTTAACGAGAATCATGACCTTGGCTGTTATTATTACTTACACAGTGTGTTCATGACACTCTATTAAAACCGTAGTTCACTCCGACTCACAGAAAAAGCACAGATATTGTGAGAAATCAAGATTAATAAAAATCTGACATGTAAAACAGTGCATGTACTTTCTTCTCTGAAGTGAATATATCTATTGTGTTTGCATCGCAAACCAAGACCAACGGTCAAGGTCAGGATTTTCATTACATTTTGGCTTGTTTTCAGAATTTAGACAGTCAGATTTGACAGAAATTTGTGTAGTGTATTATGGGCACAGACAATTCTTTTAACTTCACTCATTGACTCATTGATTGGATTTCAAACATGTTTGATAATTTTAAGCCGATTTTAGAACATGTTGTTTTAATTTGAAATGCATCTCCTAACAATCAGATGTGTGTTTCTGTGTGAGTTTGTTGTGTTTGTAACGACATGAAAGTGTGTGAAACAAATCCTCATTTGTTAAGTGTATGATTCCAAGTTCTTATGGTGGTGTAGCTTGCATAACTACATAAACCCATATTGCACAATACAACAATTTTTTTTAGGTTTATACAAAATGACTGCTGTCCGGACAACTGAGATTTTAGGTTGTTCACCCTTCTTCTCAGTTCGCTTTTCTGTCGTAGTTTTTATGAACAGTCCGAAAATGCTGCCCCACATTTCTCTTCTTCTGTATAGCAATGACAGACTAGCAGATCAGAAAAACGCACTTCAAAAATGACAGTGGAAAAAAAAGTCCAACTCCCACTCCGTATGGAAGTGGTATGTTTTTGACTTCTTACTTTGTCCAGCTCCCCCACTCATTTTTATACCCTTTCTTAAGCTTAAAAGAAATAAACTGTAGGCCATCTCACTAGCTTGCTAGAGTTTTGCAGCACTTGGAGCTGTTGTGCGCGTGCGCGGTTACCCATGTGTCAGAAAAGGTCAGATGTCAGACTGGCTGCCGTATATGTCAATCAAGTGACACATTTCATAGTGAAGAAGGATGATGGGCTGACGTCTACTTTGTTAATTTCATGCAATCTACCAACACTATCTTTGCGATCGAACGGTAGATTGCGATCGACACATTGGGCACTCCTCATCTAAACTTTAAAACTACGTCTTTAAAATTTAAACCAATGGTTGAGTATGTCTATATTTGACCCAAACATGGGTTGAAACAACCCATAAAATAAAGCATTAGTAAATAAGAAGCATTTATAAGCGTGACAGATCTGTGTGTGAGAGTCACAGAGGGGTGTTTTTCTACCTCTCTCTCTCTCTCTCTGTCACATACACACAGACGCACACGCACACACACGCACAGGCTCTGGTTTGGAGTGCTACTATGATGTAAATTCATCAGCCCTTTGCATCAGCTGACCCTGAGGAGAAAGTGTGTCCCTGTGCTCAAGTGTTTGGATGAACCCTAAACACCTGATGCAACCGCTCCTGTGTGATACCTGACATTACATCACACACACACACACTTACTGTACAGCCATAAACGATGACATCAAACAAATGATGTCTGAAATTATGAATGAATCATAATCGACACACCTCGCTCTTTCTCTTGCTCTTTACAAAATCATTTAAGATGAAGGAGAGTCTGTGCTTTCTATGAGTTGAAAATGAGATTTTTAATTACTGCATGACCTGGGGTATATTAGCAACATATTAATGTGCGTCATTAACCCAGTGGTAACTAACCCCGTCAGCTCATTAACTACATGTGATTGGACCTGAGTGAGCACAGGCGAAGCTCCAGCTCTCATCACAACCACCTGTGATGATAGCACACATCCGCTAATTAGAGAACTTTGAATATGCGCATGCAGTTATCTTGTGGTCAAAAGAGCAAAAACACAAGGTATTTATGAAGCGAGGGGATGTCATTACTTAATCTAAAACCAAATATACTGCTTTTAGAAAATAATTATCTTTCATCATACAGTATTGCAAGAGAGTTGCAGAAGTGTGATATTTGCCGTAGAGTTTCATGTTTCATGAATAATATAAATTCACCTATAAACAATACTTTCTACAGCAGAAAATTATATATACATTTTAATATAGAAATATTAAGTAACAGCTTGTGTTATGAAAGCAATATACCCTGCTATTCAAGAGTTTGGTGTCTGTAAGATTTTTTAAATATTTTTGAAATAAGTTTCTTATGCTCAGTAAAGCTGCGTTTATTTGATCTAAATACATTAAAACTGCAATTAAAATTTAAATTATATTTTAATATACACTGCTCAAAGAAAATTGAGGAACACCTATGTCACACATTTCATCATGAAAATCTTTACTTATATAATTTGTCGAACCCAACCGCCAATGGAAACCTAAATTCATCAACACTGAGAGCTAGATTCAAAATCATGCCAAAAATGTATGTTACAGGCTGATCCATCTTGCGTAAAATTCATTATAGTAACTCATAATGTAAGTCAGTAGTGTGCTTGGCGTTCACATGCCTGTGTGCACTCAAAACAACATCTGGGCTCCTGATGAGATTGTGTCCTGGGTACCAACTGGGGCATCAGTGAGCTCCTGGACAGTCTGTGGAACTGCTTCGGATGCTCCGTTAAATAATGCCCCAGAGGTTCTAAATTGGATTTAGGTCCAGGGAATGTGAAGGGCAGTCAATGGTATCAATGCCTTCATTGGCCGGACATTATTATGCAACAGGAGGAACCCAGAGTCCAGTGTACCAGCATAAGGTCTGACAATGGCTGTGTAGCAAGTAATAAACAACGGTAAGGAAACCATTGGCCACCACGTGGAGGTCTGTGTGACCCTCCAAGGAAATTTCTCCTCGGACCATTACTGACCCACCACAAAACCGGTCATGCTGGATGATGTTGTACGCAGCATAACGTTCCCCACAGCAGACCCTTTAACGTCCGTCACACGTGCTCAGTGTGAACCTGCTCTCATCCGTGAAGAGAACGAGCCACCAGTGGCAGACTTGAGTTCTGGTGTTCTCTGGCAAACGCCAAACAAGCTGCATAGTGCTGCCTCATGCTACAGACAGTGACAAGGACCCAATCAAGACAAATCAGTTAGAAAGAATAAGGAGAGAACACTTGACTATGACCACCACCTGCAAAATCAATCCCTTTTTGGGGATAGTTTCACTGTTGCCCTTTCCAGTACATCTGTTGTCACTTTCATTTGCACCAAAGCCGGTGAAACGTTTTATGCTTCCTGATTGGAAAAACTGATATCCCTGAAGTTTAACTGACTTGGAGTTATACTGTGATAATAAGTATTCTCTTAACTTTGAGCAGTGCATTTTAAAATGTAATTTATTCCTGTGATGCCAAAGCTCAGCATCATTATTCGTTTTTATTGTCGCCTTCAAATATGATTCTAGTATGCTGATTTGATCCTCAAGAAACCTTTCTTATTATCATCAATCCTGAAAACAGGTGTGCGGCTTAATATTTTTTGTGGAAACTGTCATACATTTATTAAAAGTACAGGTGCTTTTTTTAATAGAAATGTTCTGTTACATCGTGTCTTTACTGCAACTTTTAATCATTTTAATGTGTTTTTACTGAATAAAAAACATGACGTTTTGTGTTTTTTTAATGAATTATAAGGACAAGACATTTAAAATAATTGACATAATTTATAAATAATAATGTAGTTGGTAGTAATTTAAATAATGTATTGTCCAATAATGCAAAGTATGTGCTACATTCACAAACAGATAATTGTTCTGTACATGCAGTTCTAAACAAATGTGAATGCCTGTGCACGCGCACACATTCGTGCTCTCTCTCTCTCTAGTTCACACACACACATCGTGAACAGATGGCTGTGTACATTAGTAGATAGGGTGCTTAATAAATGCACCTGCACACCTGATCTCTCTACAGCTTTCATGTCAGAATAAACGCACAAGAGACCATATTTGACCTTGCAAAAGGCAAACAGGGCACAACTTAATAGTCTCACACAATTCTACCTCACAAACTCACTCTCAAACCAACCCCACAATCAATACATTCACAGACTGTTTCACCAAAATCAATGCCGTGACCATATGGAAATGATCATATAGTTTGGCATCATATATAAAGTAAAACAAAAAATGTCTTACCTTCTCCTGTCTCCATACTGCAAAAGTCAGCTTTATTTCACCATTCCATGACAGGAGGACAACATGTCTAACAGAATGTGTCTCATTGATTCATTTACATTAGGAGACACACTTATAGTCTTCACTGTGCTGCTGTCAGTGTCTCACTTCCACAGAGATTTCAGCAAAGAGTGAGGAGCTGAAGGAAACTCTCTCTCTCTCTTTCGCTCTCTCTCTCTCACACACACTCTCTCTTTCTCTTCTCCCTCCCCCTCTCTTGGGTCCAGTTCCTGCATGTTGCTGCCATTAGTAAAGGGTCTCTGTAGGGCTGGGTGGACGCTTTTTAATCTGCGTTTGGATGGGGCCAGTCACATTGTGTCTTCTCGCGTGCATCCAGGGGTTTTCAAAGGGACCTTCTTATCGTGCCTTTTTTGCAGGCTCAACATCTTCTTGTTTTCACATTAGGCTACTACTTTCTGTGCGCCTCCATCCATCTCTCTGAGGAGGGAAGTTGTGAAGACAAGCATCACATTCACACCAGGCTATGTCGTGATGTAGCGGGCATGGCTACGAAAGCACTTAAGAGAGCGATCTTTGAGCGCTTACGAGGTATAAACACCATACATTAAACAGAGTGCTTTAAATGAGTGCAAGGCCTGAGTGAAGACAAGACGGACAGTAATGTCTTCAATGTTCACCACAAAAGCTCTTCAGGTTCATTCCGCCTAGTCTCAGCCTCAAAAGGCACACCCAATGACCACCCAGACACGGTCGACTGGCTGCCTGATCCATCCTGAACACACATTTGAATGCACTTTCTTGATTCAGCAAGTTCTAATTTGATTGGCTGGCATATTTACCATGTGCTTTTAAACTGCTAGATTTGACAAAGTTATTTGTCAAATCATATACATTCCCTAAAATATAATGACATAAGTGTAACTGGAAATGTAACTGAAATTGCTCTATAATTGACAAACAGACTTCAAGTCTTTTAGGATTTGCATATCATGCGTCTTTGTCATTATAATTGTCAAAGACTGCCATGCTACTATTACTATTTTATAAACATAAATTATCCTAAAAAATATAAGAGATGGCTTAAAGAACATTGATAAACCATAATAGTGTCGCAATAGTGTTAATTCTCTCGATGTTTGATCAGTCAAAATGTCTCTATCTGGGTTTTATTCAACTATAGTGGGTGAATGTCTACACAAAGCTGGATGTCTTTGGCTGCATCCTTTGAAGGTCACATTTGAAGACCGATTGTGTCACCTCGAAGTAACGAAGGCTATTCCAATTTGAAGTCTCATTCAAATGCATTCTCCACATATGGCTCCATCGTGGCCTTGCCTACCCCAGAAGTCATTGCATGCTGGTGATGGTGATGATTTTTTGTAGATAAACTGCATGTCTTAAAACTTTAAAGAGGTTCAAATGTTATATATTACGAAGATGTGATTAAATATAGTGTATACTCTTTATTATATACAGAAATGGACCATGGTGAACCCTGTTTTGTTTTCAGACACTTTAATGTAACTTTCAAAAAAGACTAGTCCAAACGTTACAGTCAGTCATCAAAAGCAGCTGTCATAGTTGCTAGGCGACAAGAACAGTCCTTTGTAGGCTAGACAGTCTCATTTAACGACGCTCAGTCTGACTTTTGTGGCCCTCGAAAGCATGGGCTTTGAAGTCCTAGTCCTTCAAAGGGTGCAACCCTTGAATTGAGACACAGTCTTTGTCCATATTAGGGATTTCCTGGAATTTATTAATCATGAGTCTCACTTGTGGACTTTCTGTGTGAGGGTGCCCTCTGGCGTCGCGTATGAATGAAAAACAAATTCCATGTGAGAGATTAGCACTCCATAACGCACATATAGTCTTATTTTGGGTAAAAAATTGAAGAAGAAAAAATACTGCTGTCTAAAGATATTTGAAGTAAACATATGATAATCCATACGTTTTTATACAAATGAGCATATTTTTGGGACACAGAAAGGTGTTAGCAGCGAACAGGCTAATGTAATATTTACAGCTTTGGGAATAGCAAAATAATGGCAACTGCAATATAACGCAGAGGTGGGTGAAGAGGTTGATAGCATTGCCCACTTCTGCTCTCACTGTTGATCGGCAAGTCTGGCAGACTGGAACAGAGAAGGAAGTTGTTTTTCAAATCAACACACATGATGATATTCAGCTAGGGAGGGTCTGGGGAGAAAGAGATCTTTACTCAGTATACAAGGGTAGCAGAATGACAGGATCTTGACATCTTTCCAGGGCTTGCCAAACATCTGCCCCCATGCGCCCGCATCTCTGCATCTTTCATTGTGTGCGAGTGTGATTGGGCATGCATGTATGTTTACCGTGGAGGGAGGGGGCACTTAATTGGCATTCCCTTGTGCGAGGCTGGCAGTATAAAACCAGTGGGATGCCTCTACCTTCATTAGGTTGCGCTGATGATCCAGCTGTATGTTGCAGAACAGGCATTTTACGCCCCACCTCTTTTGCTCTTTCCCCTTTTTTTCTCAGTCTCCTTGCATTTAATTTTTCGATGTGTGCCTCAAAGCATACGTAAAACTCTATATAAGAGAACAAGAACTGTGCCAGCGGGTGCAGTCAGCCAAAAGTTGCTTCCAGCTAAATCAACAAAGGGACTTATACTATACACTTCACCGCCTCCTCTTCCCACCTCAGCCCCCTTTGCTCACTTCTTCTTCCTCTCGCCGTGCCAGAATTCCAGCACCCAGCTGGAGGAAACATAGAAAAATGTGTCCAATTATGATACAGAATGCCCAAACTCTGCTAATTAACACTAATTCAGTGACAAATGGATTCTTCTTTGAATAGTCCTCCACTCGGGCTGAGCTGTATTCACCACAGCAATATGCAGATTGCCTTAAAGTGGCTTATAATAAAACTATGAGCTGCATCTCAATATGGCAAAGTGAGTTCAGACCAAGCCAGTTTGCAAAAATGGAACCCATTTCTATATTTTGTCACTGAAAACAAAAAAGATTAGGGAGAAATCTGAGAATAACAAGTCAGGAAGATAAGCTGACAAAGAGGAAAAAAAGAGTGAGATGAAAGCCATCTGAGGAGTTTTGGGACACTTAAAGCTATGAATAGAATAATCTCCAGATTCCCATCTGCAAAGAGTACGACTAGGTTTTTCTAGTTGGCATTGGATTTAATTTGGAGTGACAGATAGCGGTCAGAACATCACAGGGATGCGTTTCCAGCAAGGCTCCGGTAATAGACTTTCATCTGCCCTGGACCAGTTCACATAAACATGGCTGGTTCCCTCATGTGCTCAGTAACGCATCTGCTCAATGGAGGGAATGGATGGGCAGTTCAGCGTTGATAGACAATCGCGCTGCATGAGTCAGTGGGATAGTGGATTGGATGGTGGGATGTGCACATGCTAATTACTGTCAGACACGAAGGCAAATACAAATGAAGCTGAAATTGAGCTCACTTGTTTGCGAGCAACTTAATTGAAACCTTTCACACACGACTATGATGACAAAAGCTACACACACTCAAAGTTAATGAACTGTTTTTAAATGAAACACAGAGGAAGACACAAACCGGATTTTTGAGGTAAACAAAGGTCTGTGCAAAACTAACCTGCTGCCAGGACTGAGGAAGCTGCATTAAAAACTATAGCTTGTTCAGTTATGCACAATTTGAAGTAGTTCAACTAAAGTCAAGCTATACTGTTTTGAAGAAGTACAGTAATCCCTCGCCACTTCGCGGTTCAAGTTTCGCGGCCTCAGTGCATCGCAGATTTAAAAAAAAATGTTCATTGAAAAATAAAAATTCTAAAATATTGCCATATCGGCAGCCGTATTGCGGAAAGCACCGTTGCTTCATCGTGATGCGAGAGAAACGGTTTCCCAGGATGCCAGACAAAGAGAGAAACTCTCTCAGAGGCTTTGTACACACCCAAGAGCACTCAGACAAGACACGTGATTGGTTCCCGTCGCGAGATCGACGAATGAGTGGGAGCCCTTTCGCCTCTCTCAGAAGCCAATGTTGACGATCTGACGATGAGGAACTTCCCAAACTGATTTAAAGGCCTCATTATACCAGTGCAGTAACACCATCATCATCATCTCATTCATCGAACCCCACAGGTCTGTCATTGTCGTCATTACTGGAGTCAAGTCTCAAGATACTACTGTCATTGATGAGTGTAGAACACCATAATACGTATCGTATGAGAGAAAGAGAGTAAATGTATAATATTAAGGTTTTATAATTAAATAGATTTAATTAAAATATATTTAAAGTATAAATATATTTAAAACATTCTGGTACCTACACACACATATACGGAAAATCCAAGGGGGGCAATCCTACTTTTCACCACATTTCGGTCCACATTAACCACGATAAACGAGCTAATTGTCCAATCATATAATGTAAAATTTAAGCAGATCCATAATTTTGATGGCACAAAAACAACATGTGAGTGCTTTTGAATTAATTGAGAGTATCAAAATTGAACAGAAAAATATGGAAAAACAAACAAAAACATTTTTTACATATCCAACACTACATTGCCTAAATAATTTTTCTGTTCACTTTTGCGAACTGTCTAAAAGAACCCATTCACTAGAATAAATCTAATTTTCTAATGCTACATATGACTGAAGATTATGTAGTATGAATTAAATCACTAGAATGAATCAGACTTTCCATTGCAAAATATTAGATAAAGTCATTTAGGATAAACAGATTCACTAGAATGAATCAGACTCCCCAATGTTACATGAGAACCATTTAGGCAAGTGTGTTCCCTCAGTGTTTGGTCGCGCTACACCACTATCTTCACAGGAAAAGAAGTGAATAAAGTGTGAAAAAAAGTTGTTAGGAAACGTTAGGAAACGTTGACATGCACCTGTGGAAAACTGTACACGTTTCTTCTCAGTTATTTCTGCTTTTATCCCTCCCTCAATCTGCATCTTTCCTTTCCTCTGTCATGCTGATGTAGATCATGTTCACATTTCTCCATAATCTCTTTGAATCTCTTTCTCTCTTCCATCACCATTAGTCGTCGTAACACTCTAATACTACTCCTAATGACAGTCAATACTGATAGCATTATAAGGGGAATGGACATGAGGATGGGAGAGGTGGATGTATTCCCATGCGTCTCTCGTTTTGTGTCTCTCTCTCTCTCTCTCTCTCTTACAGCGGAGGACGCAATCACAATCGGCTAGTACCCAACTCTGCAGAGAAAGGGAGCCAAGCAGAAAATTGTTTGGGACATTGTGATGAGAGAGACTTTTTTTACTTTTACATTTTTAATGCAAAAAAAGATTGTCTGAGTTTTGCATTTGTTTATACAATGTTCATAAAACGCGCATCTGGCACTCTCATTACTCCAGCCGTATGGCCTCGTCCTACCGTCTGCGTCTTTAATCAGGGTGTTTGGAAGCAGAGCAGTAACAGCAACTCCACCAGACATCTCAACCTCATCTGTGGGGCTCTAATGTATGCCTGCAGCATCCGGTATACGTAAACAACCACAGCCTCTTTTTCAGTTCGGTCACTTTATGGGACTTTGGTGTGAGAGAATGGGTTGCGTGGGAGACAATCAGAGCAGAACAGAGAGGTGTTATCTACACACATACAGACAGACACACATGAACGGCCACCGAATATATGTCAGCGCTATCGTCAGCCGCTCCTGTCTCTGGCTGACTGCGGGAAGCGGTTCTGCGCTGAGCTGCGGTCTCTCTGTGGACACGCTGAGAGGAACCATGCCGACACTGACGTTAATTAACCTCGCAGGGCCTTGCGAAAAATTAAAACACTAATTAATAAAGTAAACAATGCAGGGACACATAGGGAGATTTAGCCAAGTCCGCTAGTGGATGTCTATACTCACTTAAGTAAACTAGCCTAGAACGTGTTAAACTTGCGACAGATCTTTCACAAAATAGATAAAAAAATGGATGAAACTTTCATAATAAGATCTATAACATCGATTTAATTCATTACTTTAATGAAAGTAAGGTCACCATAGAACAGGGGTGGGCAAACTATTTGTCTCACGGGCCACATTGGTTTCTTAAAATTGACAGAGGGGCCGGGGTGAAGGTCGCACCTGTGCTTTTACTTATAAGAAATCCTAGAAAACCTGTATAAAGTATAGTTTGGTCTTAAATCACTCGACTGGGACACGTGAAATTACAACAAAACAATATTAATACAATTTAATCGACAGAAAAATCATAATATGCAATGTGACTGAATCATTTATTTGCCTCTAGATTGACAATCACAGGCGTCCAATCACAACTGACCTCTGGAAAAAAGGGAACTAACCAATGACGTCTGACGTTACTATTACAAGAGCAAGCCCCGCCCCACGACTGACAAAAATAAAAGTGCTCGCGCGAGCAGAAAAAAAAAAACAGCAGCCGATTGCGGGCGAATGTTCACCCGTATTTACGTGTAGCTCTGTTTTCCGCTCGCGGATGTAATTTACGTGTAGTTTACGTTCCTTTTTAGCACGGAATTAACGCCATACATTACAGGGAAATGTAAAATGAAGGAGGTTTAATACAGGTTCGGCGGGCCGGATTAAAAAGCCCAACGGGCCGGATATGGCCCGCGGGCCGTAGTTTGCCCACCCTTGCCATAGAAGCACTCAGAGTATTCTTAAATTATTGGTTTATTAGTATTGTATTTATATTTTTAATGCTTGTTATACAAGCAAATTATTTATTATTAGTGATTATCTGAAGTGAATATACTGGGCCATGTGGAAGATTCTGGTCCGAGTATGGCTCACACCATGTCCATATATGTGCTGAAGCACAGACCTTATAACCCTCCTCTCCCCCATATTCACTCTCAGCCTTCATTTCCCTTTCTCTTTCATCCCATCTGTGCTCTCTTCCATCTGCTTTCCCTTCTCGTTTCCTCTCCGTCTGCTTTTGTCCTCTGTACCGTTTCCTATCCTTGTGAGGTGCAGGCGCCATCGTAGGAACCTGATCAGCACTATATCAGCTCCCTCTCACACCGAGGCACACACTGTGAAAAACGCACACACACTGATTCAATACCTTATTTCAGCACCCCCCCTCTCTTTTCCTCACCTTACAAAAAAGCCACGCACAGTAGGAAAGGTCACATAATTAGCACACAAGCTAACGCTCAATCACCCTTTTAAAAGACACACAAACACAAAGATATGCTCGACTCTTAGGGTTGCAATGTATCTCTGGATTCGTGAGTTTATGTGATTTGAAGACACAGATCCTCATGTTTTGTCTCCCTCAGCACGGAGAGTGATTTTCAGAGCACAATACAGCTGAGCTAATCTCTCTTGGTTTCCCTTTCTTCAACATTTTCTGCTCTCTCCCTCAGTTGGCGCTTCTTGCTGAGCTTCTTGTTTCTCCTTTACGCGGGTTGAGGGATATTTTGTGCTTACTGACTCACTGCCTTTCTGCTGAGATCTAAGGCAGCGTTTCTGTGCCGTGGTCTCCCGCCGTGAACCGCAGCCCCTCTTCATTGTGAACAATTTCCCAACCGTGACTCGCCCAGACTAACATCCATCCATGCCCTGACTCCACAGCTCCACTCTTAATATCTCGCCAGCTGTTTTGATGGCGCGCGCCGCCTCTAAAAGAGTTCCATTTTACATACAGTGGATGAATGGGAGTCATTAGCCATGCTAAGCTAATGGAGGAGAACTCATCCTGTCCTCTGCTGCGTTAATAGCCCGGGCGTCTTTTACAGAGAGAGGGCCAGAGACTCTCTGAGGACCCATACGGCTTAATGAACTATAACCCCCGCGCCTCAGAAAACACAAAGCTCGTTGGATTAGTGTGCATCTCAGCAGCAATGGAAATGTGCTGGTTTTGTGTCAAACTCTTGGTTTCCATACGCCTCCAAGGAAGCGCACATGCCTTGCTGAGTGTTTCACTGAAAGGGTTCATCATCAGGAAAGTATTGTGTTCTACTTTATAAATAAAATAATTTTGGCCCTGGATGCTGATCGGTGAATACGCCATTCCAGCTGTGCAAAAACACATAATATAATAACCATTACAAAGCGAAACGGCTATTTACTATGTACTGTATTTCACTGTGCAGCATCCACAGAAGCACACAGACTGCTAATCTTAGTTTAAGGATTATACTTTTAAGTAGAATTTAATGCAATAACAATATAGAAATCTTAAATATTAATGCATGTAGTGTAGTGATAGCGTATAGTGTAGATAAAGAGTCTTTTTTAAGTGGAATTCTACTGAGCTCCTAAACAGTGAAGGAAACAAATATGAGATGGGAGGTAAAATTATATAACAATGCTTTTGCGTTAGCTTGAAAATGTTTCACTTTGTGTTCACTTGCAAAATGAAATAATTCCCGAGGAATTTTTGGGGGTTTTATGAGGTAAAAGTTTTATGAGGGAACACAAAGGTTTTGTGAGCAAAAGCAAAGTTTCTCGAAGAACACAAAACTTACGTGAAAAAAGCCATGAAAACCTTTTCCAATCACAATGTCCCTTTAGGGGCTCTGTAGAAAACAATGGAAAAGATTTGTTGAATTAACTGCTGTTGAGTGGAAAAGGTTTAACATATTAAGGAAAAATAAAATGTGTGGAGTGGAGAGCTTATTTTATAATATAAAATGGAATAAATTACTATACAAATGATAACTGCTGTGCACTATTTTAACATATTCTTGGCTGTGTTATTTTTGTGTTATTTATATACTATCATAGTTTTTAATGAGAATCTGAATTTTTCTGGTTATATAATTTTTTGTATTTTAAAGTTTTTTAGTTTAGTCAAAGTCAAAGTTTAGTTTTTGCTATGTTATAGTTATATAACTATTAGTTATATATATTTCTATTTATCTTTAAATCTGTTTTTGTATATCAGTTTTAGTTTCAGCTGTAGTTACTTCAATTGTTTTCAAGACAGCATTTATAATTTTATAGGTTTCAATCTAATCGTTTTTTCAAGCTTACATTTTTCATTTAATATTTATATATTATTTCAACTTAATTTCAATTAACAGATTTTTTTTTTCCAGTTAGCAAAAACACTGGTTATCTAGATTAATTTCTCCAGCTCAATCCAATCTGCTGTTTGTGAAAACTAGTTTCATCATTTAATTAGAATTCATTCACTTTCAGGTGTTTCTGAGCAGATTGTGACCTTTCCAATGTGGTGGATATGCAGATTTTCATCAGCAACAGTTGCTGATGAAAATCACATCTTTAAGGTAACACACACACATACACACACATGACTGTCTGTACTCAAAACAATACTAGAAAAAGAACATCACACATTAAACATGAAACACAACATACTGTGTCAGTCAAATTACACTTCTAAAATTAGTTTAAATAGGAGTTTTTGCAGCAATGCCTCAAATAATCTTTCAGTTAAAAGTTCTTAAAATAGCATTTGTTTTTCTTAATTCAAAGAACATTTAAAAAAAATCTTAATCTATTTTGTTCATACAAAGAGCAGTTCATGGAACGGAAAGGTGGAATGGATATTACATTTTCATCATGAAATCATTGATGCAAATAAGTGTGTAGATAAATAGTTGACTATAGAAAAGATAGTTTGACTCTATTCCATTTGGCCTGTAGTCCAATACTTGCAGAGATGGCTTCCGGGTAATGGAGGACAGAGGGAAGGGATGCTGCTCTAAACGTTCTCATCCTATTTGTGTCTGTGTTGCAAGTCTATAAAGAAGCTGTCACTCTTCATTAGCTTTCATTTGGCTGTGGAAGACCTTCTCTGTCCCTGTCTCTATCATGCCACCCCCCCACCCCCGCCCCGTTCACTGCAATACCCATCTGCAACAGAAATAAGAGATTCAAGGGATTCCTTAGTCACAAAGCTTCTATGTCTCTCTCTCTCTCGCATGGGCGCTCACTGCAATACTCTTCTGCAAGCTGAGAAAATTAAAACAAAAAGAAAAAGAGATTGAAGGCCACAATCGAAGAACTCTCCATAAATACCTCTTAATCTCTGGTCCTAAAGCACAGATAAAAACAAAATAAATGTCAACGACACAGTATTACATTCAGCGAAAAGTGTGTCAGTATCACCCTAAATGAATTTTAAGAGTCTTCTCGTTCACAGGGACTGTTTTCCATCAATGCAAAAGGAGGTTTATAGCTTCAAGTCATTGTTAACGGGGAGAAAGTGAGAGAGACGGATATTCATAGGAAGAAAGGCCTGAAGAAAAAGTGGACAGACAGCAAGAGAGAGATTTTGCTCTTTGTCAGACACACTTAAAAGGATTTGGCATCTGAAATGATGAGGCACTCCCATCTCAACCAATGCCTGCTCTAAGACACTTAACACACACAAATACGCTCAAGCAAATCTCTGATTCATGGTGTGTGCATTGAAGCTGTGCGTGTATTTAAATATATTTAATATACTTGCTGCATGATGGCCAAAATGAGGCTGATATGAATTCAAATGAAAATTCATAAAGCAGCTTTATGCTCCTTAGAGGGGCTCTTACTGAAGAACAAACCGCTGAGTGCAGTTATTGTATTATGACTGATCATGTATGAAGCAAAACTAATACAATAAACCTATTGTTCAAAAATACACAAGCAAACTCAACCATACATGCATTTTTCTTTGTGCATGTATGGTTGAGTTTGCTTATGTATTTTTGTAAATACATTTTATATGAAAATGTAATTTGGTTATTATAGTGTATAGAGTATATATATATACACACACACACACACACTATAATAACCAAATTACATTTTCATATAAAATTTACATTTGTTATTTAAATTAGGACCATAAAGCAATATGACACACCGATATTCATAATATACCATGACAATGATGATGAAGACCCTTGAAGGGGACTTTGTGAAGGGGACACAATTTATAAGGACATTCCAAATGATAGTGAACAACTGAATTCCTTCACGAAACGGCCCTTATACAAGTCCATTAGTGAGGGGAACGTGATTGGCACTTCAGCAAAGTAATTTAATGGTCATGACAAGTCGTCACGATTCATTTTTAATCCAGATATGGTAGGAGAGCTGGAGTAAACGTATAGACAAAACAACTCAAGTGTGTGAAAATTTACACATGCGCATGCTTCATTTGTATAAGATATTCCTGTTGCCGCTGCCTAGGTGTGTCATAATATTTTTAGGAATTAATCCCTCTCATTGATCCCTTTGCCAAGTGTGTTCCAAATGCACAGTCTTGCTCCCTCCAAAGTCCCCACTTCAATTGCTCTGCCCTTTGGAGTGAACAGTGCATAGGGATGCTCACTTCCGATTGGAATTTGCACCCAGAATGTGTGTAGTCATGTAGTGGCAAAGTTTTCTTTCAGCTCACGCAAGGATGTTTCAGAATGTTTCATTATAGTGAATAAAAATTATGTCAAGAGCATCACTGAAATCTATTTGTACTTGTTATTATTAAATTAATGTTTAATAAATGTTGTTTTTAGAGCTGTAGCTAAAACATTAGAAAACTCCTTTTGTGTCCTACAACAATCAAAATAAAAATGAAACTTATGATAAAAAGATGAGATAGTTAATTCATTTTAAATGGGTCATGAAGTGCATTGTTATGAAATAATTACATAACCATTGTTATATAATGTTTCCTGGGGTGCAGTAATCATGTTAATATGACTTTTACATCACAATGGTCATAATTTAGAAGTAAAAGGCATTTCCCCCCCCCCCCCCCCCCCCCCCCCGATTCTAGCCCTCTGATTTGAACGTTCTGCTTGAAGGGGCGTGTCTGCTGTGAGACTTCAGCGTAAATGCCCACA
Source organism: Rhodeus uyekii (assembly GCA_037043235.1). Classification (NCBI taxonomy): domain Eukaryota; kingdom Metazoa; phylum Chordata; class Actinopteri; order Cypriniformes; family Acheilognathidae; genus Rhodeus; species Rhodeus uyekii. The sequence continues at coordinate 9,195,205 of JAWRVZ010000008.1, forward strand.
ACTGTGATTGGCTGACATCTTACTCTAACGAATGCTTTCATCATAACTAACAGTGCAAACGTTTTTTTTTTTTTTTGGCGAGAGTCCAGAAATCAGTCACTGATTATCTGGCTCTGACAACTCCAGTTCTTCCTTGACATTCTATATACAATTTAATCACAGTTAAAATAACACTATTTTCATCCTACTAAGAGAAACAGTGTAAAGTTAACTGTTTAGTCACTGGTTTGATTTACTGAGACATAGACAAAGAACCTCTGACTGTAAATGTATCATTACATATCAGAAATCACTGGTCAATTATGTCCAATTAACACAGTTACTTACATGTTGTGGCAATATATCGTAAAGGTTGTTTGTAAAGCCTGTGCTGAAATTGCGGAATGATTTACCCAATAATGCACAGTGAAATGTACTGAATAAAAACAAATATTGCTCGACTGAGACAATCACATTGTTGAAAATAACCACATTGGATAATGTTGTTTTTAGTCCAGTGATCCTGCGTCACTCTTCTCTCCTCGTCATCTCACTAACACACTAGTGGGTGGAGCCAAAGTTGCAAAGATGTAGTAGGTGTTGATTTTCTTCTGCAGCGTCTTTAGTTATACTTTTATGTCATAAATAGGCAAATTCCATAAGTCGTTCTCTGGGCACACAATAAAAGCTGTTAAATAAAATAACTAACAAGGACGTTTTTAGTTCTGAAACTTACAGGATATTCTTATAGTATGATTACCTTTAACATGTCAAAGGCTCAAGGAAAGTTTGATTTCTCAATTCATGAGTTGGGTAAAGGTGTTGGCCTTGGGTAAAGTGTTGGAATCCTGTGAACTGAATACGGAATGAACGATTTAGAAAAAAAAAAAAATGTTACAAAGTGAAACCTTCAAGTCAAGTATAGTTCGTCTATGTACCTGGAAAAGACTGTCCAGACTAACCATGAGCAAAAAAACTTATTTTCATAATAAACAATTCCACACTGTTACTGTTGAAAGTAATGTTAGATAAGATAGAATCGTTAGATAAACATGACCGCAAAAGCATATTTGCATGCAAACACATAGAAACAAATGCATACATGCACAGAAAAGGCAACAACTCCAGCAATTTCTCCCTAGCATATGCAATGTACGTATGTGTATGTAATCCAGCAGGTGATTCTTAGTGACATACAGTAAGAGAATTGGATTACTGCCTCTCCCTCACTCTCTCCTTCTATCTCTCCTTCTCTCTTGACGAGGATGGCTGGGGAATAATCCCATTAGGGCGATACTATGGGCTGCTGAGCATCCTTTTTCTCCTGCAATTACAAACCGCCAGAGACACGCGAGAGCCCATTGCTTTCACAGCTTGTCCCATCCATCATCTGTTTAGTTCTTCAGCGAGGCCGCTTCCAGCTTTGTTTGGGTTAGTACGGCCCTTCTCACTGCGCCATGAGCGAAAATGAGTCTACCTTTATACAATCTATTTGCCATACTTGAGTGATTATGTATGCCGGGGAAATGAGGAGACGGATCGGGATTTTAAACCACACTGAGCTGTTAACACACAAATTTAACTGCAAGCTGAAGTGCATCATTTTTAAATACTTTCTACTATCTTATTTTGATACGCAGACAAGTACTAAAAGTAAGCTGCTCATGAGCTCAACTCCCTGAAACCCATCAACACTCTGAATCAAACCATAGTTATTTTAAATTCTATTGGACACAGCAACACTGTGAACCAGTGGTATATCAAATTCAAGATCGTTCCATCCGGACCGTGCACCATTTTATTGTTTCTACAGTTTAATGTGCGCAGCGCGTATAAACAAAGGAGCGGTTCACACCACAAGTGGTCAGAGTTGTTTACAGTAATGATCTTTTGGTGCAACATCCTCTAATATTTTTAATGAGCCAAACACGCTTCATTTAAGCCCTTTCTGCTCCGGGTACGTTGCTTTCTCCCAATAAATACAAAGCGTCACACGAAGAGCAGCAGATGACGCAATTTTAACAACAGTAGAAACACGGCAAGCGGAAAAATAGAGAGCCTACTTTTGCTAAAATGCTGCAGAAAACGAGAATGTAGCATTGTGCTGTATAATGTACAATTATTGTACAATAATAATGTACAATTATTTTTATCTGTCATACAGATGACCGTTTAACTTAACCAGGTGTGTGACAACAAAGTTAACTAAGTTAACTGCCTTTAGACATTTTGTTTATTTTCCATATTTAGCTATAGTAGTCTCTATGTTAAGAGCATTTCATTATAGACAATGTTACAATTTGGAAAGTAAAAAAAAAAACTCTTTACTTGTTAAATTTATGTTGAGCTTATGATGAGAGTTTTTCTGATTATATTATGCAAGTTGTTTGTTTTAGTAATTTATTACTTTGTGTAAAATGTAAAAAAGGTCCATGTTTTCTCAGTCCCAAGGCCTTCTATGAGTCATACATGTGGGTGTCAACAATAAATGCATAAATACATAAAAATTGCCTGATTAAACATCTGATCAAACATTTTATATTCATATCTAGCTGGGGAAAGAACAAAAAATATATATATTCTTTAAGTTTAACAAATTTTACTTATAAATCTGAATAGCATATTTATGTTTAACTTTTCTTGAAGTTACTAAAACTACTCAAATGCAGAACATACTTGGAACAGTGTTGTAATTGTTATTGTAATACAACTATGATTCATTAAAAATAGTTGTTGGTAATTGGAAGAAGAAAAAAACGTAAACTTAAAAATCTGCTTGGGTAACTAACGGAAATAAAGCTGAAACTCTAAAATGACTAAAACTAATATAAATATAAAAGCCATTTAGATTTTTTGTAAACTGTTACGGTTAAAATTACTGTTACAATTGAAAAAAGAAAATGAAAACTAAAATAAAAGACAATTCAAAGTAATTAAGACATATATTAGTATAATTATGTCATATACATAATAATAAAATAAATCAGAAAAACCTATAAATTATAACTGTATGTTGAAAAAAGTAATATAAGAAAACAAAATCTAAAACTGTTGACAATGAACCTGTTCATTTAAATACACATTTTTAATTTAATTCACTTTGATTAACATTATCATTCATTTTTTGAATGAACAACAACTGATCAGCTAAGCACTTTTTTGTTGATTACTTATTAATTAAAGCACTTTTAAAGTGTTCCCAGAGCATAATATACATTTGCATGATTGCAAGATGCTAAAATAAAAAAAATTAAAAATAAAAAACAACTCTATGCAATTACCAGACCCTACTTTCACTTAGAGCACCAGCAGGTGCAGCCGCACACAATACAAGTCCAGATGAAATTGGCATGACATAATTTGACAGAAATGTTTTCGCTAACGAACACTCTTAAGCACTCACGCACGCATATAAACACATTGGCGGTGTGTGCGTGTATGTGTGTGAGAGCTGGGTGACATTGAGAGGTGCAAGACTGCAGTGCTGATGAGATGAGACGTGATATGCCCTCACCAGCGGTGGCACTTTAATTAAAACCCCCAGCCACAGTTACACCACATCGTTATAGAGAGAAGAGATAGAGACAACAATAATGCTTGGAAAAATGGTGAGAGGCACCATATTCCCTCTCTCTAATCAGGCAGACGAGGTCATTGTGTTCATAGTCCACAGGAGTTTGAGGACAGCTTGCACTCCATGTTCATATAGAGACGGCAGGGCCGATCCAGGTAATGAACAGTAGACGATGTTTGACAACACCTGCTTGAGGTTGTCTATGGTACGTATAGTTATTAAAAGATGAGGTTGAATAGTTGGAGCTGTGGACTAGTGGTTAGCCAATGTGTTCTAGATGTGGCGCTTATGTTTAAGGGGTCAAATAGACAAAAAAGTTTGAACATCTTCTATGCAAATGTGTCATTTCATCCAGTTTGCCGATACCATTGGTATCGTCCTTGCATGGAAACCAGCACACGTGTCCCACAGGAGACGGGGGAGGACTCAGCGGATTGCCGCACCCCATGTGTCTGTCGTGTATTTTGGGGAGAAATCCAAATTCAATCACGCCGATAATGTCCGTCAAATTCTCCCAGTCCCCTTGCTAAATCCCACCACATCCTAAAAACCCACATTCTGGAGGAAAAAAGGAAGTTGACAGGAGTAGAGGGAGCGCTGAAGAGAACGAGAATAACTTTCACTCAGTTAAAGTCTGCATGGGTAAAAAACTCCCTTCAGATTACAGAAATAAGGAAAAGCTACTTATTTGTTTATGAACCTTATTTGTTTCTTTTTGAAAGCTACCGAGTGACTCCATCTCAGTCTGAAATATTACAACAATTTGTATTTACGGAGTTAAACAGTATTTGATATGTGTAGATAATATTTAAGTATTTAATGTCTCCGTAGGTTTCACATTCATATTGAATAGCACAAGATGACTGGGATGAAACGAGATAATGTTAACACAAAGTTAAAATGCACTAATAATCGACAATAATTTCAAAGCATGTATTAATCTCGGTTAATGTTGTAAATGTAGAAAATATGTATGTACAAATATTTTTTTAAATGATGTCACTATGAACATTAATAAACTTGTTTGCTAACATCAGTTAATATTAATATAATTTATTATCATACAATTTCATTATTGATTTCAATTATTAATTACAAAACTTGTTAAAAGTGTATTTGTAAAATTGTCATTGACCTTGAATAATACATATTTTGAATGTTCTATTCATTCATAGTTTATGAATCCTAATGCATGAACTAATTTAACCTTATCGTAAAGTTTTAAAATAATTGTTGCTATTTTAAAAACTAATATAATATATAAAGCAGAACCTCATTATAAATAATCTTGTAACCTATAACCAGGAGTATTTGGTTTGATCTTCCATCACCTGTTAGATCATCTCTCGCTTCCTGAACCTCTGCATCAATTATTCAAAAGACACGTACAATAACATCTAGCCCATTTTATTCCTATTATCTACTGAATTCTAATCCAATTCTGTTTATGATTTAGGAAAACATACTTAAGCGCTAACACATTTTCATTTCCTGTATGATGGAAACTGGAACAACTTGGTAAAACAGAACAGACTAAAGCCTTTCCACTCTCCTTCACACATAGCACAATGGTTTTATTGAGATTGCTTGTCAGTCTTAGAGGACACACACACGTTACAAGCAGTGTGACAACTAAACCCGCAGGCACATGGACAGTTAGGGAGAGTGAATGAAAACACAAAGAAAGAGAATGAAGAGATGATATGATAATAAGGTGAACTTAGCAAAGGATTGGATCAGAAGAAGAAAAACGGGCTCAGCGCTTTAGTTCGGTGGGGTGTTGGTGGGAGGGCGTATCATGAATGATAGAGTGATGGGCGGTCGAGAGAGGGGGAAAGGCCAGAGTTCATCTAAATTGTGGAGGGATTGAAGCAAGCAAAGAAAAACTGAGCGCAGGAGCCAAGCACGGCCAATGAGTGATGGGGTCTAATAAGACGTGTGACCTATCGATTGCCAACAGAGAGGGAAAACAGCAAAGCCTGATTGGCTTCCAGCTGCCACAGACACAGTGCAGGATCACAATAACTTACAAAGCGCACACAGACACTGCACTCCAAACTGTCACAAACAAATCCATTTCCTGACAGTGCTTCACTAACAAAGACAACCGACAGAATGGCCAATTTCGGCTAATGCAAAGAGCTAGAAAAAGTAGTCTTTTGTTAGAGGTGCTTTACTTTGACAAGAAAAGCCTTAAGCAAACTGACAGATTTCACACAATCAGACTTTAGTATAGGATTGCAGGTTGAAGATGGACAGGATTCATCTAAGCTTTATCTGTAAGCCAAGCTGTATAACTCATGTCTACCCTTGTGCTATAAAGGCATTCAGCATGAAAAATAGCAGCAAAATACAGTATAGACCTTCTTGTCTGTCTATCTATCTACCCAACCCTCCCACCCCCCAAAACCCCAGACACACACATGCAAACATGTACACACACAATTATATAATTGCATTTTAATGTAACGTTTCATACATACAAAAAAACTAAAACAATATAAGACCATACTGGTAATACCCAATTGCACAGTCATTGAATTTCTTTATACATTATAATCTGAGCCTCAAAAAAGAGATATAAAGTGGGAATATCGCACATCTGACTCTGTGTAAAAGATATCTGGGAGAGCAGCTGAGAACATATTAAGAGACTACTGTATTTCCCTCTAGGCCAGACAGGTTAATGACTTTTTTAAGGAAGATGATTTCTAGAGCACATATGGTGTGCACACACACCCAACACACCTCCAAAATGCACAGATTTTCCACTTGCACCTCATTAAGTGCTTCTCATTTGGAGTAAAGAGCATTTTTCATTCAATAGCTCTGTCGCTCATGGCTATTCTGTCTGAGAGGAAACAAATACTCCAAGACAACACTCGCACCACCAACACCCTGCGAGAGCTCTAGAACAGACCTGGCATGCCGTCCTACACCGTTAGGTGCCGGGCTCCGGGCAGGACTGACCCCATGGCCCCCCTGCTACGGAGAGAGCCACTCAACAGCCCTTTAGAGTCAATGTGCACCTGCGGCTACTTACTGTTTAATCTCTGTAAAATACCCAGGAGCTTTACAACACTGCTGAGCGAGGGAGAAACTGTGTGTGTGTGTGTGTGTGTGTGTGTGTAGACAGTCAGTCTATGTTGGCCAGCTCTCTGATTGATTAAGGCTGGGATGTCTAAACCTAGTTTCACGTCTAAAGAGATTGATGTTGGCTGCCCTTGATGGGCTATGATCGAGAGCACACCTCCAACAGATGTGGGCCAATTAGCCCATAAGAAGGCGCACAAGGAGGGGGAACTGGAAAATCGATGAATGAATGACAGTTGGACTGCGCGAGAACAAATTATTTGTTCGTTTAGCGCTAAAGGCAGAGTGTAAACATGCACGCAAACGTAAACTGAAGGGAAAGTGTTGTCCAACAGTACTGTAACATAATGCTGAATGATAGATAACATGCGGTCTTTGAGAAAGGGACGGCACTTGTCCCAATGCCAGCGATAACTGCTTCGTTTATGGCTCCATGGCTGCCTAATGAATTATTGAGAGAGTGCTTGGTATTCAGCAAAAGGAGCTGGCAAGGGAATCAGTGTCAACTCTCCCTCTTTCTATTTGTCTTTCGCTCTTGCGCTTTATAACGCACAGCTCGCTAACTCCCCTCCTCCATTTAATATTCAAATTAGAGTGATTTGCATTGATGCTCTAATCTGTTAGTGCCAAAAACACCATTAATAAGTCTTGATGGCCGACAGGCTAGAAAACAGCCGCCACCCCCAATTTCACTCGTGGCGCAGCCTGAGTGTGGACGTGAAAATCGCATCACTCTTTCCTCCTCTTCTCCATTTGATGGATGGACGGACGAGCCAAACCAATGTCAGCCCGCTTCCCTGACACCTGTCATACCACACCACATGTGCTGCAGCTAATGGTGTGCTTCCGTACGGAAAAGTCCACAGTGGGATAACAAGCAGGCCTGAGAGAAGCTGCTGTCTCTCTATATATCTCCCTGTAATCTCAGTCCCTCTCGCGGGTGAGACAAGGGCAGAGATGAGTTTCTACAGCAGACACACAGATGAAGTCGTTTAAATGAGATCACTGTCATGTATGTATGCGTGGGGCGCAGACTGCTGGGACTGTCCAACTCAAAATGCAGGTCACCGGTTCGTGCCGTTGCATTCTAAATGGCATTTTTACACCTTAAAGATGTACAATGGGATGTCTCAGTCGCACAAGGGATGTCCAAAATGAAAGCAAGTGGAATCTATTTGAAAGGATGCTAGCGAAATGTACAGACAGGAAGTCTGTTTATGATCGTGTGTTCTTTTGAAAGCTGAGGTATTTTAAATTTGAGTTAAAAAGAAATTCACAAAAGAATGTATAATTCCTTTTCTCTGTCTTGTAATAAATAAATAAATCACCTTGCCTCAGGGCTTTTGTAGAGAGGAGGTTGCTGGGAAATATTTTCAATAGGGGACTAGGCATGATGGTGAAAACAAAATAGTGAGGGGGTGCAAAGACAGAGGCATAGTAACTGAGCAAAAAAAAAAAAAAAAAAAAAAAAGAGTAGTAACAGAGACAAAAAAAAAAACATGCATGCCAAATCAGATGATAAATGACACTGTTTTGGTGTCAGGATTTATGTACTGTCAACATTACCTAAGCTATCAGAGCGGATGCAATTATTCTGTGTTTTTAGGAGAGAGATACACAGAAATGCACTATAGTGAGAGAGAAACTGACACAGCAGGACCATTACTCCCTGTAGGTTTAAATGCATGCACCTCACTTTAAGTGCCAATAAATTATACATGAGGACTGCAAAGATAATAATTATCAACATTCCCAGTCCAGAGGACAAAAAAATGCCAGAGAGAGAGAAAAAAAAAAGAAAGTCTAAGGCTAAGTTAATGGAATAAAGACAATTAATGCTAAGTTAATGGTATAAAGATAATTAATAAACACCTAAAAACAAACAAACTGTAAAATAGGGTTATTTTTATGAATACATACACTACGTTAATATGTTTTGTATAAAATAATTTATTATTAGCAATGTTGGAAACTGTTGTGCTGCTTATATTTTAGTGGAAACAGTAATTTGTTTTAAGGATTCTTTGAGTATGATGCTTATAAGAACATTTTTTGAAATAGATATTTTAGTTTTTTTTAATATATTTTATATATATATATATATATATATATATATATATATATATATATATATATATATATATATATATATATATATATATATACACACACACACAGTATAAATATGCAATAAAGAAGTTTCTTTCTGATTTAGTTTCAGCCTTAGACAGCACACTTATTAATAAATGTTGCACATAAAAATACCCACACTAACAGAATTCATCTGATTAGTATGTGGTTTTTCTTCATCAGTCCGCCTGGAGTAAAAACAAGAAGAACTAATCAAGCCTAACTGATAATCCCCATTCACAACTGCAAGAGTGGGTTTCTGAAAGAGAAACTCACCTCACCTGCCTAATTGTGATTAATAAAGATTACCGAGCCACACGTGTGACATTTGCATTCACTGCACATAGCAGAGAGGAAGAAATTGGAGAATGATTACAGGAGATGCGGACATATCTGTGACCTCCACTCTAAGCAAGGTGATGTAAATGAAGGCTTTAACTGACAGAGAGCTGCAGACTATGGCCTGAGTGGAATGTTTGATGTGGATTGTGTCATTCGGTGGAGACGCAGCACTGTGAAGCTCACATGATCATTCCCCTCGGATGGGCTCCATCTCAAGGTCACCATGTTCAAATGCTGATAAATAATGAAATGCGTTCAAAGTTCGATTCTAGTCAACACAGATGTGCTTTTTCCTCACAGCGCTCTGGGATTCAAACACAAACAGAAGTTCAAACACTTGAGAGGTAAAACTGTCTCAGTCGTTGAAATATTTTCAGTGCTTAACAGTATATGCTTTGTTCTGCTGGCTTTCAATGAATCCTCACCGGCTCTCACATCCTACAGATAAGCAGACAACAAAACAACAAAGATCTTGCCCTATTTTTATTGTGTACGTGTACTTCGTTCAGACAGAGAAAATCTCTCTTTCCAATGAGACGGACCAGATGAATCAATACATGTCATGTCCATTGCCTGCCATCAATCTTCATCAGTTTCTCTCAAGAAAGAAAGAGAGAAAGGCATAAAAAAGAAGAGAGCGAGAGAGAGACCAACCCACCATGAAGGACCTACATGCACCCCTGTCATTTAAGTTTAATTGATTCAAATTATGACACTAATTAGTTGACCTTGCTTAAAAAAAAAACGTAATACTGGAACTGTAATTCAGCCCTATATTCTATTTTAAAATAGTAATGGAAAAAAAAAACTTTAAGTAATACCAGCAATAATGAAATTGCATGAAATTGTAATATGGTCAAATGTGTAGAGGTAGATTAAAGTTCATAAAAAGGGATTTCATAACTTTTTGTGACACTAAAAACTGTGTAATCGAGTAAAATGTGATGCCATCTGGTGTTATAAACCCAGCTTGCTAAAGCAGGATACAAATCCACTCTGACTGACAAAAAGCCGGAAACCAAAAACAAATTACTGAAAAATGAGCCTAAAAATGATGGCGGCCAAAAGAAAAACACATTTATACAAATAAAACTCAGATGAAACTGCATTTCCTGACTGAATGCATAAAATATGAAGAAATTCATAAATGCTAATCAATAACATTTCACTGATACACCTTCAATTTGACAGTATGCAAAACTGCCAATCTGTCGGTTCCCCAAAGGATGAAACATGTTTCAACTTTTATTTTATTAGAGGAACACAAGTACAAGAAAAAGAAAAGAAACAAGAAAGTAAAAGGGAAAAAGGAAACCAGTCTGAGGTGGTGTGCTAGTCTTAGCTGGTCTATCAACAGCAAAACAGATGAGCTTAACTAGCTTGGCCTGATTGAGACACAGAATAACTAGCTTAACGTCATTTAAATGTTTTTCCCTACCACCAATTAAGTTGCATTCAACATGGCCAAAAAACTCAAATTCTCCATTTATTTCAATTTCCAGTGACAAGCGACAGCGACTGTTGGCGACAGGATGTAAGCCTGGATGTCCAGCGACTTGACAAAGTGTCACTGTAGTCACATGATCTGGCAGCGTGATGGAGGATACGCTATTTTAGTGGTTCTCTTCATACATACAAGGCACTCGTCGTGATTAATAGCTGTAATGTCAAAGAGCACTTACTGTTTCTCCAATCATTGTTAATATGAAGAATTTGTATTGATTCCATTTATATTTAGTCTTTTCCTAAGAAAAAATATTACAACAAGGAATAACGTAAGTGAACGTCATTCATAAACATTTCTGGTCCACTAGAAGTGGGAACGCTAACTAGCGACCTCACCAACAGCAAATGGTAACAACGCTGGCAGTGTGAACATTCATTCTCTAATTATTTATCTCAAACTGCCCTTTATTATAACAATAGTTTGTTACCGATATGGTCAAGAAAACATAACATTATTTGCTGTGATAATAGAGATTAATGAATTTGGAAAAGAGAGAAAAACAATGGAGATAGAGAGAGTCTGGTTGAATTTGAAAAGACTGATATATGTGGTTTAAACTTTAGACTCATATTTAACTGCAGGTTTGTAGAAGAGCTTGTTTTTCTCTGCTATCTGCACAGATAAGAAGCGATGTGAGCTTGCCCTGGGAGGATAGCATGTTTCAGATGCCTACTCTTGCCCATATCTACTTTTTACAGCCGCAGAGTTGCTGGGCTCAGCCTGTTACGAGGCCCGCCGTTATTCTTCCTGTCTGGCTGAAAAATAAAGGTCAATTTCTTGCTAAGCCACTGGTCCGGCCAAAAACCTTGAGTGATCGATTTGACTCATTGGCCCATGGAGTCTGCTCTTTAAAACGAAGGAGGGTAGCAGTCCACTTTTTCCATCTCGTTCAACAGATATGCCTAACATGAGGTATGCACATGATGCGAGACAGCTGAGGACAAGATTCTTCTTGGACAGAAATCGTCTTTATCGGAAATGGTACAGGTAAAAGTTTCAGAGCTGAAAATGCTCAAATTCAAGGTGGACCTTCGATTCAAGGGAATTATATGGGATTTACTATTCAAAGATCTCATTACTATGCGCAAGACATTTTTTTAGAGACATATTCAAATAACATTCACATTCACTATTTGATTTTTAAAAGCTACATTTCACGTCTCTGAATGCAATTCTTAATGCAAGAAAAACAGCTGGAAAATCTCAAGCCCGATGGAAAAAAAATGTAAATTAGACCTACTGTATAATTGTCTCAAAAGCTCATTTGCATCACTACATTAACCATCCAACATTTCTCATGTGACAAAACCTTGAGAATGTATTGAAAGACCAAGCAACAGATCTAGATGGAGAAAGACAGCAGAAAATGACACCTCACACACCCTTCTCCTCTTATAAAGTCCTCAGATTAACATGATGACGTGAGATATGGCCATTTCCTACTGAAAGAGCTGCTAGATGGATCCACCTGTGTATTAGATGTTTATTCTATTATTTGAAGTGTTAGATCAATCTAGCAGTGCCCCTCCAAAGCTGTAGTACTCTCAGGGACGACAGACTCATTATTCACTGGACCGTTGTTGAGGGAGTGGAAAAACACACAAAGGGACAAGGAAATATAGGGGAAGTAAAGTGAAAGAACTGGGCCATTTCTGTTATTTCTATGGTTTGTAATTATGTAGGTCATTGTATACCCCAGAGAAAGGAATTTGTAAATCTGACATAATAACACATTTAGCCCCGGTGATGCTACTGAGGTGTTTCTCATCTTGGTTAGCATTGTGCTGATACATACAAATAAAGCAGCATCTCAGCAGAGAAGTGCCGAACTAGGCCAGGCAGGTGCGTTGAGTAAAAGAAAGAACCAACAAGGTCTTCTCTCCTTCCCACAGCTCAATGAGTCTCTCAATGGCTAATCAGCTCAGATAAATCAATGCGTGAATGAAGACGATGTGAAATCAAATCTGACCCTTGTGTTTTTAATTAATGTCCCTAGGCTTATTGTGTACTACTCACCAGTGCATGTTAAACTACAAGAAAAACAAACAAATGTTTGCTTTCATCATCTTTCATTAAAATGAAATAACTCGAAATAACACCACTTAAACAAATCTTGTGCTGATGTAACCAGGGCTGTGTGGGCAGAGAAAAATGATATTAACCAATAGCATCATGGTCCATCAATCACAATTCAATTCAACTCCAATGGATGTGATTCTATCCTGAATTATTTCCCACTGAAATGTTCCATTTCACTCAGAAATAAATCACATTGTGCAATGAGTAAATGCTGCTTCATGGTATTTTTAAACATGATGAGTTAGCATTCAGCTCTCAAATATCATTTAAAATTAGCTTTTTGACAATAGTCGGTGAAAAGACTATTTATTTGCCATGAAACTATGATCTACATTATTTACACAGACATAACAATATATAAACATCCACAAATACATACTATATATATATATATATATATATATATATATATATATATATATATATAAAAGCATTTCATATTTTCATCATATTAAAAATATGAATATTTGATCTTTACATTTACTCGAAACTTTGCCATCAAAGCAATAGATATTAAAACATAAAACAGCCACTGTACTATATTTTTTTATCAAATGAATGCAGCCTGGGTGAACATAAGAGACTTCTTTTAAAACATTAAAAACTCCAAACTTTTGCACAGTAGTGTATATTACACACATACGTTTTTAAATATATGAAAGCAGAGTGCAGCAGTACATGTTTGTGATTTATACATCAAATATTTTGTGAAGGCTCCTAACAAAGTTTCCAGCCAAGTGGTGTTTAATTTATATTAAACACCAAAGTCACTTTTTACTTAATTTGGCTTTTGATGAGAATTAATTTTGGACCACGTTCCGAGCATTCATTCCCAAGATGAGACCAATCTTTGAGTGGTTGGGTGTTCCAGGCCCTCTATCATTTCATCCCCTTCCATCCATATCCCATCTCTAACCGAGAGATTGTATACAGAACTCTGATCACATTCAGCAAAGTAGCAGGATGAAAAAGCATCAGATTCTGAAAGACTCTTAGAGTTCGCTGTGCAGGAACTCATTCATCAATTATTCACGACTCGGGCAGAACATTCAGAGCTGGGATATCAAAGCTTCCTCCTGGTGTAAACGTCCCATGCACTTTGAATAAAAGCAGAAATCACTGCCCGCGGCTCCAGCCCCTATGTTTTCAAACGATGGAAACAGCAGTTGGTAATAAGATATGACACTTGAACCGCAGCAGATCTCCAGCATGACTTTGAGAGAGTCTACTGCGTGTGACCTCTGGAGGAGCGGTGAGCTGTGGCTGACGGTGGTGCATGGAGACTGCAGTTGTGTGTGCTTAGGTGTGTCTTTCCCTGCAGAAAGAACCAAAAACTCGAAAGCAGGACCAGTGTTGAAGCTCTCAGGAGTACCACTAAAAGCTCTAAAAGTGGACAGTAAAAGAGCAAATGGAAGGAGAGCAAAAAGTGAAGGATGTAATAATGGAAGGTTTAACAAAAATGACTCTTCTTGCTACTTCACCACTCAGTTTCAAAGACCAGTGAGCTACCTATCTTAAATATAAATGTACTTTATTGGGTTCTATAGTTTCATGAAGAACTTTTAATTTCCATGGAACCTTTCCATTACGTAAAAGGTTCCTTACTTAAAAGGATTTTTTTTTTATAACACCAAGAAAAATAAAGGTTATCTAGGGAACCAAAAAGGTTTCTTTTACAGCATCACATCTTGTGCATTCTGCTTGCTAAGATACATTTCCTTTTCCAAAATCTCAAAATCCTACGAGTTTAGTGAGGACACAAAAAAATCCAAGAAAGCAGCAGCAAAAAAAAAGTGCCATTCAAAACGGATAATACACACACACACACACACACATATATATATATATATATATATACATATACGTATATGTATATGTATATGTATGTATATATATATATATATATATATATATATATATATATATATATATATATATATATGTGTGTGTGTGTGTGTGTGTGTGTGTGTGTGTGTGTGTGTGTGTGTGTGTGTGTGTGTGTGTGTGTGTGTGTGTGTGTGTGTGTATATATATATATATATATATATATATATATATATATATATATATATATATATATATATATATATGTATATATACACACATATATATATTAAATCCCTTTTTGTGTTTTTTATGCTATCTGCGCTATTTATGCTATTTTATGTTCTTTTGATTAACACACATTTAGCTTAGCAACATGCTAACATCAAATCCTTATTAAATCAACTGCGTCTTCTGTTTGTTACTCCTGTGATGGAAAATACATTATTCCCATTTTCAGTGTCACTTGATCATTCTATGCTGATTTGCTGATAAAAGAATTTATTTATTATAATGTTGAAAACAGCTGTGTTGCTTAATATATGTGGTAACACTATTTAAAAGTGACATAGTTGCATGTTACTACATGTTCTTCCTATAGTAACAACAGGAAATTATGCACAGTTATAACATTTAATACCTATAGTAACTCTATAACATGTAATTGATTAATATTGCTCAGTAATTATTTTAGTAAGTACAATGCAACTAAAACAAAGTGTAGCCAAAAATTATTTGTTGAATAGTGAGGAATTTATTTTAATATTTTCATGTGTTAAATGTCACTTTTAATCAATTTGATATGTCCTTGCTAAATAAAAGTATAATTTTTCTTACAAAAGCAAAAATAGGTGTTTAAAAAGAACTAGCAGCTAGCAAAGCATTGACATCACAAGAGAAGCCAGGCTGCTTTCGGCCAATGAAATCCCTTTCTTCCAAGCTGTTGGACTTTGAGATAAATTTTGTGCAATTAATCCATTGATTAACTCCAGTACATGCACTGTAGTATTTGATTATTCTTTCTTCCAGAATTAATTAAAAAAGTGATAGCATGCTGCTCTGAGAGTGATAAATATTGTTATTAAAATTTACAAGTGAAAACTATGTTTAAGTCCTGATAACCCCTCTTTAAAGCTGGGTCATGAAGAAATAAAACCTAGTATTCCTCCGCACGCTTTCAAACTGCATGACAGGCAAATCATAAAATACATGGATTTTAAAAGCCGCTGATTAAATTTTTAATACAACATCAGCCAAGAACAAGCTTTGCAGTAAATAAATAGCATCAAAATTTCATGTGCAATACAAACTCAGGAATGAGTATTCGCAGTGATTTAGGTTTTCAGCTGCTTGGAGGCTCAATTCGGCATCAGACAGCAGGGCGTAAAAAGCATGTCGAAGTGTCCACTGTCAATTCCCCTCCCTAGCACACGCATAGCTCTCACGCTCACACCTGAATGTGCAAGAACTAAACATCCCTTCAGCACCATTATGCTGTCAAGACACAGCGTTCCGTCCTTTACGTGATGGTTTCTTCTCCCACCGCTTGTTTCTGACATGCATTCAGTGAGCGTGCCAGCGCTAAAACACCATGAGAATTTCATCTCCAGGATTTCCTTCTCCACCACTAACTAGTCTAACGATGACGGGAAGAAAGTCGGCCTTGATCTACCAGTCTCCTTGGCGTTCTCATTAGCGCTAGAGTTGGTGAAGACCCGCTGCTGTATCTATCCATCCCAACACCAGCCGTACTTATTATCCACGAGGCTACAGATCTCTCTCCTCCAGTCCGTCGTTCTAATTACCACCACTATTCCACAAATGTGGACGAGCAGATGTGTAAACCTGCAGTCCTCCCTCGACAAAGAATAATGATGAGACTTTCCAAAACATCTACTCAGCTTTAAATCATACCTGTTGCCCATTTCTCTAGAAGTACACAAGTTTTCCCTGGAGGTTGAAATCTTTAGGTCCCTGCAATTCAGTAAGATTTTGATTCACAGACTCAATCTGAAAACAAAATGATTCTTGAAACTGAATTTTCAAGTATCAGCTGAATCAAGTGCATTAGTTAGTGTTAGACTTAATGTTTTTTTTATTTATCAAGAATTTGTCATCCCAAAGTTTTCTCCCACCCCAGTGATTACCATTACATTTATATTTACGTACAGTGGAGTTCACTGATCTCGACTCACGGTTAACTCGCCAATTCTATTATGTCTACGTTTTTGAAGTGGAACCGCCAAACTCCCTATTTGTCTTAGCATTTTCTCATCGGTTACGTTGATTCTTTTGTCACCAAACCAAAATATCTCGAGCACAAAAGAGGGACAAATTCACCACTTCACATGGTTATCTCGTGACTCACAATTGTACCTAGTTCACTGCGAATGCGCTGAGGTCGCATTGCACGTGGATCGCACATAAATCTCCAGTGACTCTTGATATTGGTCGGTAACGAGGGGATACCAACCAATGAGTATGAGGTTTAGATAAACACACACACACACACACACCTTCTTCTGTTCTGAAGTGCACTCTGCTTAGCGCCGCTACGGATTGAAGAACTCGGCTATTAAAAGATGGGACAAAGCCAAATTTGTTGAGAAAGCACATTAGGCAGAACGCAAGAAAGTATGCAATCTAGTACAGCGTGATGACCTCACGAATATGTTATGAGCGAATGCGTTTAAACTGTGAGCGATCATTGTGTTTGCAATGTTGGAGAATATAATTAAAGGTTTGTATCGAGAATCAAAGTTTTTTTTATTGTATACTGGTAAATCTCTGCTGTTAGTTGGTGCACATATGCCTTTTGTTGTTAGCAAACATATACAGTGTATGTACATTTTTATAGCATGCTGATCGCTTCATCAAATAAATCGCCATATTGGCTTGGTTGCCTCAATCCTTGGTTATCTCAACGCTTTTTTGCAACCCCCGAGGCCGTCGAGATAACAAGATTCCACTGTATTTGGCAGACAGTTCTTGCTTTTCCTGAGATTTGAACCCATGACCTTGGCATTGTAAACACCAATGCTCTACTGGTCGAGCTACAGGAAAGCTGTACCTTGTGTAAGATTACCAGACTGTGGTTCAGCTCTGTTTTTACCACAAACTGGCTTACTACCTCACATTTAGATGGGGCTGGTAACTGACCAACCAACCTGCAACTTCAGAGGAGCCAATAGATTAGAGCTTTCTGTGGAGCATGTAGACCAGCAGAAGAGGATGTGGTAAAACAAACAGAAGAGTTGCTGTCAGAGCAGTTTAGTCTTGGCCTCAGATCAATAATCTATTTTCACCCTGCCTGTGATGTCCTGTTTGTCTGGCTTACTCCTGCTTTCAGCTGACCCAGATGGAGAGAGGGCAAACACTTTCAAATGAGGCTCTCATCAAGTGCCGAAAAACCGTAAACAATAATAACAAGACAGCCTTTGATACTGCTGCCTTGAACTTTACATATTTATGCGCTTACTGTCAACATTTATTTGCTCTTCTGTTTTAGAAGAGCTTAAAGAACAGCGAAAGTGCTTTTTTTTCTTCTTTACAAAATGTTACCTGCATCAAGATTGTTTGAGAAACGGAGGAAATAGAGAAAGAAGGATTCCAGCACATCCAGATTACTTTCCAGTTACTGGCCTGACATTTTTAGAGAGCTTTGCTGTGCACATTCGAGATCAATACTTGAAATTCTCCCATTACAATTGCCTCTAATTGAGATCCGTAACAAAGCAGCAGTGTCTTGTGATCCTGTCACTTTCATTTCCTGTTTCTCCATCTGCACGGAGAATTCAAATTACACCTGCTTTCACGATGATCTCGCCTTCACCGCTGTGTAATTGTTTCAAGAGCAAAGAGAACACCTTGAGAACCGACGGGAGAGGAAGAAAAAAAAGAACTCAACAAACTTTACACCTCTGATTAGCAGCCAAACTGAGGGAGGAAGATTTCTTCTCCTGTGTGGTAAATAAAGTGCAATGAACTAATCTCATTTGGGTCTAACTACACACATACAAATCCTTCTGTATAATATGACTATAATATGACTTTTGGGATTCCTTGAGAGCGGCTAAATATTCTAATCATCAATCTAGTGAAATTTTCATTTTAAGTGAACAAATTAGAGTTAAAGCATCATTACAACTTTTTTTTCATATTGCAATTTAGGGAGTAATTGCTTAATTATTTTTTATTTGATCGAACCATTTAACACCCAAGTAACACTAAAAACCAACTCAGCACACCACTTAGTTCACATTGTGGCAATGACTTATGAATTTGTATGTGGTCAAGACCCATTCATGTTCTTATAATATAATAAATATAGTAGGTTTTACTAGTCTCGATAGAAAAAGATTCAACATTCAACCATTTCCCCTCCCAACTCCATTCTTTTGAAAAAGATCCCCTTGACATGCTCTTTGGAAATATGACATCAACCTCTCTCTGAAGGAATCTCCAGCTAGACATTCACAAAGTGTAGTTTGTATCGAATCTGAACTCCCTTCCCTGAGGTTTAATGACAGACTCTCCTTACCCAATCCTCTTCTCACCAGCCAGACAGAAAGCGTTTTTGGCGCTGTAATTAACCAGACAAAATCTCTTTCTATCATAGAACTCAAATGAACGAAAAACATTATGACTAATTACAACATTTGCACAAAGATTATAGGACCCCGATTTGAAGATTTCTGCCAAATTTGAAAGAAATCAAATATTTGACGGCATCTGATAAAAAACCGGGTGCACCTTTTGAAGATCAAAAACACTTTCTATAGGTGTAATATCACAGAGAACGGTCTATTCCCAAGGGGCCATTGAGCATCATCTTCAAACAGACTTTCTAATGACTGTAGAGTGTTTGGTACTGCGAGAGACGTCTGTTGTACTGCTGATCAGTAGCAACATGACATGGCTCTAATGCGTTATCACAGCCTTGCACAGCGCAAGTCCGCAAAGAGGTAAAATGGAGCTTACATGCTGACAGTTGCTCTTGTTTGAGGGTCTTGTGGCATATATCTATGAGCCCTGAAAACTATGCTCCAGGCAAAAGGTTTGCGAGTGCAAAACCTGCAGTCTGATATACACAATCAAGTATTCATCTGCTGTCTTCGCAAGCTGAGAAATAGGACAGGAGAGTGAGCAGGTGTGTGCGGTAAAGACGCTTGGGGCATTAACATTCTCTCTGTTAGGAAGAGAGCAGAAACAGCCCTATTATGCAGCGATAGCCTGCCAATTACACTAGATTACACGCTGCACAGCTCATCAATATATCCGTCAGCCATTAGGAGCTCTTCATCATGGCTAAACACTCATCCACCAACCAAATCCACTGTAAAAACACATACATTTGGTTTCTTTAAATCATGGCGCTCCCTGCTGATATGACAGATCAAAACCTGAATATGAGCCATGAACAAGTAATCTGTGTTTCAGATAAACTGTTTCTTTACTTGGATCTAATCAATGATAACACTGATTCTATCAGCCATCCCCTCGGGACGGTAGGAAGGAGATATGGCTCTGAAAATAGATACAAACCTTCATGATGCTTCATCTCTTCTCAACTCACCACAGTTCATCCACCCCCTCTCGCACATATGCACTCTAATAACATGGTACATGACCTATTAGGCCCTGGTACCAATCACAAGAGTCAGAATTGTAGTTAGTTGGCATGGAAACATAGCAGTCCATAAGACACTTATTTCTCAGAAAACATTAGAAGATCTGTATTTTCCACCACACTTCTTGCTAACATGCCATTCTTCAGAGGATTAAACATGCCAGTGGATTCTGATGGCAAGGCCGATAGAGATTATTGGTTTGTCAAACATCCATTGTGCAGGTTGAATGTTTTAATGGGACACTTCAAAGGAAGAAAGACGAGTGAATTCAGCTTTAATGCAGTGATATGGTTAATGGATCATGCTTTGTACTACAAGAACACTATTTTCACTGCGTATTCTCCGACAGCTTAGATGTGTCATGTTGCCTAGTTTCTGCATCTCTTCCTCCATCCTCTGTGCTATTGAGGTCACACTTACATAATTTTCTCTTTAGGTTTTCAGAAGATATTTAGGTGAAAGTCAAATCTGGAACGATCACATAACAGGAGTTTGATCACTAAGAAATATGTAGTGTCACGTCAAACCGACCCCGAGGGACGTCAGCCTGATCTTTAACATAAAGATGTAAAGTACATGGACACTGGGGCTCTAAAAAAACGATGAAAAAATATTATTTCATTTTCACACGTGCCATAGTCTTTTGATCTGAACTGATCAACGTATTATTCATAACAATAAACAAACAAATAAACTAATCTTTATTCATCAAGGATGGATTACATTGATGAAAATTGACAGAATTCCTTTGTAACATTATAAAAGTATTTACTATTTCAAATAAAAGCTGTTCTTTTCAACTTTCTATTCATCAATAACCATCAAAGAGTGCCATTACATGAAATATACATTTAAAAATAAATCACAAGTGAAAGCATTGTTATTTGTATACAAATAATTTTTTTTAAATAAACATATATATATATATATATATATATATATATGCATTTAGAGGCGTAAATGGGCTTTAAATTGCATTTAAATGCATTGGAATTGCATTACAATAGGTCACGCTATACAGTTTGACAATACTGATGATCCAATGAAATGTACAAATATGACATTTCAGAGCCAGAAATAGCTTCAAAAAATAGCGACAGAAATGCCATTTTTGGGGATGTGCTACACCTTTAACAACAAGAGATAGATGACAGGAGAGATGGAGAGAGAAACGGAAGGAAGCCACCAAGAGTAAAATGGTGGGAATGAATATAAAGTGAGGGTCAATTTCTCTCCTAATGACTCCTTGATTACATGAGTGCAGTGTTGAATCTTCAAGGGTTTAGAAATCACCTCTCAAATCTGAGGGGAAGGGAAATTACAGAGCAGGACATCTCACAGCCCATTTCTAACGATGGAACAAACTGTTTCGCAGATGCTCGAGGGAAATATAAAAATTGTGTGTTTTTGTATCAATGTCTTTGTGCATGAGAGAGACAACAATCACTGTCCAACTTACTGAGCTTTACTAACAACTGTAGCACTTCACCAACCTTTTGACTTGAAGACATTCAAAGAAAATAAGAAATGTATACCTTTATCAGGCCACAACAAATCTGAGCAGTTAGATGCGCTAAAAACAGCAACATCACCCTGGGTCTAAAGGTCCATCCTCGTGAAAACAGTGTACTCACAGAAAGGCTTTATCTTCAAGTACGTGTGAGGAAGGAGAGAGAGAGAGTAAGAGACAGAAAATGTGAAGGAGAGGATGGGAGAAGAGTAATGATGTGGAGGGCAGGCCAGGCTGTGTTTAATGAGACACAGGCAGAATGATTCATCCCCATCAGCAGACCAGCCTGCGATCGATGGCCGCAGTCAGCCCAGAGCGCTAATGCCCCGAGTCTCCGTACCGCACTCACCCACACATTTACCACCCCTTCTCCTCTTCATTCATTTACTTTATGCTATGAATGCATCGGAGTGTGTGTTTCCAATTTTTGTGTTTTTAGGATCGTATCAGCCGTACATTGCAATTCAAAATAAAAAGCAGATTAAAAGTATTAGTGCAGTCTCTGTCTTGGCCAATATCATGTCAAAGTATATACAATTATTTATACCCAAAAAATATGTCAATATTATGTAGATATTAAATATGATAAATAAATATTTAATTTATTAAGGTTAAATAAATGAATTGAATGTAAAAGGTAAATAAAAACTTTACATACAGTATATTATATATTCAGTGGGAAACTAGAAGAGTTTAACGAGATACAACTCCTGTGCCGCCTTCATTGTGCAAAAACTCTGATATGTCAGAGGCTGTACTATGTTTAGGTCACTAATTAAACAAGAAAGTTAGTAACATTGATCTTGTGGATGCTTTTTGCTTCCATTGACGCTCAAGATGCTCTTTGGATCAGTTTCAAATCATACTGGAGAAAATGATCAACAGATTTTTACACATGCATCTCTGCTGTCATTAAAATCAAAAGTGGGCCATTCCTCTCCGACCCCTCGTCTTGTGCTCCATGCTGGAAGAGAGGTGATCAGGAGAAGTCATGGAGTCTACCTGCAGGATTAGACAGCATTACACTCTTAATCCTCCTGCCCACGTCCTCACCGAGAGAAAGAGAGAGAGAGAAGAAGGATATGCAAATGATAGTGATATTCTTGCACCACACTGATAACACACGTCTACCATGTGTGAAGCAGACGGTTGGCAAGACCTCACACACACGCACACACACACACATAAATACATATATATATTTAAAATCTGCATGTAAATGGCTCATGATGTAACAGTATAAATGCAGGTTCATGGTTTTACAGGGAAATGGATGATCTGTACAATTCCACTTGGATCAAATGGATTCTGTCTGACAGTTTGATTTCATGTGTAATATAGAGCACAACTGGTTTACTCATTAGCATTCCATAACAATAACTCTCTGATCTCTCTGAATGGAAAATACTCAGCTCTCAAGATTTTTGTCAAAAGTCAACATGAAAGAGCATTTGCAACCTATTTTACTTCCGTAATGTGATGCACTGTGATGCGTGTGGGTGGAAAAAGTACGATGGGACTGTATCAGTGGAGGCCGCAATATGAATTTGTTGTTGGAGCTTGATACATGTTGTCAACTAATGCATAATGGAGATTAAATAAATAAATAAATAATATATATATA
The DNA here is from genome assembly GCA_037043235.1 of Rhodeus uyekii. NCBI lineage: Eukaryota > Metazoa > Chordata > Actinopteri > Cypriniformes > Acheilognathidae > Rhodeus > Rhodeus uyekii. The sequence goes on from JAWRVZ010000008.1 coordinate 9,218,497, forward strand.
TATATATATATATATATATATATATATATATATATATATATATATATATATATATAAAAACAAACATGTAAAAGGACTGTTATTTTTATTGATTTTGCTCTGCCTCACATTTGATACGGTGGGAAAGCACTGTAAAAAAAACAATTAGCAATTTCCAAATACAGTAGTACCTCAAGATACGAAAAATCCAAGTTACGAAAGCAAAGACGAAGATTTTTACTGCTCTACATACGAAAAGTTTTCAAGATACGAAAGGTTTCTGAAAGTCCGAGATTCGCCCCATAACAATTTTGAAACTCGCGCCGCACGCCGCCATCTTAGTTATAGTAGACTCGCCACCATCCTCCTGCTCTCCCATTGGTTCCTGATGCTAGCCAAGCCATGAGATCCTTCTCTCTAATTGGACAGAATCCCTCCCATCATGCATCTTCTATACGTACGTGCTTGCGTGCTTTAGCTCAGCCACTTCGCACCCGAAACTTTAATTTTTTTATCTGCTGTACGTTATCTGCCATTTGTCCTCCTCCTCCTCTGCCGCCACTTTCGGAGATAGCCTCACTCGAAAGGTAAGCTTCGACATTTTACGTTATTTCATTGTTTATAGGTCAATTTAGCTTTATTATGAAATTTAATGGGGTGTTTTTGGAGGGCTTGGAACGGATTAGCCATTTTACATGTAAAATGTGTTCCAAGATACGAAAATCTCATTATACGAAGGCCGCCTCGAAACGGATTAATTTTGTATCTCGAGGTACCACTGTATTGTTATATTAAATGTGTCGAAAAGGTACAACTATAAGATACATTTATTCTAAGCTTATCGTATATTTTTATAAAAACATTTGACTTCCAGAAATAATAACATACAGGTACTTATTGAGCATCAGAGTGATTTTGACTGTTGTTTCACACCAGCTGCAACTGCACAATCAAACTTACATTTACTAACTTATTTTGGAAAAGGCATGAAGATTTTCATTAGCAAACCCAAAGCATAAAGTATATGGGTAACACTTTATTTTGACGGACCACTTTAGACATTTTACTAGCTATAAGTAACTTTGCAGCTACATGTATACTAACTGTCAGTAGACTGTCTGCTTAATATCTGTTAGCACTTTATTTTGATGGAGCCCCAGCAGACATTTTACTGACTAAGTAACTAAATTCTGAGAAACTTTTTCTGCTTACTTGAACCCTAACACCTAATCTAATTCTACTACTAATAGTCCAATGAGAGTTAGTTGACAGCCAAGTTACATAGTTAGTAGAATGCCTAAAGTTGACCATCAAAATAAAGCGTAACCAATACATATACTCAATAAGCTGGGAATACCATTGAGTCGCCAAAAGCAATGCCATAAAAGCTATTTAGTTACAGGTTAACATAAGCCAGAAAATACATAAATACCTAGGTAAGCAAGTATATACGCAAATAGTTTTCCTTTCCATTTTCCTTTGACTTTTTTTTTCATTGATTTCAGAATTTAATATTGCACAGCTCTGGTTCAAAAGCTTGTGTATTGTGTCAAGCAACCGTGGACACACAAAGGTCTGAGATCAGCCATCACAACAGTTCTAAATCACAGCACTCCTGCATTGAGGCAGCGAGAAGCAGCTCTGCCCCAAATCCATGTCTCAGCGAGCTGGGCTGCACTTCCTCTGACTTTGACAGCACTTACCAACGGGGCTGCTCATAGAGAGACCACTATAACAACACACACAGTGACTGCGTGGACATGGCAGAACTTGAGTACATGGTGTGTGCACAAGCCATAATGTGGACAGCGGGGTGTTGGGCCGTCACAATAGCAGAGGAAGCGAGGAGGGATGTGGACATTCTTCCAGAGAAAGTCACTAGGTTCAGGCTTTTGCTTCTACCCATTGATCTATTTCAAATTCAAAGCCCTGCCATTGACAAACTCTAAACTCAGGATCAGGACACAAGCCCCACACACTGGCTCCCGGGAGGACGGAGCGCAGAAAAGAAATTGTCCCCTTCCCCCACTGCAGCACTTAAAGGATTTTTCTTCTTTTTTTTGTTGTTGATATTCGATAAGCCTGTCCGCCATCTGTGCCCACACCTGCCAAGTTTAAGAGAGTAAGGTGGCGAGAGAGTGTATTTGAGATCCACAGGAAACGGCGCTCTGAAAACAAAGCTCTCGCGAGTTCCTATAGCGGGATGGTGTTTATTGAATGCGATCGAGGCATACGAATGGGGCTTTAGCATGTGAATGAACCTATGGACACACCTGTTAATACACTGTGCCAGTACGTGTGTGGATGTTTGCAGGGGCAGGTGTATTGGCGTGCACTGCTGAGAGAATTGGCAATGAATAGAGCGGATGGCAGATCAATACCAATCTGGAGTCAGAGTGAGGAATGCTAATGGCACACTGCTTCAGGTGGCACAAGGCCAAGAGCAGCCCCACGTTACATTTGTGCAATCTACATGGCATATGATAACATGTGAAGCAAATTTCACATGCAATACAGATTTTGTATACATACGGCACAGACAGTTTGGGATCAAACGAATTAGTAAAAATGCTTTAATGTTTTTAACAGAAGTCAAAGAAGCCATAGTTAAAACATTAATAATGTGAAATATAATGAAATTGTTTTAATATATTTTAAAATATAATTTAAATCTGTAGTGGCAAAGTTTAATTTTTCTGAATACTTTACTCCAACCTTCAGTGTCACATGATCCTATCACGATCATATTTTGAATGTCTGCTATTATCTACACACAAATATCTAGGCCATCCTTATTACTGGTACATAATGCAGATACACATAATAAATTTACCAGAAAATGCATCTGAGTGAAGCGTGTATGCGTGTGCTGGCAAAATGACAGATGCACTACGTGTTGAGAGGTGGCGTCACTGGGTGATCAAGTATGATAGATGAAAATGCTACACTGCCCTCTCGTCTGCAAGCCTCTTTGCCCATTTAACTGACTGCCATTCCTCAGAGCCAAACACACACAGATGCACGGGGCTGGATTTCATGCTGTTATTGTCCCCAAGGCAAGGTCACATTGCCATCGCCCCTCTCCTCATCATTAGCATCTACTCAGATAATAGCTCAATACACAATTTCACAGAGATCTCCTTTCTCAGGCATCTGTCTCCCAAACACACACACACACACACATACACACACATGCGGATGTCCGTGTACCTCAAACACATGTATACACTGGGGCGAAAGACTCTGAGGCATAAACTGTCTCTCATGTCAATCTCTTTCACGACAAATGGGCTAAAATCTATTTCCTGAATTCTCTGCTCATTCACACATTCTTTCTCGTCCGTGTGACCTTTCTCACAAGGCAGAGAGCCTCTCAATCTTTCTGACAGTTAAACCCGAATCTTGCACGCGTCAAAGGATTTCGATCTCACGAAGTGGAGGGCAAACAAGCATTAGCGACTGACACCCGCACCTCACGTTGCCAGCCGTAGACAGGGTGGGAACGGCTTCAGCTGAGCGTCATTTTCACCTGTGCTTGCGTTCAGGTGTGTCTTCTCGGGTTTAGGTTCAGGTGAACTTGCCGTTTTGTCACACTTGTTCGGGTTTGGGTGGGGAGATGTGCCGCTGACAGCAGGCTCTAACCAAAGTTCTCACTCTCGTTGTAGAAAGCGATCTTTAGGTCGATGCGCACTGACAGCCAAGCTGTCAGATGGCATCAAGGGTGTCAAGAGGCTTTCCTTTGCACAGACGTGACAGTGGTAGCTACCTGAATAGCCACACAAAAACTTAATGAGTGTTGGCCAGGGGGCTTCGTTCCTCTTGGCACCAGGAGACCGCTGTGCTACTGAGCCTCAAGGTCTCGAGAGACTCGATATATCTGGAACACAATGAGAGTTTAATATATGACAATGAGCAATCGCACCACCCAGATTACATCACCCGCAACAGCACAGAGGACAGGAGGAGAGAGATTAGGTGAAGGAGAGAGAGGGTCCATGGGACACAGGAGGTGTAGAAACGCTGGTTTGTGAGAAGCGTAGCTGGTTCACATGCGGCAGCAGCGCTCGAGCGAGCAGCCAGGGAAGTGATGCGTAAAACTGGCCAGCTTGCCAGACAGTCAAACACACTCACACAAACACACATGCACACACACACGCACACACACACACACACATATACACACAATCAGTGGCCAAATTACAGCAGAGAAAATGAATACCTCCATCCATCCATAGCAACAGGCCAGTCCCACTAAACACACATACTTAAACATACACACGTAGCACACTAATATCGAGATACCTAATCAAATAAACACACACTGGGGCTGGGCGGTATGAACACATATGCCAAGTATTACTAGACATGCCAGTTGGTAAGGGGTTTGTTATACTGTTAATAGCATTGGAGATACAGTAGAACCCCAACTTACGAAACGCTCTACATACGAAAAGTTCGACATACGATAAAAGATTTCGGGGTTTTTTTCCGCCCGAGTTACGACAAAATGATCGAGATGCGAAAAACGAAATCTCGACAAGGCGACGATTTCCGAGTTTTGTTTTGATATTCGCGCTGATTTTGGTTCGGGTTGGATGAAGACTACAGTTTGTCCGGTCAGAACAATGATGTCTCACTCAGGGAATGATCCAAAACTGGTATTTATTAAAGGTGCATAGATCGATAAAACCTCAACGATTGGCACTAATTCCCTGTATTTCACTCAATAGACTATATACAATCTTCAGCCGATCTCTTTTACCTTAATCATCCATCAACTCTCTTCTGTCACGACACTTCCTGAACTCCGAGGGAAAGTTTGGAATAGTCCATTTCGCACTGAATGACAGGGATGGCTGGAATAGTCCATGTAAGAAGGGGAACACTTTTTACAATCCTGCTCTCCTATTGGTCAGCATCACTCCCACCAGCCTCTTCTGTTAGCATAAACTTTTTTTCTAATCAGTAACCATGGATGTGAAGATTGTTGCTGAAGTCAGAGGGAAGAAGAGGGTGCTTTTCATTGAGTCAAAAAGGGAGATTATTGAGAAGTATGAAGCTGGGATGCGCTTCATCCTATGCTGAATATGGTGTTTTTGTAGGGCTTGGAACGGATTAGGCAATTAACATGTAAAAGCCTGACCGACATACGAAAAGTTCGACATACGAAACCAACCTCGGAACGGATTAATTTCGTAAGTCGGGGTTCTACTGTATATTTGTGTGACTGTTAATAGGATGTGCTGCTTCATGCTTTTTATACATAATACTTAGAATGAAGAAGAAATTATGTGAATACACACAGACAGATGTGTCCCAGAATAACATGATGATCATTTGTTTACAGGTACAAGTGACATAACAAAGTAAAATAATTAGTATAATTTAAATATAACATCTTTTTTTGCACTGATGACGGGCTTGTTAAATTCTATGAATAATCTTATGGCTTGTGTCTGTTTTGTTCCAAATAAAAATAACTGTTCATATTGCCAACTCCTAGCACGCACAAATACTCACAAGCCCTTTTGCTTTCTTTTCTGCACATCTGTGGAAGTGCTGTACACATGAAGATGATGACAGGCGAACCAGTGATGGGTTTAAACACTTAAATCTCAAGATTGTCTCTCCAAGGCCTCACCATGCTAATTTCCCCCTCATTCATCTGGCTGTAACAGCACCTGATTACAGAAGAACAAATGCTGTTTACAGCAGTTGGCCGTGTCTGCTGTGTGTGTCACAAAGGGATATTAGGCAGTTGAGTTTAACTGAGCTAATTATTCAACTGTCGAGTCACCTCACTTGACTGTGAATTCCACATATGAATCAACTGCACATTCACAATGTGCCATTATGTAGGCAGAGGGAGCATTTCATATGGCATTTTCATACATTTAATATTCAAGTGCTACAGACTAATCACACATATTGTTATCGCGTATATTGAAGTACACCAATGTGTGTGTGTGTGTGTGTGTGTGTGTGTGTTGAAAGGCTCTAAACAGATCAGCTTTACAACACTACTTAAATAATAATGAACACTCATTCTTTAAAAGTATGCTCTTAATTTCTCTTTATCTAGTTTTACTGAGAACCGAGAAAAAAAAGAGAACAGAAGAGAAGGAAAAAAGAAAACATTAAAAAATGAGACAAGAAAACAGAAGAAAAGAAAACAAGATACAATTAAACGGTGTGAGGAAGGATAAGGTGAATTGAGACGAAATGAGAAAAGGGAAGAGTTAAAATGAGTAAGAAAAAAAAGACAACAGACAAACTAAGACAAGAGTGAATGAAATGAGAATAGACACGTTGGCAAAAATTTTTGAGAAAGGGAGTAAACAATGTGAAAATTAAGCAAGATGAGACCAAACTGAGAAGAGAAGACAGAAAAAAAGATGAGTAAAAAGAGAGAAGAGAACATATGAAAATATATGAGAAAAACTGAAGTCAAGGAAATAAAGAGAAAATAGTCAAAATGAGAAAAGAGACCAGTTAAGTCAGAATGAGACAAAGAAAAAAAGAGAAACTGAGATGAGAATTGACGAGATGAAACAAAATAAAACCAGAGAAGTGACGGCGATATGTTTTGAGACAAGTAGAGTAAACGAGAAGAGACAAAATGAAGCTAGATGGCATGAAAAGGGAAGAGAAAATTTCTGACTAATTATTTGAGACAAGTCAAGAGAAAATTAGATGAGAAAAGAAAAGTATATACCAGTATTTTGAGACAAAACAAAAGAAAATGAGACAGGAAGAGACGAGAAAATCACACAGAAAATCACATTCTCCCTCTCATCCTCAGTTTCAGTTTAATGTGCTTTATTGGCCCAATGAGCAATTGTACATCGGTGTTGCCAAAGCATTTGCAGCTTAGCCGCATTCTCTCGTCCTGCCGCTGATGCAGGGAGTTTGGGGCGTCTGATTTACAACACTGCTTGTCCTTCATCCACCCAGACACCTCCACAGAGACACGGGAGGCTGGATTCAATCTCCCACTGACCTTCATTGTGAAGGACATAGTGCTAGAGGTGCAAAGAGGCAAAATGCATAATCTAAAAAAAACACACAAACGCTTTCAGTGTGATTGAGGACGTGTCGCCCTAACAGATCGCCCCAAAAGCGTGAGAAGCCCAAGTAGATCAGTCATCTCTTTCCTAAAACAACTTCGCTCTGGCTCAAACCGAATGGAAGAGCAGAAAAGTTAATAGAAAGCATTGAAAAATGAGTAAATGTGTGAAAAGGTGACAGGAAGGAGTGAAGGAGTGAGGCTGCAAAAACCGCATGTGCTATGGAGGAGTCGAGGGAGTTACAGCTACAGAGGATGTGATTAAGTTGTAAATACTGTCAGTGTAAAGGTCAATCACTGAGTTTACAACCGTCAGTTGATCGAGAAAGAGGCCGAGATGAGAATGAGACAGATAAAGTGAAAAACAGAGAAAATGAATGAGAAAACGAGAGAGGACGTGTGAGCTTCGTGTTGCTGAGATGGAAATCAAGCGGCACCCACATCACACAGAGCTTTACAACCATCTGCTCACACACATGCTTAATAGCCTGCACATGACACACACATCCTCTTCAAGAACTACGTCTCCAAGCCTATGGGAACTGTGTCATGCTGCCCTTATTAGGGATGTGCAAAACAACATGGTTTCACTTTATTTTGATGGTCCTTTAACACATTCGATTGACAATAAGTAACAATGTCAGGTTAGGTCAGTGCACTTCAAAAAACCCAAAACTTAAAAAAAACTAATAATTTATGGTACTGCATAATAATGGGAATGTCACCTACATTGGTTGATTTGAACAGCAATGTTTATTATTACACAGGTAGTATTTTGATGGCTTTTGATGGTGCTTTAAAGATGATTTAATGACAGTTTCTGACTAAATTAGTCAACCTCACCTAACTATCTTGGCTCATTCAAAGCCACTTACACACCAACAAACGCCCTCTAACCCAATTTAACCCATTGTCCATCATACAAACACTGTAAACGAATGTTTACAACCAACATATGTATATGATCAGAACCAACCAGCATATGATCAGAATCACGGATCACGTGATTTGCTCCTGTACCATACAAAAATAAGAGAGCAGAACGAAACAAACACTACAGAGCATCTCAATTTTCGCACATCTGTGTCACCACAAAAGCTCGGGAAGTGCATAGATGCTGTGCTCTGGGGTTAAACGCGCTGTGTCTCACCCACCTGCACTGCTATTCCCGGCCTAAGTGTTCATGCTGTACCTCAAGTGTCCAGCAGGGGGGGCTGGTGACTGAGATACGGAGAGCAGAGAGAGAGAGAGAGAGAGAGAGAGAGAGAGGGGGGGAGGGTTAAGGGGAAGATGTCAAACTGAGCTGGAAACCAGAGGAGGGAAAATGACGGGATATATTTTTGCTCTAGAATTCAGATTTTTCTGATGGCTTTGGTGGGGGGTGAGCTTTTTAGAGCAGGGAGGTCTGTCGGCCGCCAGGCGTGCAGATGACTGCAGGAGTCTTGTATGCTGTCTCTTCTCCTCTTTTCTCCTCTCCACAAGCCTCCCAGCATGCCCTGCATGTGTGCATGGCCTCTGGCTAATCAAAATTGACCAGTAATGACTACGGAGAATGTCCAATGTATACAAACACACACACATATTGTCTACATATTACGGTCATATTTACTGTAAAGTTAGACGTGATATTTAACGTTGCAAAATTATGCGTATGGCATGTTTAATCTCTGACATGTTGTGGCTTGTTTCTCCATTGAGAGTTTCTATTGATACAGGGTTTTTGTGACACAGAGCAAGTGGCTGCGTTTACACTCTGTACCTTGTAAATGAAAAATCGCCACCTATTGCAACAATAATAGAATTTGTTCCTTACCTTTCCTCCGCACTAATGAGATGCTAATGAGAGCCCTGGGCGGCAGGGTTAATAGAATCCATATTTTCAATTAAAATCTCCAGTTCTCTCTCTATTCCTGATGGACGGCGTCCTCGTCGCCACAAACAGGCCCCAACTAAGCGAGGTAAACAGAGCCAATTAAGTTTCGCCATCTCTTGATTACTCTATCACTCTCACAGTTAGATTTGTGTGATCAAATGAGCTGTCATCAGACATATGGCTCCACAACAGACCCAGGGCCCATTAAACTAGCTCACTATGGGAAGAAAGAGATGGAAAGCGAGGCAATGCTTAATTCACTTTTGCTTCTTCCAAAGATGCGATTCTGTCTTTAATTCTACATCATCTCGCAGTGTGAGAAGTGTTTGTGTGTGCTTAGCAAAGGTCAGCTGAGAATGTGTGTGCCCCTGGAATAAAAATCCTCAAACTGCACCATTATCAGTTCAGTCCGGCCTAGACGTGATTTAGGGGTCTTGATCAGTTGCCTCTCAGTGCTTTTCTAAATACGTGTAGCCATCACTGATTCTGTATTAAACAAAAGCACATATTTACACATTTAAGCCCATGAACTGTGTTAAATTAAATTGCATCTATCATCAGGTTTGCTATTATTATCTTTTCACCCTTTCATTGTCTTTCTCACAGTATTCTTCACCTCTCTAGTCAGGTTTGTTTACACAATCTCTGAGACGCATATGGTGCAGAAACGAACAGATATCAAAGTGCAGTGAGCTTTCGCATGCATACATATTTGTGTATGTGAAAGAAAAAATAAAATAAAAATATGTTTGGAAGTTCTATAGATTTTTTCTTTCTTTCGGTTATTTCATAAATGTATGTGCACAACACAAAAATCATGATGATTCACACACAACAAGGTTCACACAGAGTTAACAATTAAAAACATTTCCCATCTTAACCCTCTCTGTGGGAAATTTAGATCACAATAATACTAAATGAGACCAATTCCACGATATGCCACAAGCTCAGCAAACATCTAACTTCTGGATACTAGTAGACACATACAATCATCTAAGATGTCAGTTTCAGTAAGACAGCTGTAAACAACCGGCCTCAGGCACTCCCACCCTAAACGTGGAAGGCATTTAATGGAAATGGTTTTAAAAAGCATTCCTAATTTAATTCACAATTCCCTGGAGACATGGCACCCTAACTCCCACCCTTCAACTAAACATTCCTCAATTACTCCACAACAACGCTCCCTCAACAAAGTGCCCACTTTGTTTCATTGCCGAAATGCAAATTTTATCAAATTTGGCAATTTAGTCAGTTTACTCTAGGAGGTAAATTAGGCTAAACTGCAGGCTTGTAAATATTGAAACTCGCACATGCATGAATAATTAAATGAGAGGGAGGAAACACATCAACCAGAGGCGCATCCATTCAACACCCTAAGCCGAATATCACTCATCCAAACTACCATCAACCCACATCAATCTAAAGTACCAAACGTGTCTATGGAGCCCTGCAAACCAACATGCAGACAAGATGTTAATGGCTAAAAGGCATAAACATAAGAAACATGAGCTCTCAGAGGTACACAAGCAAGAATGATTTGCATTCTTTGACGTCTACGTTCAGCTTCCATACTGAAAAGACCAGTGCGAGTTTTCACGTTGTGTTGTCTGGTTTAGTTGTTGGTCCAGTTTGTGGAGCAGCACATCCATGATGTTCATCATAAAAAACTTGGTCCTTTTGGAGAAGCTAGTTGACCAAGGAAGTTTATAGCTAGCTTAGAAGCCACCAGCAATCAAAACACAACATGCGCTGTTTTTTCCAGCACGGTCTGAAGTAGTTTCTTCCTCAACCTTTAAGTGTCTCTCTCACACACAAAAACACACACACACACGGTTCTGCAGAGTTCTTACCAGTCTCTTGAGAGAGGGCTTTAGCTCTGCTGCTCGTGCCGCCTGAGTGAAGCATCGCTCCTAATGTGAGTCTTCCCCTCGTATCTCCTCCTCTCCTCTTCTCCGAACCGTCAGACGCGGTCCCCTGGCGATCACTCTCTCTCCGGGAGGCAGGGGCGAGGGGCTTCAGAAGCCACGTACGAGAAGCAGTTGTGCCCTCTCTGTCTCTGTACGCCCTCTCTCACACAACTTCACACACGCATGCATACGGCATGCAGCCACTTTCACTTTCCTGATCGTACGACACTCTAGTCCACAAACCGACGGGAAAGGTGTTAAAGTATGGAACAGAAAGATGGATGAGGGAACGAATGCCGGAGAAAGGAAAAGGAGTTGTTGTCAACCTCTCTGCGAGTGAGGAGAAAATAATGCAAAGGGCTGTTCCATCCTACATCTGCACATGACTGGAGCTCCGGCACAGACTCTGAGCTCTGAGAATTATACAGCATCGTTGCGGAGCATGAGAGAGAGCGAGAGAGAGAGAGAGAGAGAGAGAGAGAGAGGTATGGGAGAGAAAAAGAGTGCGGGGGAGCACAAAGAGAAAGACAGATAGAGAAGGAGAGAGAGAGAGAGAAAGAGGAGGGGTGAGGATGGGGGAATGTGACAAAGCATGTTCATCAAAGAGAGAGGAGGAGAGAAAACGAGACAGATCGCGCATGTTTCCTCCATCTAGCTGAGATGAGAACGTGTCAAGCCGTGTTACCGAGAGTACAGTCAGTATTCGTCCTTTAACGTGCACAGACAGACAGATTTTCACTTCTTTACATGCACAAGAGTGTCCCTTTGGAGAGGAGGGCTTTCAGCATCAAAGGCGCTGACACAACACGCAGAACTAAAAAGCATTGGCGCGGCTAAAAATATATAACCTTGTACCGCCACGCTTTCACGCAAACAACACTGGATATGTGAATATTAGATGGGGGATCTGGCACCCACTCGGGGTCTGAAGCGCAAAACATGATCTGATACTGAAACATGCTGAACCAGAGGTCTATAATACAGAAGTCAGAGAGGCAAGCTTTCTTACACCTTGCACAAACCTCTGACAGGACACACACTTGAAATTACCAGCAAATAAAAACAAGGCACTACGTCCGTGATGATATTTTTTGTTTGCAATAGATGTCGGTGCAAACAACTGAATGCAATGTATAAATAATCAGAAGTGTGGTATGGGAATACAGTGTGATTTAGCCCAAAAAATAAACTCAAGAATAAAATAATTAAAGTTAAAGTTAAAGAAGTTATGGCCGTCACCTTTTACTGAGTAGTAAAATATTTAACTGGGCATTCAATGAAAGAAAACAAAAACTTGGCTACATTTACACTGTAGGCTGAAATTCGTTAGACAATTTGTCTGTGGTTCAATAGATTTAGAATTTTGAAATGTAAAAAATGCGCATACGATTAAATTTATTTAAATTAATTTCAGAAACAGATTGTGTGAAACCATCTCGGTGCAGAAACTACCGTAGTTTCCTGCATATAACCCGCGGGTTATACCAGATTTTACAAACCCCGCAGGGGGTGCGAGTTATATAAGGGTGCGGGCTATATCACACATTTTTTTACACTTAATAATATTTCAATATATTTGTTATGTCCCTAAGGACATAAGGTTTTTTTTGCGGTATTTTCTTTCTATTTTTCTTTCATGCGAGGGTTGTTGTCTCTGGCGCTTGTACTATCACTCTGAAAGGTGGCACTGATAGGCTGTCTGACCTGTCAATCATGCAGGAAGACGTGATTGGCTGTGCTGCCATGAGGGCGGGTTCTTCTCATCTCATCCGATGATCAACACATGTAGAATACGCTTCTTAAAAGACGAGCTGCTGCACAGCGAGAGAGACTGCTTTTTCTTTTTGTTCTGATTCTGACTTTGTTTTTGTTTTCTTATTGTTTGAATTTCGCGCACAAGCACTGTGTACCAAGCCTGAACAGTTATGGATAACTGATGTCATGTGAGCAACATTCGAAATTCGAAATGTGACCTTACACAAAAAAAGTTCATCAATCTATGGGTGCGAGTTATGCCAACGATTTTTTGCACAAAACCCCAAAACCTGCGGGCTATATGAGGGTGTGGATTATCTGCAGGAAAATACGGTATATAGTGAAGCTATAACTTTAATTAGTTCAAAAACAGCAACGTTATCAACTTAGTACTGAAAAACAATGTAGCTTTCATTAACAAAGCTATTTTATATATAAAATATAAACAAAAATGTGCACCTCAATAAGAGTAGTGAGCTATTTGTGAAAGCTTGTCTGGATAAGTGTAAATTTGTGGGTGAATGTGTTTCCCTTTATGGTGCTTGGAATACCAATGGCAATCGGATATACGCGTATAGACGTAAGTCAGTTGTCCAGATATCGGATACATTTTTGACTTAAAACCACATTGGGAAGCGACTCAATAAATGCTCAATAAATTCTGATCTTGTGTTTATTTGTTTACACGTGTTTAACAATATCTGATCTCTGTCAGATAACAGCAAAAATTGAATTTGTTTGTGCCAGTGTAAACGCAGCCCAGGAATACACTGGATCATAAAAGTGAGTGTTACATACTGGAATTAGGAGTTTGCAGTGAACCTCCCCAGTACCCTTGTTTTGAAGAGGCTTTTGACTAAATGTAGGATAAAGGTCAAGTGTACCCTTGAGAAGATGAATCCCAAAGGTAATGTTTCACTTTCAAATCATTGTTTGCCATTATAGCTGTAACCTTTACAAAATTTTTCAAATGATAATTTGACACCATTATAATTTAAACTACTAGATAAAATCCCCCCCCCCCCCCCCCCCCAAAAAAAAAAAAAGTCACAAATCAATCTATAAAATGCCTATAAAACAATGTTTATAAAACCATTTGAGTAGTGGCTAAAAGGCATACTGGCATACTGCGCATCATCATTTTCACTATGTCTTTAAAGTCATACAATAGGTGACACCAGGAAAGTCGTTTTATTCAGAGGTGGAGGAAGTGATTACATTTTGATAAAAGCTTATGAAAATAAATAAAAACAATAAAACTAGGAATGTGTGTTAAAAAAGAAAATAGGTTCCATTTAGATTTCATATTGACTTTAAAACAGCTCAATGTTCAGACCGAGATACAATTATGTATGCGAGTATGAGAACAGCATTCAAAAAGAAGCTGGCCATAGTTCTTCCTTCTCAGTCCAACAGAGGGCAGGGTTACAGATCAGCATCCGCCTGATGTGATCCAGCCCAGCTAGAATGCATCTTGTTTCCAATGTTGCCTGCTTCCTGCCACTGAGTTACAACCCTGCGCCACACACTCTTGTAAAGGACACTATATTTGCAACGCCTCTATATTTAGAGCTGTTTGACCCTTCTAGATTGAACAAAGAGCCAATCTACTCAAATGACTCTCTCTCCTGCCCTCTCTGGGCTCAAAGTACTGTAGGGAGGGACTGGATCCTGCACGTATAATAACCAATCTGGCTGCACACAAACAAGCAGCCTCCCATAGTGAGAGCTCTAATGAAGAGAGCAGTTTTGGAAGGCCACACTGCTAGAAGTGCAAACAGCTGGATGGATTCATCTGTGCTCGGTCCATCTCAGACTCCCCTCACATTGTGTTCATAATTACTTATCAGACAGTGTTTTATCAGTGTCCACTCTTCATTAGTTCTTAACAACCACTGTTAGTGTCATGAGAGATGAAGCCGGAAACAAATTAACTGTGGAAATGCAATTAAAGGGTTCAATAGCAGTTAAACTTCATCAACAACATGTGGCATAATGCTGATCACCAAAAAATACGATAAATAATTGAAATTGAATTAAATAATTTTATGTCATGTTCTGGCCCCTTTGGAGTGTGCTGAGGCCCAAAAGTGGTTGAGGGCCCTTGGTTGAAAACTTTACCACTATTGTAAGATCTACTACTACTTTATTACTATTGTAAGTACTTGTTGTAAACTTGATTTGTACATCATTTAAAGAAAAAAAAGGGACGAGTTAAAATGACTTTTTTTATGGTAAACAAAAATATGCTTCAAATGATGCCAACTAAGCTTAAGTTGTATTGAATGCAGAATATTTCTTTAAATGTAAAAGATTCATTGCCAAAATCCAAACCATGCAATGCCAATTTCCAGAAGCAACAGATTCAAGCAGAAGAGAATGCACTAAAGAGGAAGAATTTCTGCATATAATCACTTCCCCTGACCTCAGTAGAACAGCACCTGTCTTCCTGTCTTCCCTGAGCTGTGATGCGGAGCAGCGACTGGTGTGCAGAGCAGCAGATATGGACGATGTTGGCGTCCAGTCTGAGGCTCTGTAATCAATGCAGACAGAGCCTTCCTGCAGTATTAAAGGCTATTCAGCCTAAAGGCTTCCAACCCGCTGAGCTGAAAAAGAGCATAGCACTTACACCTCTCAGCTTAAATATACAAAACGCATGCTGCACTCAAACACAAGCATAAAACCTTCCGCCCGACGGCTCCAACGCCCGCACCATCCATCATTTTCAACAGACACGGATGCACACACTTACTCACATGCATGTACACATGCTTATAGCACACAACGAGTTTCTTAAAGCACTTTGACAAGTATTGCAGATCAGTGATTACATTCATAATGTCTTATGATCAACATCTAGCAGTGTTTGCTGATATTTCATTTGGTTTTTAATCTTTCTCTTTCCTGTCTCTTCATTTTTCAAATGACTGGATCAGCCATAGTTAATCCCCATCTGTGATTGGCGTGTAAGAGACAGGAGAATTAAATAGGATTACTGTGCCTGAAGGGGGAGCTCTTCTCGGTGCTCATTTTCCTGTAGCTACCATTGCAACTGTTCAATCAAACAGTCTATTTAACACTTGTTGACCTTTCTTGCCTTAATTGTCCATTTTGACATTCAGATTTGCCTTCAGGGTTTTTCACACCAAAAATGATGACTATAAGGCTTTCATTCGAATTATATGAAATATAGGGAAGTCAACATCATAGCCATAATGCTAATGGCAAAGAGAAATTATATACAGTGGAGTTCACTTATCTCGAGTCATGGTTAACTCGCCAATCCTATTATGTCAACGTTTTTGAAGTGGAACCACCAAACTCCCTATTTGTCTCAGTATTTTCTATTCTTTAATGTCGATTCGTTAATGTTGTGGAAATCTCATATTTCGAGCACGAAATACGAACAAAGTCGCCACTTCACATGGTTATATTGTGACTAATTTGAGTACCTAGTTCACTGCTCATGCGCTGAGTTTGCCTTGCCTGTGGATCGCCGTCCGCTCACGATTCACTCCCTGTCGTTAACCTCGTCTGAGGGATAACACGCTGTAGCATCCTGCACGTTTTTTTGTGATTTTGTGAGCAATCTTTGTGTTTGCATTGTTGGAGAATATAATTAAAGGTTTGTATCAAGAGTCGAAGGTGTTTTTTATTGTGGTGGTTTTGCATATGCCTTTTGTTGTTAGCAAACATATACACAGTACAGTGTATGTACATTTTTTTAGATGAATGCCGATCGCTTTATCAAACAAATCGCAGCAACACTGTTGTGTAAGAAGACACCAAAACCTCGAGCATATACATTCTCATTTGATAACTCACATCATGTACATCAATACATTTTCATTTTTCTTTCTTACGAGGGTTGTTATCTTTGGTGCTCTGCAGCTGATGGTGCTTCCTCTATCACTCTGACAGCTGGAGCTGATAGGCTGTCTGACCTGTCAATCATGCAAGACGACGTGATTGGCTGTGTTTCCATGAAGGCGGGCTCTTCTCATCCGACGCGTCTTAAAGGGGCGAGCAGCTGCTGCGCAGCGAGAGAGAATGCCTTGTCTTTTTCTTCTTATTCTGACTTGTGTTTGTTTTTTTTATTGTGTAAATTTTGAGCCTGAACGGTTATGGATAATTGAAGTCATGCGAGCAACATTTGAAATTCGAAATGTGATCTTACACAAAAAAATTCATCAATCTATTGGTACAGATTTTTTTTCAGCTGATAAATGATAAAAGGATTGATAGCCAATCAGAATCCACCTGACTTTTAAGAGTTCTAGCATTTAAAGTGTACACTTAAAAAAAACAGAACAATATTGTGCATTGGTGCGAACACTAACATAGTTGTTGTGTATAGCCTAAAATAAGTCTGAATAATAAAAGTCTGAATAATTTTTCTAATTCTTTAAGAATAGGAACGAACATACCATAGTTATAAAAAGACGACATAAAGGAACGATATCACTGTTATCATTTTCAAAATATTTTTGGGATTTACACTTTCAGTCAATCAGAATCCTTCTGGCTTTAAAGGTCTGAAGCATTTACAGCTGCAGATGACTTTACAGTTGTAATAAACAGTTTGTTACTGTTACTGTCCCTGGTGTGGCCACTAATACAGTTATAATTATAGTTATCTTTCATGGTGTGAACGGTATTTGCGGCCAATAAAATTAATGATAAATGCTGCTTTTTCTTTAGTATATCCTCATAATGGAAGCCACTGGCTGGTCCACACAACGTAGGTGAGTTCAGCTTTAACTATTAATTACTGATGTAATTACTCATGCATGCTGAGAACTACAAATCCACTGTTTCGTTTCCTCATACAAAATATTTTCAAGCAGTCTCAAAAGAAAATGATTAGGTACACTTCCATTTTACAAATTTAAGTGGATTGAACACAATGAAATTATGTTGTGACAGAATTTTCAAGAATCATGTTGCACTTTTCTTGCTTATTTCTGGCGAGTGATGACCATTAAAAAAAAACATGTGTATTCGTATAATAATTTGTAATGATTTGAAAAATATATTATTACATTATAATAGTAGATTTACCCGTATCCAATTATTTTTGAAAGACCCTTAAAACTATGTAATGGAATTTAGAATTCAACCATCAGATGACGACTTCAAAAGTCATGAAATTTTTCAATTTTGTGTGCCACATGCATCAGATGTTCAGCCAACAGTCTGTGTCTGGCATGAGGCATGATGTCTGAGGCTGAGACTAGCTGAAGTCCTGATGTTGAGCTTACACTATGCTGTGCGTTTAAAATAATAATAATTGTTTTTGCATTCCAGTGTATGCAGCAACCTCATACAAGGTCATTACAGTCTGTAATCATTTGTTGCACCATTCTATAGTGACATAGTGTGAACGTCACACAAGCAAATGGCTCCATCCCTGGTCTTTGGGTGATAAAATAAAAACAGAGACTACACACACACTAGATTTAGTTGAAAACAGAATGTGTAGTGACTAGTATCTATGGCTGTTGAGTAAGAGGAGGACAAGGTCAGACAACGAGGGATGGAACAGCTTTCACAATTCTATGAGTTCCATCACACTACGTTTACATCACAACCATCCCACTATCTCATTGTTCTTTCATCTCTCCATTCATCTCTTGCCCTCTTTCCTCTGGCCCAGGGTGAGAGGAAGTGAATGTGAATGAGCTAAAGGAGGTCCGGGATGGGCAGCGAAGGGACCCGTGGGTTGAACACAGCCATTTGTCATCTGGTGAAGGCTTAAGAAAAGACTAGTTAACCTTTCCCGGGAAGCCCCCGGGGAGCCTACCGGCAATGAAAAAACCCAGAAAAAGTATCAACCAAGAAAAATATTCTCGGGGAAAATAGATGGCCAATGCTCAGAGACCCATGTACCTTGCAAAATGCTGCACTAGGCACTTTTGACATCTGGGTCGCCTCTATTCAAGAGCAAGGACAGAAAGACTGATTGCAGCCATTGCACTATATTGTATATATGTAGAGATTACAGAAATATTTTTGCCGACTAAAATTGTGAATTTATTGGTGCCACTGAAATGTATTTATGTATACTGGTATTATTAGTGTATGGACTTAAGAATGCCATCACATGTATTTACACAGCACAAAAGTATGAAGGTTTAAAACTGCATGCAACAAAACTACTAGAGATATCTTTAAGCTAGTTTGTTGGCCTCCCAGGTTGAACTAGCTGGTTCTAAAGGAGTTGTAGGCACTTTGCAGCTGGTCGCCCGAGTAAACACCAGCTTAACCAATCTGGGAGAACAGCTAAGAATAACTATCTTTTTACTACAGTATTTGCACAAGCTTTTATTTAAAAAAACACAGCAAGCATATCAATGCTCTCATTTCAGACAACGTATTGGTCGTGTAGTCCTGACATACTGGTGAGATAGTTGTATGTATACTAACCTGCAGGTCATCATTGAGAAAACAGTTAGCAATAGTGGCTAGCTTTAGTCGTCATTTGCCAAACCTGCCTTCAAGCCTGTCACTCAAGACAATATCGCCCTGGCAACAATGCAAGTCAGCCAATCATGTGCACACAGCAGCAGGAAGCTAGTCCAGAACAATTACGAGAATGACACAGCCAGTGAGTCAAAACAACATGCACATATGACTGGAGGCAGACTATCTTCTCTTGTAAAGTGGCATTTTAGTGAGAAATATCGTTACAGACAAACAGCTGGCAATAAGGATAAAGAATTAAGATATACAATCCTTCTTAATCAGGCTTTCAAATTTAATAACAAAACATTTCTTCCTTCTGGAAAATGACTGACAGACAAACAACTCAACTGACCCATAAAAATGTCTCCAGATGAGTGACAGACAGAAATACTTGACTTGCCATTCCAGTTCACCAAAGTTTGGTATACACTATGTAATTTTTGCTGTCCTTTATGATTGTTGCTTGTCAGATTGTATAATGTGTACCAATGAGATTGTAGGTAAAAGCCAAAGCGGAGTGTGCAGCATCAACAACCTTTTACAGCATGCACAACTTAACTAAGATTTCACAATTGGCAGCATTAACTGGTTGTTTTAACTCAGCAGTCCGAGTCTGTTCTGACATGCCTATTTAATAAAAAAAAAATCGACAGGATATCACAAAAACCTAATAAATACAGTGTAGCGATTCTAAGCCTAAGGGAAATGGTGCGGATCTATGTGTGCGTGAGTCGTTGTGTGATCGAACACACATAAATCTGCACAAAGGGGAATTTGGATATTAACAGTTAATTATAACGGATTATAACAATTATTAATATCTATGGCTTGATTCGACTTGTAGAATTTTCTTTAATTCTAGAAAAGAGTTCAAAGGACGGATAATTTGTCCAGCAAATATTGACCTTATAAACTCTATAAAAAGGAAAGGTTTCTTTTGGCCACAAAGAAAGATCTTTCCATTAATTTGTAACAAGGATCGGTCACCATTAAAGTGACTTATGGTTGAGCAATTCAGAGGCAATCACGTGTGAATATATATATTTTAATAATCGACAAACAATAGACAAACATACACAGATGAATTGAAAAAGGGAAGAAGAGAGAATAAGAGAGAGAGTAGGAGAGGGAGAGACAAAGGAAGGTAGTATTACAGACAATAACCTATTTGAGAACAAACAAGGAATCAGACCAACTTATTGGTATAATCTTAAAGATCGCTTAAGGGCTACTTGCTTATGTTTCTTTTGTGGCTGGTCGGAATACGTGCGTGCGAATTCCGATCTGGTCCGTGGTTTGCGTCTTGCTGGGCGGGTCCGTTGGGATCCGCGGTAAGTTCAAATTATGGTTCTTTGTTTGTAATGTCCTTTGTGGAAAATGGCGCTGAAGGAGGATCCAAGAATCCGCGCCAGAGGAGGAAAGTTGCAAGAAGAGGAAGTTAAGTTGAAGAGGAAGGGGCTGGAAGAGCTGAAGAGTGAAGAGAGTTGATCCTTGGCCTACGGGCGCTTATAAAGGCATAAACAAAGCACGCCTCTAAGTTGGGACAGCCAATCAGAGTGAAGGAACTGAGAAGCGGGAAACTTTTCTTTGTCTCTTAGCCTGAGGTGATTAGCATGTTTTATTGCCTACTTGAGAATGCAGACCTTTGGGTTTTGGAATAAAAGAGAGAGTCTGATGCATCCTAGCACAGTGAAACAAACTTAGACGGTCTGCAAATGGAAAGACAAAGATTTCGAGACCATTCATGGCTATACTAACTCTTAGCATGAAGGCAAGGTAAAGATTGACTTGGTTTTACCCAAGTATTTACTGATTATAAGCTTCTAAATTATCAAACACATCTAAAATGGTTATAACAAAGCATGCATACATATAGGTAAAACACAACACATCTAAAAATGGAAAGTGACTAATTTAAAAGTCACATGGCACAGTCTTTTGTTCTTGGTATGTATGTGTGTGTTTGTGTGTGGGGGCTGTTTTACGATGGCATCCTTTGAAATGCAGAGGAGAGCGAGGGTGAATGCGATAGGTTTGTGTCCTAGAAGTCTTAAACTGTCAAGTCACAGACTCTACGGAGCCGATCCTGTCGAATCACTTTTTTCAATCAAAGAATGAATCTTGATCGATCATTCATGAGCACCGTCCATACCCTACATATCCCCCCCTGTGGCCGACGAAGTTCGTGTTTGAACATCGTTGGACATTAGTTCCGATATTCGAATGGCAGGTGGATCATGATGATCGACTTGATTGATGGTAGTTGAATCAGCAGGTGCACTGACAGTGTCATCTGTCATCTTAAAGTCAGTTCATGTGAGGCAGGTGTTTTCTGGTTGCTGCAGGTAGTGGTCAAGGCTTTTGTGTACCGTGAGACAAACATGTAGCAAACTGACCTAGCGCTGGTGCTGGTGGAAGGAGGACAGCAGGTAGACATTAGTGCACTTCCAGGGTGTCTGCAGGTCGGAATGTTGCTCTGTTCTGATGGC